>CP053144.2:8397500-8997500 GCA_022674325.2 Grapholita molesta
TATTTTCCTTCGATTGAACAAGTTCGCAGCGGCATTAATTGTCGTCACGAAACTGACAGTGATTTAACTTTTTTTACATCTTTCGCTAATTGGGTGAACCAAATTTTGAAAACTGCCATGAGTATGGTTACCTGCGTTGTTAACTAACTGTCACAGCGAAGGTGTTAAATATCAATGATATTCGCTAGCAGACAGTTCTGCTTAATAAAAAACAATTTACTTACTGGATAGTTGGAAATCCTCTACTGTGCGTTTCTCTAGAAACTTCCTGCCTCGCACATCAAAACTGTGCAATGATTTGCCGTCAGCGGTATTTCCGGACCGGTACGACCCTCATACCTTCAAGAAAAGAGCATACTCTTATTTTAAAGGCCGGCAATGCGCTTGTGACTCCCCTGGTTTTGCGGGGAAAAAAATCCGTCTGCTCGATTGCCACCTTTGTCATAAAAAACATAGATAGACTAGCTTTTGCCTGCGACTTCGTCTACGGAATTAGTATAGTCCCCATCAGATATCGGAGCTGTGGTGGTCACAAATATATGAACACTTCTATCGTCAAGGCGATGTGCACGTTCAGATATTTGTGGCCTCCACCGCTCCGATATATCTGATGGCGACTGTACATTATACTTTTATATTTTCTGAATTGTGCATTACCACATAATTACTAAAATAGCTGATTTAAACTTTCACGAGTTTTATACATTTTGACGATCGGTCTGGCTTAGTGGGTATTGACCCTGCCTATGCAGCCGATGGTCCTGTCCTGGATTCGAATCCCAGTCATGGCATTTATTTGTGTTATAGCACAGATATTTGTTCCTGAGACATGGGTGTTTTCTATGTATTTAAGTATTTGTATATTATATAATATCGTTGGCTGAGTCACAACACAAGCCTTCTTGAGCTAACCGTGGGTTCAGTCCACTTGTTAGGCTGTCCTATAATATTTACTTATTTTATCTATATCTTTTACAGAATCCACAAACTGCCAGCCAACACGAGCAGAGATGTAAGAAAAACATAGAAAATATATATAATAAGGTGCGCTAATTAATTACTAATATGTGACATTATGTATGAAAATTGATATTATTGTCTATGGCGGTTCTGTCTTTGTCCAAGGTAATACAAACAACGCGATTTTAAATATATTCGGGGTTAATAGAAAAGGAAAATAATTTAAACAAATTCATAACTTAAGGCACTAGTCAAAAGATAATCGCTCCCGTGTAAATAAAAGAGACATGTCATAGCTGGGCGATCGTAGTACATCGCCGGGCGATGAGCTATAAATATATATCTCTCTTTTATTTACACGGGAGCGACTATCTTTTGTCCCTTGAAATAGCTCATAGCTTACTAGCTCGCGGTGGGACCAGTGCCTAAAACATTTATTTGTGATAACACATAAGCAGTAACAATGATAATCAAAGAAAAAACACACCCGGTGTGCATCACAAAATGGACTCAACTCGGCATATTGCCGGCTTAGACAGCGCTGGTCTTCCGCTGAGCCTATTCGGTGATGCCACAGATAACACACAACATTTACCTACACAATAAATATATAAAATCATTAATCATCAAACAAAATACAAACTAAAGTAATTACGTACAGTCAGCAGCAGAAGTGGCTAAGCGTTTGACGTGTCTAAAATGAGGTCAACACATCTCTATTGTCAAGAAAATAAGAGCCCGTGTAGGTCATTTTTAACACTTCAAACGCTTAGCCACTTTTGCTGCTGACTGTACTAAAAACGGCTATAGTTTTATTGTCATTGTATACAAATATATTTGTTACTTGCATTCTTGTTTAGTTCAAATATGCGATAATTAGTAATTACGTATACGGCAATTCGCTAGTAACTGGCCACCCTCCAATAACTGCCCGCATACTGAAATTTAACTCTGTTTATAGGCGAATACATTTATTTTGGCATTTTAGCGTGAGATTGCCAGTTATTGAATGGTGGCTAGCAATTGAACACCCCCATTAGAAAATGTGTTTTATAGGAAAACACAATTCATTTTAAGCGTAAGGTGACCAGTTATTGGAAAGTGGCCAGTTACTGGCGATCTATCCTTGTACATATTTACACTTTTATTGCTTAGAAATTCAGTTGTGATTCGACCATATTTGTTTACCCAATTTTATTTTTCTATTGAGCCTGAATATATAAATATGTGACATTATTTATAAAAACGGCCCTTATTGTAGATGGCGCTTATGTCGTCCAAGATGACGCGATACAAACGCAACGCGGTGCGACGTAAGTGCCACTAATAATAATTATGGTCCTTGTAAATAATATCTTGTAGGGTAACTGACCAGTAACTGGCCACTTTTCAATAACCGGCCACCTTATACTGATAAATAGAACACATTTAATAATTGGTCACCTAACACTACAGTGAATTCTAACCCCCTATAAAAAGTTATTTTCTTGTATAATGTAGCCAGTTATTTTGGATGGTGGCCAGTTACTAGCGAACTACCCTATGTGTATTCAAAGATTTGTAAGTCATACAAACATATTATTAAACATAATAGGTTTACTCGCGTTTATTTAGTCACTCGCGGAGAACCTAGGTCTCCATTTTGAAGGACTAACAAAATGTAACCAATTTTGTAGAGAACCACAGTCTCCAATTTTGACTTCTGATCTAGCTTGACAGCTTGACACGTTCCGGAGAAACTAGGTCTCCATGTTCTAGGACTAATAAAACGTAATATACGTTACGTTTTATTAGAGAGTCAAAATTAGAGAACTACATTCTCCAATTTTGACTTTTGACGTAGCTTGACACATTTTGGAGAACCCAGTTCTCGTATATAGGTATTTAAGCGTGAGTGAAGCCGTTGTGTTTAAATAAAAATACAAATATGAATACTAATGGAAGATAATGTAAGGTTTAAAAGAAATGGGACTTGCAATCCGGAGGTCGCAGTTTCAAACGTATCAAATGTATCAATTTTTTCGTAACTTATGTGGGAAATAGCATTTGGTAATTACCAGTCGGTTTTCGGTAAAGGAAAACATCGTAAAAAACCGGACAAATCTGAATAACTCCTAGTTGACCCTCTGGCTTGGAAGGTCAGATGGCAATCGCTTTCGTGAAGCTAGTGCCTACGCCGAATCCTAGGATTAGTTGACGAACGGACCCCAGATTCAATATGCCGGAAATCGCGAGGAAGTTGATGAAATGATAAAAAAATGATACTTTTTAAAATTGTATTTGTTTAATATTATTTAATTTCTATTTAGAATATCGAGTTAAATCGGAACAGGAAAAATGTACAATTGATTAATTTCCTATTTGTGTCACCATTTTACATATAGGTACCTACTTTGTAAGGCTACGCAAAAGAAAATTTTAAAAATGTATGAAAATTTTTTGGAAACTTTTTTTCTTATTCGGATAAAAAAGCTCATGATTCCGAAAAATAGAAGTGGGTAAAACAGTTGCCCACTGACACATGTACTTGGCGCAAAACCTTTTCATTTCGGTTTCACTCGCAAAACCGTTATTTTTAAACCGGTTTTTAGGGGAACATTTTCATAAAGTTTTTGCTTAGTTGACCGGTTTGGAACATTAAAAACCGGTTTATTCCAAAAAAGCATAAGTTGCTAGTAGCAATGTACTACGTGTCTGTATTTACGCGGCACACGCGGCACGCCGGCCATCGTCAATCGTCGAATACCGGTTTATTTAGGTTTTAATAAAGTTCTTCAAACGTTCGCGTTCTCATAATAGTTCGGAGTAAAACCGAAATAAACCGGTTTTAGCCTTTTTTAAACCGGTTCCGAGCCTTGCCCAGGGGACAGTTGCTATGTCAACGAGTGTTACGAAAAAGTTCATTCGCCCATTTAATAATATGACTAGTTATTGTTTACATTATCGTCCATTTTTATTTATTTGAACTGTATATAGTTTCTTTTTTTATATATAGAATTAATTTTGAGAATATTTAACTTCATTACAGAGTTGTAACGTGAATTGTTTGGGTCACACATACTTGTGAATAAAAATCATCTTTACTGTGGACAAAATTTTTTGTGGCAAAAAAAAAATATAAAAAAAAAATGGGGTCGTCCAAGTTAGCCAACCATACAGATATGTGTGACCACATGAAAGACGATTTTTGTTTTAAGGGAGTTATTATAATAGTGTATCTAACAGCGGTGGATACATACAAGCCGAGTCCGCCCGGCTTAACTTCCAGTTTAAAAAAGCTTCGTCTTGCCTAAGAATAAATTGCCCCTGTTATGCACTATTAATGACTACAGAAAAGAACATTTCTGTTTTTTTTTCAGTCTGTATGATTCGAAATGATTTTAAATTGATACTTGATAAATTAATGTTATAGTACTTTCTCACAGTAACGTGTTAAAATAATCGACAGGGTACATTTAAGGTCAATAATATTTATACGGACAAATTGCAGAAATATGTATACGGACTTACTACAGCAACTAAGAACAAATCAAATTATTTTTTTATGAAATATTTTGATTTTTAAGTAGTAATACTACTATAACCTCGTAAGGCCCACGGTCCTTCATGTAGTACTAATTACTTTAAAGGAATTTGAATTTTATTAACTTGGAACAGAGTTGAAATTCATTTGTTTCTTTCGATTTTGACACAAAAGAAATTATACTTTATTCCCTACACTGTAAAGAACGAATTCGAGTAGCATTTTACTTTATGAATTGAAAATCGAAATACAGCAGAATCCCGAAAGGTATTCATATAGGAGGTGCAAACACGTAGTGTTTCACCTTAGAGCTGGTACAACGGTGCCCAAAACCGTTAAAAATAAACAAGATCACATATACTTGATAAATTTCGACGGGTTCCGCTGTGTACGGGTGGCCCAATTGGTTAAGGCGTCAGCCGCTATAGCTGGAGATGCGGGTTCGAATCCCGTCAAACGCCGGAGGTCCTCGTCGCTTTTTCTTAAGTATATGTCATCTATTTCAATTTTTAATTATGATACAGGCTTGTATAGCCCAAGACTAATACAGTCGCCATCAGATATATCGGAGGTGTGGAGGTGGTCACAAATATCTGAACATGCACTTTATCGCGTTGACTTTGTTCAGATATTTGTGAGCATATAGATAAAATGACAACACACTTTTTAGAGTTTATAATATTATAATATTAGTAAGGTGTATACATATATATGCATTTTGGGCGTATAGATATTTTTGACCTTGACTGCACTAACCGCCTTAATATTAAGTTACTGTGAAAAATTATTAAATTAGTTTTTTTTTTAAATACGCATTGTTAAAAAATTAATAATGCATGGAATGAAGTGAAAAATAAATTTAGTAAATAATATTAATAAGTGTACAGTCGCTATCAGATATATCGGAGCTGTGGAGGTGGTCACAAATATCTGAACAACGCCTCTATTGTCAAGGCGATAAAGTGCATGTTCCGATATTTGGGACTTCCACAGCTCCGATATATCTGAACGACCGTACAGGCAAGGTCAAATATATGTACACGAGCTAACTGCCAAAAAAATGTATACGTGCACTTTAAAGTTGAAACAATAATGTGCATACATATTTTGAAACGTCGGTCGCGTCGATATATTTTACCTTGACTGTACGCAATCTGTGTAATATATTTTATTTTAAAATATTACGTAACTAAGTTTAAGTATATGTGGCATTATCTAGCAAAAGGGACCTTATTATCTATGGCGCTTACGTCGGACCGCGATGCCATAGACATACAGTCAGCAGCAGAAGTAGATAAGCATTTGAGGTGTTCAAAATTAGGTCAACACGTCTCTATTGTCAAGAGAATTAGAGCGCGTGTAGGTCATTTTGAACACTTCGAACGCTTAGCAACTTTTGCTGCTGACTGTACCATTTGACTAGACGGAGCGTGCTAATAACAATACAGGGATGGTCTTATGTAACTTTCAATAGCTATGGCAGAGACGGCGCTATTTTCGTCCGTCCTTGTCATACGAGTAGTTTCACACATTTTTGTTTCCCTCCAAACTGGACACTTCAGAACTGTCAAAGTTGGAGGGGAACTAACAAATACAATTGGAGGTTTCTTGGGTTTTCAACCAAAGTTGCGGTAATTAATACAGAATAAGCTAATATTTTTGTTATAAAGAATGTCCTGTAAAGCAAAACTATAGTGAATTGTTACATTTTGGGCTACAAAAGCCAGAATATATTTGTCCCTTACTGGCGCTCGCGGATGCGTTCTCCAGTCATTATTCCTCCTAGTAATAACCTCAATCAACTATTTTTGTCGTTGCTATGTTTTTTTTTATGACAAAGGTGTCAAACGAGCAGAAGGGCCATTTAATAGTTGTATACTCAACTTTTTTTTTTAATTTTATTTTTTTGTGGACAACGGCGTAAGCGCCATCGACAATAAGGTCCATTATCATAGATTGCACATATATTATTGTATAGAAAATATGAGGCAGCTATTCAAGCTTAAGAAAAACATTACTCAGCAGAAGTTTCTAAGCGGGCTATGTGTTCATAATAATCTTGACACACTCTTACTCTCTTAAGTAAGTCATGTTAAGGTCCGGATCTTTCACGGCAAAACAAAACACTATCGTAATCTAGCCCAGTGATAGAAACATTATTTTATCGATATCGATAATTCTGTAGTAGAAGAAAAAATGTCACCGAATGAAATAAATATTTAATAAAAAAATTACGTGAAGTGTGTATGAAATTATATGAATACTTCGCCCGCTTAAAAACTGCCGCTGACTGTACTTTCTACTCAGAGTCCGTGAGCACGGAATTTGTACTTTTTTAATTATTCGACTCGAGCTGATCGGCCAATAACGTTATTCCACAGATAAAAAATGTAGTGCCGGTGGCGACAATTATAATTATAATTCTCGTTTACACATAGTCAATGTGGGGTAAGACCGTCATAGAGGCAAGATCGTCTGGCCATGTGTACATTGTGGGTACTAACGCCATTCAAAGCTGCGTATGCATAGTAAAGACCATAAGCCTTTGTATTTAAACTTTTGGGAGTCTTTTGAATCTATTACTTAGTTACAAACGAATAAACTCACGTGTAATTATACGCTCGCGTTGCGGGTGTATCGCTCTCTACTTCAGCTTGAAAATGGGTACCAGCATACCCGAAACATGTCGCCTAGTGCGATATAATTACACGTGAGTTTATCCGTTTGTCACTAAGTAGTAGTAACATGGCTCACAACAGTTTTAATTATATTTCTGTAATCTATATTAATAAAAGAAAGTTGTATTAGTTCCCGCTTTTATAACTCGAGAACGGCTGAACCGATTTAGACGATTTTGGGTTCGTTGTGATCGTCTTGGCCAAAAGTTTAATAGTATGCTTAAAAAAGAAAAAACAATCAAAAAGACCCCATTTATAGATTTTGAGGCGGTACAAAGTTCGCCGGAACAGCTAGTATTTTATAAATGGAAGTAACGACAAAAAAAATAGACGCCTATGTTCTTTGAAACGCGAATAAAGCAGTTATTTTCATTTATAAAAACTTGTATTTTTATATATTATCGGAATTCCCTTTCCAATTCTCTTTATTAGAAAGAGAGTTCCGGTATTATTAGTTGTAAATTGTTATGACTTATGGATACTAAAGTCGGAGTAGACGATTTTTTCAATATGACGGTCTTTAGCACATTTTTTAAATATAATTGATGTTTTAATGTAATACTGTCAGTAATCTAATGTCTTCTTTTAATATATTATTTATAAATATAAAAAAAAATATTTGGGAAGGTTTTTATAGAAGTAAGATTAGAATGTGCCCTTTGTTTTAAAGCTTTTAATATTAACTGCTAAAATAATTGTTTTAGTATTTATGAATAAACTAATATAAGGTTATATTTAATTTTAGAATATTAATATATATCAACCGGCCGGTACGCGGGTAACTGGTAATACTGATAAATATACGAAAGTTGTAAATAAAATATTTTTTCATAATACTGATTACTGGTCGGTTTTTATATAAAAAAAAACTATTGATTTGCTTCCAATGAGAGCATTCGTAGCGCAAACCGTTTAAAATGCATCTGTCTTTCTCACCTTTACGTGTCAGAATGAGAGGCAGATATGGTAATGTCGAGAACGTAATAAATACTGGTGCTGTAAGTAACATAGACAATTCGTTTTGAGTTTTAGCAATATTTTATTGTAATTCTATAAATTTGTGCGTTTATGGCGCTTCACGTTTGGCATAATATTTGTTGACGTAATACATTAAAAATATACGTTAATTATTTTACTTTTAAATATATTTCGAATGTATGAAAAAAAATCTTATATTTTTAATTGCCAATAAAAGTATAATTTTATTTACACAGAAATATCAGATAAAAATATAATAAAGATACTAACTATAAATAAATAAAATTACCTAGGTTCTGGTCATTAGGTAGGGTGCCCAGAAGGCTGGCCGCGTTTCCGCGCTGAATAGCAATCCGTTGGGCGAAATAGTGGCCAGCCCTCTGGTCACCAGAAACCTCTTAAAATGACACAAAATTAGGTCAATTAATTTTATGTCAAATAATGCAGCGTCCAAATCTGAGCCTCATTTTGTTGTATCCTTATTAAATTGCTTAGCAAAAGTAGCTACGCCGAATAATAATAATTTTTATACATTTTTAGCCTACCGTTGATAATCTCTTGCCCCTTTCAGTCTGAAATTTCTACTTGTTAGAAAAAGAAAAAAATGACTAGCTATGTTTTACCACCGACGTTATTGTACAAATGTATAAAATGTTTTGTTGATACTAAAGTGACAGGAGCGTTGCATAATTTTTCCCATCTGGTTTTGTACTAAAATTAGGTATTAGGCAGGTTAGATAGTAATTTAGACATTTGTCTAGGTAACTAGGTTATTAGTTTGGGTAGATGTAATTTGCTGTCATTTTAATATCTAAATAAAAACAAAATTTAAACATAGAAAAAACTTACATAAAATACTTCAGATATTTTCGGTTCATAATGCTGTTATGACCTAATAATACATGACTGTATGGTCTTGCTGATATATACATATAACACTTTATATTTCGTTTTCTACATATATTTACTAAAAATTATAGAACCGGTATACTGCGAATTAAATTACAAACGAACAGTAGGTACTCATGGTAATTATTAATTCGTGATAGGCTATAGTTTTTAGTAAATATACACAGATTTTAGATATTTCAAACTTGTCTGTACAGAAGTTTCAAATTAATTTATTTCAATGTTGCTATAAGTTGTGATCCGTACATTACAAACGAAGCATCATTTCTTGTAAATATAAAACGCAATGCCCTCTGCCTTGTGAACATGTAGAAAAAATAACCCGTCCTTTTCGCGTTTCGTGTGAACGGATATGCGTACAAATTATACAGAATATTTTAATACGTTAATATATTCTGAGTGAAATCACCTAATTGCCAGTCTCGTGCAATTTGGTCTATTAGGACTTTAGTGTAATAGCTACTATGCGCTATGACGCTTGAATTTTGAAAAGCAAATTTAGCAACGTTTTTGAAAAAGGTAAATTGTTTAGTAATTAAATAACAGTTTTTTTATAACAAACAGTGTAGAAAACAATGGCAAGGAATTAACACTGAACGATCATAGATCAAAAACGCAACTCCAATATTTTTGATTCGTGTCAGGCGCATTTTTAGCGAAGTAGCGATTTACAAAGCATATCGTAACCGCTTTTTTTAACCGTTTCTTTTTTTAAAGTTTCGTTTAAAAAAAACTCAAATCGATTAAGGTCTATATATCTTGTAGTTTTAATAAATGGTAATTTTCAGAAAGTTTTAACAATGAGTTATAAAGAAAAGATAAATCGCTGTCAGCATTGAATTAACTTTTCTTAAAATATTATTCTTTCTGAAAACTACCACATACACAAAAAATATTGAACCAATATATTTATTTACTTCCCGGGCACGTCTATATATAAAATATTTATTTTGTATGTAATTCTTGCAGAGGGCTTCTAGTGTTCTTAAAAGGGGTAAATTATAGGTAAAGTGGGGAAAGATCGGATGACTTTTATGAGGGGTAAGATAAATCTACGTATACCCTAGTAAAAACCGTTCAATCTTCACACATTACTTTAATTAATTATTAATAAGGAAATTACTTGACCTGTCCTGATAACTAGAAGTGTAAATAATAGACAATGTATACATATTAATTTAAAATAAAACAGTACTATCGCGAGTTAAATTGATGTACCATGAGTTGAGACGATTAGCTACAGGCCTCAGTGGTTATTTTCGCGGATAACTGATATTTAAGCAAAAATAAATAAGGCCAACACGGATAAGTATGGGTTTTGTATAAATAGCTATGGGGCTTAAGTATACCTGCATAGTGTTTCTGTTAGTGCTAGTTGAGGAACATTAATAAATAAATAGTCGACATGAAGTCAAAAAGCGATCGAGATAAAAACGAATATAAATGTAAGGAAGTTATAGCTTGAACGAAAAAGTACGTATTTTTTTCTATAAAAACATTAATTATATTATTCTCGTTTTGTTTGCTTTTTCTAAATACCAGTTACACTTGCCCCATATCTACACTTAACCATATTGACCTTACTTAATTTAATTCGCGATAAAGTATATATATTTTAGTTAATATGTGTACAAAACGAAGGTTTTAAATATTAATTTTATATACACATTTTGTAAAGTAGGTATGTATATATGTTAAAGCCTGAGGTGAGTTGGTATAAGTCCGGATAATTATTTTTCTGCATAAGTAAATTTTATTATACATACAATTCTCTCCATACTACTTTAGTTAAATTTTTTGTGTACATCTTACAAATATAATATTGAAACACGTTAGTGTCCAATAGGGATAAAATATTATTTAACTAAAGCCGTTTATGACATGTTTATGAATCAGCATGAAAATATGTAATGTAGTTCAACAGGCACCTAAATTCGCTATTACTAATCACATAATCGGGGCTTACCCCAACTTGCAATATTACTTATATTCTGGTTGGTAATACAGTCAGCGTCAAATAGTTAGTGGCAACCAAAGCCAAATATATCGATACAGCTCTTTATTTATATAACAGTAAGAATGTGTAACTATATATTTGACTATACTGACTGTCTCTAACTATATGACTCTGTACAAGGACGGGTTAAGTAACTATTTATAAGTAACAAATATATTATTTTATTACGTAAAAGCAGGGTGCTTGATTCTGACGATATGAATTATTAAGGTTTGCAATTTTTTTTTAATTATGTTCTCTACTTAGGTTAAGTACCGTTTGTATAATTCATTTTTTATTAAATTATCTTAAATAATCCGGTTTTGCCCCATACTTCATATCCGTATGGGGCAAAGCTAGATTACTTAAGATATTGGGTGAAATAAAATAATAATCATAATATAGTACAGAATAAATATTTACCCCCTTATCCATAAACGAATATCACACCTAAGGTAAAGGCATCTATAATTTGACAGGCACCAATGATGGACATTGGTACGTGTTAATTTATTTTGTTTCGATTTAAACTTAAACAGTTTTTATTTATTATTAACCGCGTATATTAATAAATGAACACCATCCGAGACCACGAGGAGAATGTCGTTCTCGAAACGTCAGAGGTACCTACTCGTAATATTCAAAATTAATATACGTGGTGAAGTCCACTATATATATTTGTAATAATTTATATAATTAAAACTGTTGTGAGCCATGTTACTATTACTTAGTTAAAAACTGATAAACTCACGTGTAATTATATCTCGCTAGGCGAAATGTTCCGCGTAAGCTCTGGTACCCATTTGGGACAGCAGTGAGTGATACACCCTCACCCCGAGCGGTGGGTCCTAAACTTATCGGTACCAGAGCTTACGCGAAACATACGTCTAGTGCGATATAATTACACGTGAGTTTATCCGTTTGTAACTAAGTAGTAATAATTTATGTTGTGTCTTTATCATACACAAACAATTGTCAAAGTGTTAGATAAAGACAGTATAAGTGTTTGATATACGTTTATGAATAAGGTGGTTATTTATTTGTATATTATTTATTGTTATTACATTTTTTTTAATGAATGAACTGTATAAGCGGTAATTTTTCAGTCATGTAAAATTGACAGTAATGACACTTTTTTACGATATTGTAAGAATAGATAATGTTAGGTAAATGCAGAGAGTAGATTGTCAATCGCAAAAGTGAAAGAAAATCTCGTTAAAAAAAAGTTTTTTTGTACTTCATAAACAGGCCCGGTACCGCGAACATCGAAATTCTTATATTACGGGCATTTTTCTCTTTTACTCCAATAAGGGGTGGTGACAACCGTCCGAAATTCACGAATACCGTTGTTCGCGGTAGCGCCGCAGCAGGCCCGGTACCTCGAACATCGAAGTTCGTATATTTCTAGCATCTCTCTTTTACTCCAATTAAGGCGTCATGAGAGTGATAGAGACAATCGTCCGAATATTACGAATATCGTTTTTCTTGGGCCTGGATTTTCTTTTACTTGAGCGTTTAATACTCTCTGGGTAAATGTACAGATAGCTTTATTTACTAAGTGAAATCAAAATGGTAATACAAAAAAAAAATTTCTGAATCTATTCGTGACTGTGGGTCGAAAAATTTGTTAAAAAAAAGAGACATTCAATGTGGATAAGACCGTCTATCTGGAAAGACCGTCTACCAACCAATTTCCTACATTATTTCATAGGTATTTAGTGTCATATGACGGACTTCCCTTAAAAATCTAGTATGCCGGTCTTACCCACATTGACCTCATACAATACTAGCTGCTAGCTAGCTGTAGTTGTTAGTATGGGCAGGTCATTTATTTAAATTGATTTTTCAGTTATGGCTAGTAAAAGTTGATGGTCCTTGATCATGAATAGATTCAGAAAATATAACTTTGTATCACCATTTTGATTTCACCCAGTAAGCGATATATAGCTCTTCGTACAAACGTGATTACAGTCAGTGGGGTAATATTGAACCTGCGTTAAGATGGAAAGTCTTCCGAAATTATACAGGCGACTTATCTGAACCCCTGTCAAAACCAACTTCCCTCAATTTACCTTCCATTTAAAACCTTATTATTAATACCGGATCAATGTTTGGTTGCAACTTTGCCCATTTTCGTCTGCTGAGAAAATTTAACTTTTTTATGTCAGCTATTTGTTTACACAAGACTAGTTCAAACGCTGGTCAGTCTTATATAAAACTGTGCCTAATCTCAGCCCTTTGAAAATAGAAAATAGAAAAAAATATTTGACAAAGACATGTTACATAGATTACAAGCTTTTGGGCCCTGAGCTAGGATTCCCTGTGTTACAGGACCCAGAATAACTAACTTACATTTTTAACATGTCTTTTTCGGTTGAACAAAATGGTCGTGTAAATTTTACGCATTTTTGACAATCGGCAGAGTTGAGCTCAAATGCGATTTTGAAAGGTTGTCGTGTCAATTTGACACTGAAATGTAGATTTAATATGACTGAATCACGTTTGTAGATGTTGTTGTGAGCTATATTCTTTAAATAGGACATTATAAAACGTAAACGCATCGTAAAGCTTTGGTTTCATAAGATATTTAGCGGTGCCGTCGTTTAGCGGCCTTCTCCATATTTTAATGTAAAGTATGGAAACGGCCGCAAGAGTGAAACTAGAGTTTAATGTTGCACTCTCTAAATATATATTTTTATATTCTAATTCTAACCGTTTCACTGCCAGTAAACAAAACTTTTAATTTGATTGCCATTGCTGCAAGTCAATGATCATATTTATTTTGTATTCCGTTTCCTCACAGAGTTTGGGTCTTTAAATCCTTGGTTTAAAATATATAAATACTACACTAAAATATTGAGTTCTAAAAACCTTAAAAATAAATCTAAAAACCATGGGCGCTGATTACTTCTGGCCAAGGCTGTAGTATTGTATCCTATTTTTTTAATGTCAACTTAATGTAACGTCTGACATATTGGTTCGCATAATTTCGATTGTCATAAACTAATCATTTGGCATAATACGATATTAATCTTTCAGGATTATCATAAAATAAACCGAACATAAATGTATTGAATGGTTCTGATAATTACTACAGTTTCTCAAAAAAATACATTATGGCAAATGAGTTATGCTAATAAAAATTATGCGAACTGAAACAATAACATAATTAATACATAGTCGCTTCCTGCTGATCTCTTCATGCATCAGTTTTTATACGGTTTTCATTATAATAATCCAAGGTATATATGTATACATGACCCTCGTGCGAACCCAAGGCGGGTTGCCAATCTATATTTTATAATGTCCAGTTTAACTTAACATAAGTTACTAAAACTACTTGTAAGTTTGTATAGTATATATTTATTATAAAACTGTTATATCCGGGCGGCCATGGTGCTCGCAATGTGGACACGTCAAGGTGCGTGTGCGTGTTGGGATATTTATGAACACTGCAGCCGCTCTGATATATATGAGGTACGATCGTTGGCGCATATAATTGACCAGTTTATAAGCTTCTATAAGTTGCGGTCAGTTGATTATGTACCTGCGATCGTAAGAGGGTCTAGCGCCGAAAACGAAGTGTGAAAAATCTTTCGGGCATAGGTTCCTTTTACTCCAATTAAAGCGCAATTAGAGTGATAAAGACATTTGCGTACTTCGATTTTAGAAGTAGTAGACCTTCAGGGATTCGTTGTCCGAATGATGTAAACTCAGCGGCGCTACCGCGAATATCGGTATTCGTAAATTTCGAACGATTCTCTGTCGTTCTCATGACGCTTTAATTCTTCTTCTTTAGATCTTCGATGTTCGCGGTACCACGCCTGATCTTTGAACTTCATCGTCGGCTTGTCACGTCGACGGCAAACTGTGTAGTGACGCCATGACGTCAACTGCCGTTTTACATTACATAAGTAATAAAACCCGCGGCAAAAGCTACCTTATGGCGGTTGGCGCTTACGTTTGCAAAGCATCATATTAGTATTGAAGCGTCGTTAATAATAGCGTAAGCAGCAACAGCCATAAGGTAGCTTTTGCCGCGAAACGTCACAAATATTACACTTCCTTATACAAATTGAGCCCTGCTGCAAGCTTAAGGCTTGTGTGACTCAGCTAACGATATATATAATATACAAATACTTAAATATATAGAATACACTCATGAGTCAGGAACAAATATCTGCTCATCTCTTGCCCTAACTGGGATTAATCCAGGGCGGTTTCATAGGCAGATGACCCACTAGCCCAAAACAGTGGACCATGGCGTGTCATGGCGTCTGGGATACAGTTTGCCGTCAACGAGCTGGGTATATAGGTTCGATCTTGACCTTAGACTAATTAATTCCTAGTACGTATACAGTGATCGTGTCAAAAATTTATATATTGTTTGGATTGTATCGGAGTCATTTCGATTGTGTTTTACCTTTTGAACGCCAAACAAAGAGATATGTGGTGCCCGTCGGCAGCATGTCGAGCAAAATTGAACGTTACGGCATCTCCCGTAGGTCCCTATCGCATTAACAAAGCTGACGTCTGTAGCCGTCGTTGGCGTTCATCGCACGACTTTCCTATGACGGCCACAGCCATCTGTGGCTGTAAATAGGTTAAATGGGGAATAATTTCAAAACGGACTCTTTTTAATCTAGACTAATTTCTGAATTATACTCTACTTTTACACACTCGAAATTAACCCAGTACATATTTTTATAACCGGCCAAATTGCTCATATATATCTGAACGACATTGTCACAACAAATATTTACTTGTAGTTTATGTGTTATTTATTCTAAAATTGGAGCTGAAAAACCTAATATAATCTTGTAATAGATACTCTAGGGCGTACTTAAATAATAATGACACATTCACAAAAAAAAATACTAGTGTTGACAGTAACAATTTTTTTTTTATAGAAATGTGGACGATGTATGGAATTCACTAGTACCTGGCCACCGTGCAATAACTGGCTAAATTATAATAAAAATGAACTCTGTTTATATGCGATCATTTTTTTTTGTGAAGCGGCCAATTATTGGCAATTTACCCTATCTGCATTTTTTCCGTGAACTACGTCCTAGAAAATGTTTTTGTAAACAATTAAATCTGAATCATATGTGTAATAGAAAGATATAATTTCAAAAAGAATATTTGTGTTTGTGTCTATTTGTACAAATTAATGCACCCGACCCTAGTTGATATTACAACTAATAATAAACGGTGTACCCGTTCACCGTATATAACCCTTTTCTTTTGTGTCATATCTTGATATACGTAATTAATTATTTTATCATTTTTACTAGGGTGACGGCACCAGTAATTGACAAGGAACCAATTATGAACATTATTGCTTTTTTGAAAGGAATCAAGTGTTCTGCATTTGTTGGTACATATTCAATTTATCAAGTTATGGTTTTTGAATTAAGAAATAAGTGTCCATCATTGGTGCCTGTCAGCTTAAAGTGTCCAACATTGGTACCATCACCCTAGTTGTTTATGGCTACAACAGTTTTGTACTAATGTAAAAGAAGTTGTAACAAAACATGTCCAAAATACAAAATAAATTCATCATGTAACGTGGTACAATTGAGATTCAAAAGGGCTTATATCTTTTTGTCAATAGGGCTAGTTTTTGTATGATTTTCTTAAAGAAATAAGCCTTATTGAAACTCAACTCAACTATGCCCAATTAAGGTAAATGTGGGTAAGACCGGCATACTTTATTTTTAAAGGAAGTTCGTCATATGACACTAAAGCCCCATTTAGACTATGCAAGAACTTGTATACGATTTTCATTACATTGCGGGGTTATAAAGCGACTGAATTCGCGCCGATAGCCCGCAATGTAATGAAAATCGTATACAAGTTCTTGTCTGGTCTAAATGGGACTTAAATACCGATCAGGCCCGGTACCGCGAACATCGAAGTTCGTATATTTCGAGCATCTTTCTCTTTTACTCAAATTAAGGCATCATAAGAGTGACAGAGACAATCGTCCGAAATTTACGATTATCGTGTTTCACGGTAGCGCCGCAGGTCAAATTGGTTGGTAGACGGTCTTTCCTGATAGACGGTCTTACCCCCATTCGCTTTAATGAAATACTGAGCAGAGTAATCTAAATTGTATTTTCTCGATATGATAACTGTATACTATTAGAGATATTGAATCTTAAGAGTATGTATCTGTTAATGTTTTAATAAATGAATACGTGTTTAATTGTCATTTTATTTTTGTCCGACTGTGTGAGAGGTTATCTTTTTCAACGCCATGTCAAACGCAAAAACCGCGATTTCCGGTTGAACCTTAAAATGGCTAAGATGTCTTGAGAATATATTTTTTTCGATATTTAAATCGAAAGAAAAATAGAAAAATTTGACTCAGAGCGGGACTCGAATCGGAGCGGGAGTCAAATTTTTCTGTTTTTCTTTCGATTTAAATATCGAAGATATTCGCTAGCAGACGTTCCTGCATAATAAAAAATATTTAGAATGGGGTAGCACATTGTTATCGATGAATTCTCAATGTAAATTGAGACTTCGATGCCGTTAAGTGTTCAATACGCTGACGGTAGATGTGACTCCACGTCACCCATGATGACGTATACCACGAAGGATAAGATAGAAAAAATTGACAAGTCTAAGCGGTACTCGGATAGCACAATTGGAAGTGCACTGGGCTAGTGATCCAGTGGTTGTGGGTTCGAGTCCCGCTCCGAGTCAAATTTTTCTATTTTTCTTTCGATTTAAATATCGAAGATATTCGCACGTTCCTGCATAATAAAAAAAATATATATTTTTTTTTTTGTTTTCTATCGTTGTTTAGTGTAATATCGATAGTTTATTACGCAGTGATCTAACGCAGTATTGTGCAGCTTATGAAGAATTGATCTCAAAACGCGTTTCACCACTATTTGGTCACCACCGGTAGTCCCAGTGTCGCGGCCGCCTCGTGGCTTTCTGTAAAGTCCAGGGGGCTGATTTTTGAGAATCGTCGACTCGAAAGTCGAATTCATAAAACTTTGAGAACGAAAATAATCACACACAAAAGTTTCTTACCATTATTTTTGCACAAAATGTATAGATGGATACCCACGATTATTTATTTATATCATTCATGCTTCTTAAATATCTTCGTGTTTGAGAGAGTTTAAAATGTCACGATTCTTGCGTCGAGTGCTCAAAACGCCCTTTGAGCCCCCAGCTACCACTTTACAGAACGCAAGGCCTACTACACGGTCATGCTCTAAGAGCAGACTTGTCTATTCGATTGATTTGCTACGCTGGCAGCATTCCCCCGCTGTATCGCGATGCTGATGCGTCTCGCGAAGAAGCTGCCAGCTCTGCTGTCGCCAGTGGAGTCGACGAGCCTTTTAGAAAGGTCTTTGAACATATTACGTTCCTACGGTTTTCTTAAATTAAACACCAATAATGTAAAATATTTATTTATTTCATCAAAATCTGTCACTTTCACTTCAAATCGAATGGGAAATAAAACGAAAGAAGTTTCACACATTTTCATTTCTAGATTATAATGTCACCACATTTAAGGCGATATCAAAGCTATTTTTGCCCTTTGATATCACCTGTGTCATGACATCACAAAATCACAATTTCATATTCGATACAAAACAACAATTAGGTATTTGTGTACATTGTACCTACATAATTAAATTACATTTAGTTAAAAATAACTACGAACTCCATTGAGTATTTAGTGAATTGCTGATGTTTTGTAACTAGGCATCGGACGGAAGAGTGCAAATGACATAAGGAACAGGACTTATACTATAATGGAGTAGCTATCAGCGTAACACATTTTATACAGTCGATTAAATTGTCGATGTCGTAGATAAAAATGTTCTCCAGAAAACAAATAAATTTCGCTCTAAATGTATGTTATGCTGATAGCTACTCCATTATGGTACAAGTCCTGTTCCATATGTCATTTGCACTCTTCCGTCCGATGCCTATTTGTAACTTAGAGCCTTAAATTAATAATTTAAATTTATTATTTCAGTTACCAAAATCATTTCTATAAATGTGTAGAAAATTCGTAAATTACAATTTTTTTTTAGTTCGTATATAAATTAGGTACAAAAAATCTACATGTAACCCTATCAGTAATACACATTCTAATTATTTACAAACGGATAAACTCATGTGTAATTAACTAATTATATCGCACTAGGCTACTTGTTATTACATACATTTCAGCCGTATGAAGTCCACTGCTGGACATAGGCCTCCTACAAATATGACTTGTATCATCTTGGGGGTATTTGCCATAGTCGCCACACTTGGCAGGCGGGTTGGCGACCGCAGTAGCTGTAGATTAGGTTTCGACGGACGCTGCTGCCCGTCCGTAAGATTTTAATTACACACTAATTATTATAAATGCGAAAGTAACTCTCTCTGCGTGTTACTTCTTCACGCTTAAACCCCTGAACCAATTGGGATGAAATTTGGTATGGAGAGTTTTAGCTACGAGAAAGGACATAGGATATTTTTTATCCCGCAACCATACTTTAAAGACGGGCATGGCTGGCCGAAGTCGCGAGGAAAAGCTAGTAATATAATTATAATTACACGTGAGTTTATCCGTTTGTAACTAAGTAGTAATAACATGGCTCAACAGTTTTAATTACACATATTGTAATTTCTGTAAAATACTTTACATATCTACACTAATATTATAAAGGCGAAAGTTTGTTGGTGTGTATGTTTGTTACTTCTTCACGTGTAAACTGGAGCGATTTTAATAAAATTTTATATGGAGTTAGCTGACACCCTGGATTAACACATGGGCTACGTTTTTTGATAAACCGCGGGTACAATTGGTAGTGCACTGGGCTAATGATCCAGTGGTTGTGGGTTCGAGGCCCGCTGCGAGTCAAATTTTTCTATTTTTGAACTAATTATTTTTAAGTTGAACTTATGTTTTGACCATAAGTCGGACTATAGGGGGCAGTTTGAGGGCAAGGTAAAGTTTACAAAAAAATCTTAACTGAGTATTATAATGTACCTAGTATTTGTAACATAGTTAATTAAATTAGTTACCCGTTGTCATTTATTCATCTTTAATGTGTAAATACTCTTTGAAGTTGTGTTTTATTCCTTTCTCACAGCTCCAATTGTCTGAGTGACGGATAAAACCAAACGAACTTTTACGCCATTTTGACTTATGTGTAGTCCAAGTACGTTTATAAATAACGTTGTTAGTTGCTATGATATTTGGAATTTCACATTATAAATACTAGGTACCAAATACTCGAAAGTGAATTGATTGATTTGAGAACCTTATATATCATTCTGACATGCCACGAAAATGCTCGCTGGAGTCCAACGTATGGTTTTGACATTTCGATCCACTCAGATTCGGTTGCAACCGTTTAAATTTCTTATACTTCCTGTGAAAGTTTGAAATTTCTCCGATATTTACGAAATAATTAAGCTTAAGGTCTTACATATTTGTTTTTTTTCACATAAAAGTCATATTTTACATATTATTGTTTACATTTGCTAGTATCTCCCATTTCTTTGACTTCTCCTGTTCGCCCCGCACGGTATAAACACTTGGTACTTGGGAGTGTTGCCGCCCTTCTCTAACACGGCGCGGACGAGCGAGAAGGGATCCAGCTTCTTCTTTACTACTAGAAATCTGAAATAGACAAATAAATAAATATCACAAATTAACCAAGTGCACAAAGTTGGCTCAATAAGACTTGTGTTGTAGGTATGAAAGTCAAAGAACTAGGGTAGGCAACGCGCATGTGAATCCTCTGGAGTTGCAGGCGTCCATAGGCAAAGGTAACTGCTTACCATCAGGCGGGCCGTATTCTTGTTTGCAGCCGTCGTTGTATTAAAAACAAACAGTAGAATAACTTTCTGAAAATAGGCATGAAGGCAGTTGTTTACTAAACGTTTTTTTAATGTGTTTTTTTTGTTCACCTACTCTACTGACTACCACGACTTCGACTCTCAAGGCTGTATTTACATGTATTTTTTTGTTTTAGTCTTATTTTTAAATAATAATGACGACTTGGATTCATTCCACAACGAATGGCCAAAGATTGCACATGACAGGGAAGAGTGGAAATTAAGAGGGGAGGCCTTTGCCCAGCAGTGGGACACTCCGTAGGCTTATTAAAAAAAAAAAAAAAAAAATGTAAACTAACACAATTATGACCACTGCCTGAAATAATCATTTTTTTATACGACGGTGGCAAACAAACATACGGCCTGCCTGATAGTGAGCAGTTACTGTAGCTTATGGACGCCTGCAACTCCAGAGGATTCACATGCCGTTGCCTACCCTAAAAGTTGGAGCTCTGGGAACCTTACTCACCACCAGGAACACAACACTACATACCTGAAAGGTAGCAGTGCTATTATGGCTCTGGTTTTCTGTAAGGAGGAGGTACTTCCCCAGTTGGGCTTCTCCAGACTCAAGCGTGATGGTACTTCGCTGTGCCCTACCTCTCATTGTTGGACGTAGTTTAACGACATACCCGGGTCCAAAATTAAGGTTATTTATCTTATTGTTAAATAATAATGGGCGCACTGCCTGAAATAACAGTTTTTTTTTTACTTAGTTACACACGGATAAACTCACGTGTAATTATATCGCACTAGGCGACATGTTTCGGGTAAGCTCTGGTACCCATCTTCAAGCCGAGTCAGGACACACCGATCGCGATGAGGGTGTATCACTCATCCAACATGTCCTCTGTCGCCTAGTGCGATATAATTACATGCGAGTTTATCCGTTTGTAACTAAGTAGTAGTAACATGGCTCACAACAGTTTTAATTGTATTTTTTTTTTTTTTGTTATTATATGACATGTCAAGTTACCTTTCCTCGCCAGCTCCGTAGCTTCGACTGGCCAAACCGACCCTCTGCGCGACCTGAACAGATTAATAGTGGTCAAGTAAACAGTGTAAAATTAACTTTAAAAGTATAAAAAAAAAAAAAAATTGTATCAAAAAAATTGGCAAAATCTTTTTTTTGAAGTCGAATTTTTATATAAAGGATTTGTTAAGAACCATACCCGTCGCTCTACCAACTGAGCAACCAGAGATAGGTACAGTCAGCATCATTTAGTTGCAGTCAGTGTGACCAAATATATCTTAACGCGTCCTCACTGCTATATAAATAAAGATCTGTACGTATCGTTATATTTGGCCACTTTGGTTACTAACTATTTGACGCTTACTGTACACCGATTGGGTTGCGAATTTCACTACCATATCATATATATCGTCACTACTTTGAAAAGATCTCGTATCTGGCGGCGCGTTTATACAAGCCGATTCCCGCCGGCTTGACTAACTTTACTGCAGTTCAACGGTTTTCCTTGGGCTCAAGAAGAAAACGCTAAGAAATATCGGCTCCGTCTTGCCTAAGAAAAAAATTATCGCGCCGCCACTGACAGATACTCTAAAGGCCGTAAGTCTGTACTCATCCCATACACAGTTACGTCATTTTTCCTTTGAATGCCAGAATGAGTAACGAGGTTTTTTCAAAGTAGTGACGATATGTATATGCTGAAATTATCACACCTCAGTCTAAAGTAGGCAATCAGAATGAGGGGATTTTTAGAAATTCGACCCCTTCTTGGGGGTGTACGCGTACGGTCTTCTTAGGCGATGATCACACTGCCACGCACCACGCAGCGTAGCGCGTGAATTTGTGATCTAACGTTGCTTGTAAGTAGGGAATGCAATCTCGTACGAGATTTCCGCCTAGCGAGATCTCGCGAGACTCAAAACCCACTCTCTTTAATTACGATTCTCCCAATCTCGCGAGATCCCGTAATTTGCGAGATCTCGCGAGATTGGGAGAATCGTAATTAAAACATGCAAATGCTTGTTTTAAGAACTAGTAATTGACATGATATGTAATTAAATAGAAACTGCGTTGCTTAGTTATAAAAATAATGTAAGTTTTATTTTAAAAATCAAGAGAGTACTTATTATTTTGTCTCTAACTCTAATAACATTTGTTTATGTCTAAAATTATTGTAATCAGTTTAAATTCTTACAATATTGGTAACAAAACAATAATTATCTATATTCTTCTCTAGTCTTTTGTAAATTATTACTTTAGTTTCAATAATTAAGAGTAGGAACATTACTTATCTCGTTATCTCGCGAGATCTCGTACGAAGTATCTCCGTTTGTATAGAAAACATGCACTGTCCAACACAGAAAATGCATTCACGCGCGTTCATGCAGATCACTTTAGTTGCGCTTTAGTGGTGCATGGCAGTGTGTTCATCGCCTTAAGAAGTAAATTGTGTCATTATCTAAGAAAAGGGACCTTATTGTCGATGGCACTTACGTCGAATAGCGTTGCGTTTGTATTGTATCGTCTTGAACAACGACATAAGCGACATCGACAATAAGGTCCCTTTTCATATATGTCACAATTAGGGGATTGGATTTTGTATACAAATATTTGATTTTTTTTCTTTGATCATTTAGAAAGATGAATTCCTAGTGACTCTTGACCTGGTGTAAGTGTCTCCTGTTCTGGAGACCCTGGTTGCTTGCTAAGCATGTATTGTTTTCCTGGTTGGTGAGTTACCTGGTGTAAGGAGGCACGTTCCTCCTTGGAGATACCCTGCTGAAGATCAGGTCCAAGCCAAGACAGTCGGGGCTGAAGCTGTGGAGACACTGGCTTCTTCTGAAGATTTTCTGTTCTCTTAGTTGGTGAATTACCAGATGTATTGAAGCCCGTTCCTCTTTAGAGAAATTTCTGCAGAAGACCAGGTCTAAATAGAGACAGTCGGAGCTGATGATATGGAGAGCTCGGCTTCTAAGGATCCGGTGTATCCCTAGTTAGTGAATTACCTGGTGTAAGGAACCCCGTTTCTCCTTAGAGAAGTCTACATCGAGACAGTCGGAGCTGATGATATGGAGACCTCGGCTTCTAAGGATCTCGTGTTTCCCTAGTTGGTGAACTACCTGGTGTAAGGAGGCCCGTTCCTCCTTGGAGAAGTCTCTGCTAAAGATCAGGTCTACATCGAGACAGTCGGAGCTGATGATATGGAGACCTCGGCTTCTAAGGATCTCGTGTTTCCCTAGTTGGTGAACTACCTGGTGTAAGGAGGCCCGTTCCTCCTTGGAGAAGTCCCTGCTGAAGATCAGGTCTACATCGAGACAGTCGGAGCTGATGATATGGAGACCTCGGCTTCTAAGGATCTCGTGTTTCCCTAGTTGGTGAACTACCTGGTGTAAGGAGGCCCGTTCCTCCTTAGAGAAGTCTACATCGAGACAGTCGGAGCTGATGATATGGAGACCTCGGCTTCTAAGGATCTCGTGTTTCCCTAGTTGGTGAACTACCTGGTGTAAGGAGGCCCGTTCCTCCTTGGAGAAGTCCCTGCTGAAGATCAGGTCTACATCGAGACAGTCGGAGCTGATGATATGGAGACCTCGGCTTCTAAGGATCTCGTGTTTCCCTAGTTGGTGAACTACCTGGTGTAAGGAGGCCCGTTCCTCCTTGGAGAAGTCCCTGCTGAAGATCAGGTCTACATCGAGACAGTCGGAGCTGATGCTATGGAGACCTTGGCTTCTAAGGATCCGGCGTTTCCCTAGTTGGTGAATTACCTGGTGTAAGGAGGCCCGTTCCTCCTTGGAGAAGTCCCTGCTGAAGATCAGGTCCACGTCGAGACAGTCGGAGGCGAGGTAGCGCCGCATCAGGGAGAACGCCGCGTGCCGGAGACCCTGGGCGTCGGAGCTGGTGCTGCCGAGACCTTGGCGGTTCACCTGAGGATCATGCAGGTTGGCACGTGTAGTTCCATTTCCCAGGGGTGTATGGCAGGCGGGTTGGCGATCACACTTTTCTAAAAGGATGCGGAAGACAGTACAGTCGCCATCAGATATATCAGAGCTGTGGAGCTGGTCACAAATATCTGTACAACGCCTCTATTGTCAAGGCGTATGTTCCGATATTTACGACTATCACCACAGCTGCCATAAATCTGATGGCTACTGTACAGAGGCACTACCGCTAAAAACGATATTCGTAAATTTCGGACGATTGTCTCTGTCATTCTCATGACGTCTTAATTGGGGTAAAAGAGAAAGATGTCCGAAATGTACGAATATCGTTTTTAGCGGTAGCGCCTCTGATGTAGTGCAAAACTATTTTCCATTGGGAAAACTCGGATCTCGACATACGACGGCACACGAACTATCAAACATTGACTTTATTAAATGAGTGACATTTTCATATCTTCTTCTTTAAAAAAAAAATGGCTTCCATCAATAAATCAATCGATGATTTCGCCAATATCAAGTAAAATAACATATTAAGTTTGCCCTTAGAGCATGATGTTGTTCGGTAGTAGGCCTTGCGTTCTGTAATGTGGTAGCTGGACTTTACAGAAAGCCAAGAGGCGGCCGTGACCCCGGGACTGCCGGGAGATGACCAAAATAGTGGTGAAACGCGTTTTGAAATCAATTCTTCATTAGCTGCACAATTCTGCGTTAGATCACTGCATAATACGCTATCAATATTACACACTAAACTAAGTTTGACCAAAAAAACAAAAAATATATTTTCAAGACGACTTCGCCATTTCGAGGTGAACCGTAAATCCTATTTTCATATCTATTAAATCGAACTTTATTGTTTAATGTCACATGTCATTTTTCACTTTGACATTGGGCACCAAATAATAAAGTTTCATATTAATGGATATGAAAATGTCACTCGTTTAATACGATCATTCATTGACAGTTCGGGTGTCATCGTATTCCCATAAAGATCCGAGGTTTCCCGAAGGAAAATAATTTCTCACTATATCTGTAGCATCTTTTTGGAACGGAGGACCGTGCTGCGAACGCCAACCCGCCTGCCAACGTGGCGTTTATGTCATTTAATAATATTTAGTACAGTGCACAAAATGTTTAACTTTTAATGTGTCAATAAATAATTTAAATTTGAAATAAAATGTCACTGCTTTGGATGTCACTTCTGTTGAAATTTTTATTTTTATATAATTAATTACATATTTGTGATATATTGTAAGAGACAGAATAAGTGGAATTAAGTCGAGTGTTGTGTGTCTACTAACAATAATATGGACCTCTGGGGTCTGAAATAAAAGATATGAATTTGACTTTGGCGCCCGGTCTGGCGTAGTGGGTAGTGACCCTGCCTGTGAAGCCGACGGTCTTGGTTCAAATCAAGTTAAGGCATTTATTTGTGTGATGAGCGGATACAATATGTTCCTAAATCCTAAGTCATGGGTTTTTCTTTGTATTCGAGTATTTTCATATAATTAATAATCATAAAATAAAGAAACCAGAACCAAAAACGGAAGCGAAACCAGAATCGGAACCCGTGAGTTAGATGGGTGAGATGTTAAGACTAATTCACAGATTTCAGACCAACACATACGAATAGGGATTTTTAATGGAATTATACTTATTTAACAAAACAAATACGATTAGTGCAGCATGTGGCAAGCGGGACATGAGCAAATAAACCTTTCTAATTTTGATGTACTTCCCTGCTGCGTTGCTGTGACATCCGATATAACTTCTGTTATAAAAGCAGCAGAATCGGAACCGAAGCGGATGTTTCACACCCATCGGAAGTTCCGACTTAACGGAACCGGAACCGGAGCTCTGTAACATCTCTGGTACTCACCATCTGCAGGTGAGGTTTGATGGGTTCCTCTATGCCCTGGGCGTCGGCGCCCAGCCCGCCGCCCTTCCATCCCATCAGCTTCATCATCCTGGCACAACCAACACAAAGTTTATACAGGATTCTAGTAGTGTTAATTAAAAATTGAAGCAAATCTAAATATTTAATTAGAAAAATTATGAAATAAAACAACTAAAACGGATTAAATCGCGTATACTAATTCAATAGAGAGGATGGCTTTTCTGTACCACCAGCTTGGGATCCTGTGGTTCATTTAGTAAAACAGCAGGCAAGACTGTTAGGCCATAGTGTTGGACAGTGCGGACATTGTACTTTGTAGTTTATAAAAATTTTTGGACTTTAAAATGTAATAAGCCCCTCTAGCGTGTGTAATTATCATGTGTAAGCCCCCAAAATTGTTTAATAATTTATACGTGGGTAGGTTTGCATTTTGTAATTTTTTGAGGATGGAGGTAAATTAATATTTTTCCTCAGTCCACCCGATGACCACGAACGCTGCTAAAGGGTTCGAAACGTCGGGATGAAGTTTAAATTAGTATACGCGATTTAATCCGTTTTAGTTGTTTTATTTCATGAGTAATTATCGCGGCAACCGAAGACAATATTAGAAAAATTATATTTGAACCGCATCTCTAGCTATCGTGGCTGACGCCTTAACAAATTACAATACAATTAATATAGAAATCGAGAAGTAAGGGGTCGCCTCGTAACATCCGACATATACTCGTATATGTCGGATGTTACGAGGCTGACAAACCCTTTCACGCCAAGGTATGTACAGTGCTTTTGTCAAACATGCAATGAAATTAATGAATTATTAAATCAAGTTATTTTTATGGTTCAACAAGATGTGCCTTGCAGTGTTACCCCCGGGAAAAAACGTAGCCTATGTGTTAATGCAGGGTGTCAGCTAATTGCATACCAAATTTTATTGAAACCGCTCCAGCCGTTTAGACGAAAAGAAGTAACAAACATACACACTCACAAACTTTCGCCTTAAATATACTTATTAGTGTAGATAACAACGAAATTTATGGAAAGATAAATATTCAGTTTGCCTCTTCACGCGAAAACTAGTGAAAAGATTTTAATGAAACTACTATAATAGAGCTCATACAGTCAGTACGTACAGTCAGAGACTTTAATTGTTGAGCCATCTAGGGTTCACCTTACAGTGGGAATTTCATAGAGTAAGCATTAAACAAAAGAAGCAGCTTGAACCGTAAGTGGCTCAACAATTAAAGTCGGTGACTGTACCAGAAGTATCTAAGCACGCGACGGTTTCAAATTGAGCTTGACACTTTATTATTAAAATAATAAAAGCATGTCAAGATTATTCTGACCACCTCGTCTGCTTAGTTACTCTTACTGCTCAGTGTTATTTTTTATACCACAAGGGTGGCAAACAAGCATGCGGCCCGCTTGATGGTAGGCGGTCACCGCCTATGGACGTTTACAATACCGAGGCATCATTCGATTCAGCAGTGTACAACAGAATAACAGTTTTGCATGTTTGAATGCACTTGGCGTGAAAAGGGGTTGCCGGGTTCGTAGCTCCCCTCGGCCGGGTACCCCTGCTCCCCCCGTCAGGTACGTACTTGACGGCGACGCCGGTGTCGACGGGCGCGCCGAAGTCCGCGCCGCGCGCCGCCACGTCCCGCGCCGACACGGCCGCGTCCGCGCGGAACTGCTCCTTCACCACCACCGACACCAGCTGCTCGCGCAGCGTCTGCGACAGACCGGCCGTCAGCTCACACCTGGTTCCTGACCCTGGTCTATGATGCCGACGGTCTCGGGATCCACCAAGAATGGCGACTAGGACATTGAACCGCCATGCTCACGGATCGATCCCTTATTCCATTGGCGTCTTATCGAAAATTCTGTTTGTTAGAGCGAAACAAAAGGCTATAACCGTGTTTCTATACAAGATATGCCTTTATTTCAAATGCTCTAGTTATTTAATTTTTAAATACTCCTTGTAGGCAAAGCTCTGTTCCCAAAAGAAGAACCATGTACACTTGACAGTTTTCGTATGAGGGTGGTTTGCTTTTTGTCACTTTTTAATTATTTTCTTGAATTTGGTCGGTGCGATTTACTTGATTTTTTGGGAGGCTATAGTACATATTAAAACTATACATAAAATATTGTCTGATAATATATGTCAAAATAATGGAAACTATAACTTGACAATTTTTTTTTGGTGTTCTGGTATAGAGGCATAGGGAATGCAATCTCGAGATCCCGGCCATATTTTACGAGATTGTATCTCGTCAAATTCCGTACGAGATCTCGCGAGATAACGAGATAGGTAATGTTCCTATTACTCTTAATTATTGAAACTAAAGTAATAATTTACAAAAGACTAAATATAGATAATTATTGTTTTGTGACCAATATTGTAAGAATTTGAACTGATTAGCTACAGAAGGTATAATAATTATAGACATAAACAAATGTTATTAGAGTTAGAGACAAAATAATAAGTACTCTGTTGATTTTTTAAATAAAACTTACATTATTTTTATAACTAAGCAACGCAGTTTCTATTTAATTACATATCATGTCAATTACTAGTTCTTAAAACAAGCATTTGCATATGTTTTAATTGCGATTCTCCCAATCTCGCGAGATCTCGCTAGGCGGAAATCTCGTACGAGATTGCATTCCCTAAGCGGCACCTACAGTTTTTATTTCATGAATTGCCCATCTATAGACCTACTACATATATTTAATTCAAGATATTAGCTTTACTTCATGCCAAAAACTATCTACAAATAAAGTTATTCCTTTCTTGTTCCAATGTTTTTGCAGGATTGCTTCGTCCTCGATCTCGTCGACACTTACCATCAGGTGCGACTAGGGTTGCCAACCGTACTATATTTTATAGTATATTAATAATATTTGGACTCTCTGTACTATATACTGTTGAAGAAATATATAGTACGCAAAAATACTATATATTGGGGGTTCTTCTAAAATAGTAAGTGTACTTATAGTAATTTAGCATGATTTACCCCAAACTAAAGAGTTGTTTTTAAAGTACTATATTTTTTACGGTGAACTATATTTTTATCATTTTCATTTTGAGTAATACTATATCTCCCCCAGAAATAGTTGGCAACCCTAGGTGCGACTGAGGTCAAACGCTGGTCAGTCTTATATAAAAAAAAAGTTGGAAATAAATAGGTTTCAGCAAGTCGGTGAACTCACATTCCAAGCCAGGACCTCGGCGTTGCACTTGGCCTCCGACTTGGAGGCCCCCGAGGCCTGCGCCACCAGGAGTCCGTTTATGTACATGCTCATGACGCCATCTTCATATGTCGACGTGAAGGGTATACTGCAGACTTGGCAGCTCGCTGGAAAAAATAAAGAGGTAAATTTAATAAATAAATAAATATTTATTACAACCTAACACAAATCAACCTAGTATGGTAAGCTCAGTAAGGCTTGTGCTATATGTACTAGACGCGACAAAGGGAAAAATCCTACGGATGGGCATCAGCGTTTTTTTTTTATATAGGAGGCAAACGAGCAGACGGATTGCCTGATGGTAAGCAACTACCAATATGAGTCACAAGTACGTTGCCGACCTTTAAGATTTCTATCTAAAACCCAATCTACAGCTGCGGTCGCCTGCCAAGCGTGGCGACTATAGCAACTACCCCTCAGGATGATACAAGACATATTTGTGTGAGGCCTATGTCCAGCAGTGGACTGCATACAGCTGAAATGTATGATGATATATCTACTCACTTTGTATATTCCACCACTTCCCAGCCCACGGCCTCACCATCAACACCAGCTGTCCGAAGGAGCTAAAGAACATGCTCTCATCGAACGCCCTGGCATCTAAACACCGGACGCTGCCCAAGTCTTTCAGGTACTCATTCAGGTCTCCGAGTGGTTTGCGCAGTTCTTCTGTGGTTTTTTGAGCCTCCTCAACTGCTTTGCTGGATATACTGAAATAATATAGCAATATAGATATTTTTTATTATTATAGCCAATTTTGCAATAACTGGCCATCATCATCATCATTTATTTAAGAGCCATGCTCTTGTCGGTGGAGTAATTTCCAATCTTCTCTTTTTTGAGACAGTCTTTTGATTTCCTCATACGAGGCCTCACTCTTTATTTGGTTGATATACGTGGTCCTAGGCTTTCCAGCGCCTCTCGTCTCTTCAATTCTGCCCTTCATCATTTTAGGAGGAAGTTGTCATGCCGTAACAAGTGACCTAACATCTTGCCTCTTCTGGTCCTAATGGTGTTTATTAGACTACGCTTCTCCCCTACCATACGCAAAACCTCTTCATTCGTCTATTCATAACTAGCCATATTATACTAAAAATTAATTCTGTATATAGGCTGTATGTTAGAATTCATTTTAGTGTGAGGTGGCCAGCAATATAAACCACATTCAAAGACTTCCTGCAGATAAACTGTTTGAACAGTTTTGCAGGGCTTTTGTTAGAAATGTATTTTTGTTGATTGTTTATTAAATAAATAATAATAATAAAATAAAATAAAATAAATAAAAAATAATAATAATAAATTAAATAGTGCATTGTCACTGAACAGGTCAATTCACAAGAGTTGGTGTGAGTTTCATACTCAACTGTCAAGCTTTATGCAGACATACAGTGACAACTGTCGTGGAACTACCTGTACATTCGCCATCTGATATACCGGAGCTGTGGAGGTGGTCACAAGCATCTGAACATGCACTTTATCGCCTTGAAAATACAGGCATTGTTCAGATATCTGTGACCACCTTTGCAGCTCTCATATATCTGATGGTGACTATATTTGTCATAAAAACAGTCAATAATATCATTAAATTTTTCTTGATAAATACCTTGAACTAATCAAATTCCTAACTCTAGTATCTACATCTTTTTCCTCGTCATCATCATCATTGCCCTGGCCCTGTTTCACAAACTGGATTTTTGAAGATTTTGGCACTGAGCCATCTTTGACAATGCCTCCTTCCCGCTTGACACCTCTTGCTCGATCCTCAGCAGCATCAGATGCTGACACAAATGTCCTTTGGAGTTTGCCTTTCTTGGACTTTCTATAGTCGCTTGCTACCTGTAATATAATAATAATTCTGATTTTAGATTCTTAGAGAAAAAAGAAAAACCTACCTTTGCTGCAGCAATTAGTTAACTTAGCAATCAACCATGTTTGTACGGGGTTGAATCAACCCAGCGCCGTAACGTAATGAACGTGTTAAGAAACGAGCTTTATTGGACAAGAAAATTGAAAACAGGCACTTAGCTAGTCTACAGGAGGAAAATATATATGCTTACGTCTTGTGCAAGCCTCGCAACCTCATGCATGACCTCTGTAGGGTATCGGCAGCCCATAAATTCCATGTTAGCGAAGACTCTAGCCAGGCAAACCAGCCTATCTTTTGGATATTCGTTCTTCCATCTCTCTATGAACGCCTTTCGTAACTGCCAATGTTCTTCGCATTCGTGATCTTCTCTCTGACTTTCCACATCCCAATTGACGTCGAACGACATTGTTGATGAAATGGTTGCCTAATTTTAGCACTTTAATTTAGAATTAAACAATAATTCCAGTAATATTTTGTGTACATTATTGTAAAACACTATTTGACATTTCTAACCTCAACGAGATGTTTCCATATGTAAAAAATGTAGAAGAGACTTTTATAAATATGTCTTAAATAGATTATTGCTGCGTTTTGTTATGGCAATGCTAATTTAACAACAAAGTAACTCACCGTCTCATGTAATTAAGTATATCTTCTTAGATTTTATTTTAATTTGATATATAATGTAAATGATATTTCAATAAATGTGTTGTACCTATTTTTTATGTAAAAAATTTGCGTTGAGGAAGTTATCCCTTTATAAAACCAAGCGGAACAAAACGCTGACCGCCAGATATTTTCAATTTTCTTGAAAGTTGAAGTTTGTCTCACTTTTCTCATGCGTTGTTGTTTTGCGGAAATCCTTAAATTTATTTGGCAAAAATATTTTAAATATTGTTCTATCGATCTTCATTACTGTCGAATATATAAACCGATTACAGGAATGTACTAATAAGTCACTTTTTATCTTGTTATTTTATGATTGCGCCATTTATTTAAATTTGTTTGAAATTGAGGTACCCACAAGTACAAATTCGAATTTGTAGCATGTTCATGACACCGGTCATATTTTCTTTTTTCTATTATGTGTAGTGCATATGTCTGTTAACATGCACGACTCACGAAGAATCATTTAACTTTAGCCATATATTAATTATAGTAAACAATTGAATCGTCTATATACTCCTGCCCTATATCGTAAATATGACTTCGAAAAGTCTCATGGAGCTTAATAAAGCGATAAAATACATGGACCCCATGCAAGTGACCGATTACCTTCAAAAAACATTGGATTTCCTCAAGAGGAACAACAGTGAAATATACTTCCCCTCTATTTCTCCTTACGTTGAAGCATTTTTGGTCAATTTGGTGATGGACACGAGGAACTTAAATAGCAAGGTCTTCAATAATGAGGACAGGACACTTGCTGACGAGATCATTGAAGTCCTGGAGATGTCTCGGGAAGTCTTTCGTTGGACACATGCCTATGAGAATGGAAAGTAAGTATACTTATTTTACGTAATGCTATTCTTCATCATCGATTATAGGATACAGTGACTGCTTACCATCAGGTAGGCCATATGCTTGTTAGCCTCACTGCCACCAACATAAAAATAGTTTTGTTATTTACTACTTTGTAAATAAAATATTGCTGATAACAAAAAGTATTAGAAAACTTAAATGGAGATGGTCGGGCCATATGATCAGAGGACCATACAAATGGTCACAGAAAGTAACACATTAGTACCCCAGAGATTCGAAAAGAAAAAGGGGCAGCTAGAAATGAAGGTGGGAGGATGATATCAAAAAGTTGGCTGGACCACTTTGGACTAGAATCGCACAAGACAAATCTAAATGGAAACACTAAGAGGAGGCCTATGTCAATGGACAAGCTAGAGAATAAAAATAAACTTGAGAAAACTTATATACTTACTTTTATTTATCTCAAAATGTAACTAGTAATAAAGGCTATCTTTATCTTTAAATAAAATATGTATCATCTATTTTATCTGGGTAAAGTACTGTCTACAAATAATTAAGTTAGATGCTAAGGTCAAAGTACAGTCAGCAGCAGAAATTCCTAAGCGGGCCAAGTGTTCAAAATGTTCTTGACACACTTACTCACTTAACAATGTAGTTGTTTCAAGCTGATTTTGAAAACTTTGTCTGTTTAGCAAACTCGAACTCAAATGTTTATCCAGTAAGTGGGTCACAAGGGCACTTTTACACATCGAGTATACAAAAGAAGAAATATAAAAACTACACCAGTTCTAACCCTACAGCTCTGACTTGAGAAGCATTTTGACTTTCATGACCGGCAAGAAACTCAGCGGGACTTATATAGCAACTTTTGTTGCGGACTGTACATGGCTCAGATATTAAAAAATCTATATGAAACAAACATTTTTAGATATTTATATTTTTCTTCCAGCCTGTTAGTATACAAGAAGATATATTCCAATAAGATTAAACGGAAACCCATTAAACTAAGGTTAGTACTTTCTTGCTTTATTTTATTGCATTTATAAGCTCATCTTTGCACAACCTAATATATTAATTTTATTAATCATATATGTATTAACACTTTCGAAACCCGGCTCTACGCGGCGCCATGACATTTTCGCTACATACGGAGAAACCCATGTAATCGGCTAAGCGCCTACGAGTGGTGTGCCTGTCAGGTGGGTTCTTGGTTGCGAAAGTGTTAAGTAAATAACAATTCTTCTAACTTTACACAATTTTCTAAATAAACTTAATTATATCTCAGATGATGTAATTTCAATGATAAATTATTATTATATATATTTTATTTATTTATTTAATTCAACAAGAAAGTAATTAAAAGTAAAATACATTGGAATTGATTAACTACCTAAAAACTAACGGTTAAGGCTGATATCAGGATATCACACTTGCGATTTGCGAGCGAGTTTTGTATGGAGGTGAATAAGCAGCGAGTTCGCCGCGTACGAGTTTTGTATAGAAATCGCTTGCAAATCGCTCAAGTGTGATAACGCCGTAAGAGAACATGTTGAGATAATTGTGAAAACCTGGCTCGCCTAGCAACTTATGCTTCTAACCCATATAATAAAACTACTAGGTGAAAAACTTAACTGAAGCACCATGTCTATGTAGTTGTGCAGAGAATGAATATGGAACTTACGTCAACATTTGAATATAGAACGCCGACATGCGTGTACACACGTTACTACTACACAGGCCGGGTGCTTTAGCTAAGTTGTTCTCCTAATATACTCATTGAATACACGCATTGTGCACAAAAATATAATCATGTACAAAAAATCACAAGTCGCCAATCACAAATGTGACGTTATCTACGAAAAGGGACCTTATTGTCGATGGCGCTTATGTCGTTGTTCAAGACGATACAATTTTAAGACCCGGGTATGTCCTTAAACTACGTCCAACAATGAGAGGTAGGGCACAGCGATGACCATCACGCTTGAATCTGGGGCAGCCCAACTGGGGAAGTACCTCCTCCTTACAGAAGACCACAGCCATAATAGCACTGCTACCTTTCAGGTATGTAGTGTTGTGTTCCTGATGGTGAGTAAGGTTCCCAGAGCTCCAACCCCCCTTAAAGGCCGGCAACGCGCTTGTGACTCATCTGGTGTTGCGGGTGCCTATGGGCGACGGTGCCGGTACCACCAGGCAATCCGTCTGCTCGTTTGCCGCCTATGTCATAAAAAAAAAAAAAAAACAATACAAGCGCAACGCGACTTGACGTAAGCGCCATCGACAGTAAGGTCCCTTTTCCTAGATAATGACACAAATCATGTCATAAGCCGCGTCCACAAAGCGCAAATCCCCACAAAACGGCCGAGGCAAATTCGCACGTCCACACTTACCGAATGCGGGGAAATAGGCACGCGAAGCCGTGCGTTCTGTGGGGACGCGGCTATATATGTCGTTATCCCGGGAGCAAAAACGATTTGACAGTACACAAAGATTATGAAAAACAAGCAATAACAGACGTGTAACTTATATTAGAAACATTTATGCCTACAAGTTCAACATTTATCAACATTATTCTAATATTAGACCTCCATTGACTTAATTACCAATTGACTGAAGAAAATTAAATAGAATATTTATAATCTATTACGAAAAACGAATAAAATACAAGTAAAACATTTAAATAAAAATTAAACACATTGTTGTCTTATTTTCGATATTTAAATCGAAAGAAAAATAGAAAAAAATTGACTCGCAGCGGGAAATTTTTCTATTTTTCTTTCGATTTAAATATTGAAGATGTTCGCTATCAGACGTTTCTGCTTAATAAGAAATAATTTTGTTGTCTTATTATTTAAGTAGACGTTTTGTCTTCTAAGTAGGTACCTAAGCGTTTAAATAGAAGATAATTTTGACTGTTTCTAGCAAAAACTCCAAATATAAAGAACGTATGAAATAAAACAACTAAAACGGATTAAATCGCGTATAGTAATTTAAACCCTTTAGCAGGGTTCAGGGTCATCGGGTCAACGTCGGGAACGTTTAAATTAGTAAACGCGATTTAATTCGTTTTAGTTGTTTTATTTCATGAGTAATTATCGCGGCAACCGAAGACAATATTATGAAGAACTTCTTAGATGCTTTATATTTGTAGGCAGAATCCGTTTCTCTACCAAATAGACATTCTGTTGTGTTCTTTATATGATTTGCAAGGATCGGACAAACGCCCGTCATTTTGAAAATATAACCCTGTTCCGTACAGCAGAGACTTCCTTATTTTATGATGTTAAAATATTTTATTTTATAAGATTTATTAAATAACAAAACAGTATACCAATGTCAACGATTACATATTCCCCTATAACGCCCGTACACTAAGAACGGACTTTTTCAACGCATAAATGGATCCTAAATACACATCGTTATAGGCTCAAAACTGAAAATTTAGAAAAAAAAAATTGGTCATTCTATTTTGTTGGCGAAAGTAAATTTCGGAATGTCAATCATACATTAATTTGTCACTGGATATAAATTATGGTCCAATACATGTATTAAATACTATTTTTTTATAACATAAGGAAGTCTCTGCTGCACGGAACAGGGTTATATTTTCAAAATGACGGGCGTTTGTCCGATCCTTGATGATTTGTTATTGCTTCCGTGATATGCCATATGCCAAAGCTTTCATTTCACAGTGCTATAGCCGACCGCTTGAGCCAACCGCATGCTTCAGACCTCAGACAACCTCACAAACATAAACCAAGCACCCCGCTTCGCTCTCCCAACCTCCCTACATCGAGAGACCCTAGGAACGGGATGTTCACTGCCGGCTTCAAACTACATTTCCTAGACCGAACACTCCGCTTTGTCCGCAATGGTGCTGAAACAAAACTAAACTACCAGGAAATGCCGTTAGGGCAAGCGGAATATATATATAATCTATTGAAGTATAGAGATAAGGATGTGGGCTTTGGGTATAAGTCTCTCTATGCCCAGCTGTGGGAAGCCATGGAAGAGGTTGAAGTGGATTACGAGTTTGAAGTTACTCTTGATGAAAGCGTTAGCAATGACAAGGCGTAAGTTTTTATTGACTACCTTAGCTCTTGCTCAGTACTACAGTTACAATGGATTTGACGACTGCTCTGGCGTAGTGGGTAGTGACCCTGCTTGTGTAGCCGATGGTTCTGGGTTAGAATCCCAGTCTGGGCATATATTTGTGTGATGAGCACAGATATTTGTTCCGGAGTCATGGGTGTTTTCTATGTATTTAAGTATTTATATGTATCTATCTATTACATATTTAACTAGGCCATCTGTGGGCCGAGTTTTGAGAGCCGTGCACTCAAATTCATAAAACTTTGAGTACGAAAATAATCACACACAAAAGTTTCTTACCATTATTTTTGCACAAATAGTTTCGATACACACGATGAATTTCTATCATTTATGCTTCTAAAACACTATTTCGTGTTTGAGAGGGTTTAAAATGTCACGTTTCAAGCGTCGAGTGCTCAATAATTGGCCCCCCGTTTCGCTTTGGCGCCTATTTCACCACGGTTCCCCTTGTTTACGTATAATTTGTTTTGTAATAATTTTAAATCGCATACCCAGTGTTGACATAATTGTATATAAGCAGAAACTGATCTCGCATAATTCTTTTTCGCCGAATTCTATTACGCAGAACTAATCTAAGCCGAATGGTTGGTACGCATAATTTGGAAAGACCGAATGGTGTTATTACAATTTCTTTTCTCAGGAGCGCGTTTCTGTCGTGGTCGCTGTTCTAACTTTTTTTTTTTTTGACGCAGGGAAAATGCATTTATGCATTCCCCCAGCCCCAGAAGCGTCTTACAGGGGGTATGTGGGACTCGCCCCTCCATGCGGGATGCACTAAAAACCCTACCGCGTGTTTCCGTCTTTGCCGTTAAGGGGGGGGGGGGGGGGCAATGGGGTAACTCGCATTCACCACGACACTATAAGGTCAACTTTGTATGTTGTATAAAAAAAAAAAACATTTCTCTCATACATTTTGTCAACTTATACTTGACTTTCTATGGAACACCTCAATTTTTATTTAATTTTACAAACTTGACTCCATAGTAGAAGATGTTCAAAATCATGAGCAGATGCAAGTTTGATAATCTTTTATCAAATTTTTGGAGCACCCGGTATATCGGTATGTTTAACTTGTGGTATTTGACGCCTGTATTTACTAATGACTGAATTCCTTGATGATGAGATCCTAAAACCATCGTCCCGGTTGAAAGAACAATGTTTTTTTTTTTCTATCGACTCACGAAGTCTACTATAAAAATGACGAATCGTAAAAATGGTTTTAGGAGAAGCTTCACTGGTTAAGTCCCGTTTAATAAAAAATATTTGTAAAAACACCGTGAAAATTAAAGTTTCCCATGATGTCCTGCTTATAACACCGGTACTACGTAGATACTAGCTATGCCCCGCGGTGTTACCCGCGGTTTATTAGGGACAAAACGTAGCCTATGTATTAATCCAAGGTGTCAGCTAACTCTATACCTAATTTAATAAAATCGCTCCAGCCGTTTAGACGTGAAGAAGTAACAAACATACACACTCACAAACTTTCGCCATCATAATATTAGTGTAGATACCTAGTAGTATTACTTGGTAATATAGGTAATACCAGAATAATGTAATAAAGATACCGAATATTTGATACCGGTACCAATTAATCTACCAGCTTCTAACAATTATTTGTGATTCCAGGGTTTTAGTCCTAGAAAAAGTACCAAAGAGTAACAAATCAAAAAAGGTTAATGGAAGTCCTGAAACTAAGAAGAATGACAAAAATAAAGATGTCATAAAGAAATCAAAAGAATCAACGGGAAGTCCATGTAAAGAAAATGAAGATTGTAATAAGCAGATATACAAGTCGTTGTAAGTATTTATCTAATACTAGCTTTTCCTCACGACTTCGTCGGCCAGCCATGCCCGTCTTTAAAGTATGGTTGCGGGATAAAAATTATCCTATGTCCTTTCTCGTACCTCAAACTCTCTCCATACCAAAGGAGAATGGGCATTTTGTACCATGAGTGTATACAGTTGAGACATATATCGTTGGAAAGGTCTTAATCATAGCATTATTTATTTGTATGGCACCAACATTGGATAGCGTGCAGGGGCCGAGCTATTTAAAAAAAAAGTCAGCTCATATAAACCCTTGTTTTACAAAATACTTGCTATCTAACAAGTTTAAGTGTGTCTTAAATTAAAGTATATGAAAAATGCTTTACGCTTATATACCACTATCAAAGTAAAAGCGCATACAGGGCTGGAATTAACGATCTGAAGATTTGCTTAACTGATCAAATGCTTCTTGTACAACGGAGCTAAAGTGTATACAGTAGTCATATATTACATAGTAAAGGCATTATTATAAGCTATTTTTTATAACAGACACTTCTTCCTCAAAGAATGCAGGGACTGCGATAAACGAGTTTTTTAAGAGTTAATTGATAGATAATTGCCTTAATTAACAACCCTTTGATTCATCTACTCATCTCTAGATGGAGCTTGGGTAGCAAATGTATTTTTTTTTCATTCTTGTATATCCTTGTAGCATATCTTATTTAAAAGGTCTTAACTTATAGCTTCTATTGCATATATGACAATGGGTGAAGAAAGGGTACCGAGAAGATAATATTTATTATTTAAATTCAATGGCATAACGGCGAATACTGGAACTAAAATTCTTGATCAAATATATTTATATTTGTGACCCCTGATATTGTTATTAGCCCTATCATGATCTGTAACGCTAAGCATTATTTATTGTAACTAAAAACTGGTTTAAGATCTCAATTACAAGCCTAATTATTTAAAAATATCTTTCAATGCCGACATCTTGTACGCAATAGATGAACCAAGTATGCGTCAAATAGGTGCACTTGACAGGCGTTAATAATGCTATGTCCATATAGTCACTTTTTAACGCTAAGAAATACTTTTAGGTTGCTTATTTCTGAAAGACAATATTAAAAAATACAACTAATCTAGGGGGCGTCTACTATGATCTGCGTTAATCGACATTCTGTTTATTTAATTTTATTTATTGTATTGTATTTGCATTTTCAAATGATAGGGGGAGAGAGGGGATATAGAAAGACAAAGAGTTGTCATCTTGTGAATCAAGCTTCTTCCTGCTTGAAGAAGATATATAATTGGAATTCGTCGTCTCTTTCTTCCTAGTTTACTTACGTTGATAGTAAGTAGCACAACAATACAGGTTAATGTGCACACTACAAATCTTTTTATTTTCCCCAACTGCGGCAACTATTATAGGAGCATTATGTTTTTAGAGGGAGTAAAAAAATTAAGCTTTTGGTCGCCTATGATTCATATATCGACAAAGACCACAAAGCAAGCAAACTACATGACAAAAATATAACTGTCAATTTGTGGCGTACAGCATGCCTATGGCGATTATGAGGTTAACCGTTTATCGCCACGACCATCTAAAGGTGACATTGTGCACTGCCGTGCCTACCTACCACGCAAAATACTCGGCCAAAATTGCCAGACGCTGTCAAAGCAACATTGTTGCTGACAGATAAGGGATTAATCTTTTAGCTTCTTAACAAAGAACGACTACCGAGTAGAGATGTTGGCATATACTTATGAGACAGCTTATGACACCAAAAGCTTATTTGGCGGGAAAGCGACAAAAAGGTTACTATTTTTGTTACTATATGGTTCATAATTAATAAAACAATTTAAATACATTTAATGACATTATTTATTTCAGTTTGCAATATAATAAATATTACACGTATTAGAACATCACTCACATTACACGAGAAGTCTAATTAATAGTTAGTATTCACGTTCTCAGAGTCAACATACCTAAAAAACTAAAAAAGGCAACCAGATCTGGCGAACGTACTGCTGCCACGGTTCAATGATATTATGATTATATAGATTTAGGTTAGTAATTTCTATGAACATTGTGAACACCAAGAATTCCTAAGCCTTATATTTGGCAATACTAAATATGAGAAGAAGCAGTTAATACATGTAATATTAACCTTTTGAACGCCAAGCACCACTAAAATGGTCGCGTGATGTCGTGGCTGCCACGCCACCGACCACTAAAGTGGCTACGGCGGACGCTGTCAAAGCAATAGTCCTGCTGACAGATAAGGCTTATATTTGTTCTTCACAAGTCATACCATGGCGTACACGACGTCATATTTTGACGCGAGACGAAAAGCGTTCAAAAGGCTAACATCCACAGGAAAGACTAGTTTTGTTTTTAACCCTTTGAACGCTAAGAACGTGCCGAATATGTCGTGTCTACCATGCCACCGAACACTATATTGGCTATGTTGGACACTGTGATAGCATTTTTCCTGCCGACAGATTAGGTTTATAAATTGAATAGATATCATATACTTATGAGAAAGTGACGTCCTCCTGCGTCCGAGGCAGGATTTGAACCCATCTCCAGCTATGGAGTTTCGACCTTTTTGCCGTCAAGTGAAAAAAATTAAAGCGCGTCACACGCCTAAGGTTTTTGTAAGTAATGAATAATAACAAAATAAACCTTACCTGTAAATAACTAGGTACGTAGATCCTAGGCATGGACTTGGTATCAAGTCGTGGCGTGTGTGGCACGAAATGTTCCGACTTCATATCAAGTCAATGTCGTCGAAGTGGTTAAATTGATCTATATGGTCCCAATATGAAATTCTTACCTTTAACACTGAACGCCAAGAACCCCAAAAGTGGTATTGATGTCGTCGTGTCTACACCAACACTGCCTCTCACACCAGCGACCCCTAGTGGCTATGGCGGACGCTGTCAACGCAATTAAAGATATAAGGTTTAACACGTTCAGTCCCCATAGGTAAACGATGTTTTGATCTACTCATACATCCAAGCAAATTACTTTGCACACCCGTGCTCCACATATGGGTCACTAAGAAACGCCCAGGTACGCCCTCGTATTACTACAGTAATATATAATAGAATCTTCTTCTCTCTAACAGGAATATTAACCCATTCATTGCCGACGCCTCATATTTTTACTAAAGTCATCACGCAGTGCCGCCGCCATCCACGCGACGACGCGAATTCGCGTCCGCGGCATTACGTTGACTTTTCAAGGAAGCAAATAAAAACAAAACTGCTCGGCATTACGTTAACATTTCAAGGAAGCGAATATGCGTCCGCGGCATTACGTTGACTTTTCAAGGACGCGAATAAAAACAAATAACTGGGGGACGCGAAATCCCGTCCTCGGCATTACGCTTGCACATTCATGGGACGCGAATTCGTGCCTTCCGCATTCAATGGGTTATAACCTATTCGCCGGCCACGGCAAAAAAAAATCTGACGTGCGCCACACGCCAAAGCCTTAACTCTCAGTACGTAGGTCCAAGGCTTCGACTTGATATCAAGTCATAGCGTGTGGGGCACAAAATGTCCAGACTTCATATTAAGTCAATAGCGGCGAAAGGGTTAATAGAGAAATCAGAATTATCTTTATATTATGAGCACTATTGAAGGCAGTAGAAATGATTTGATTTCAGTGCGCACCTGGTCGGTTATAGTGACCCAAGTGCGGGGCACTGGACTGTGAACGTGTTAAACATGCTCTTTACTGATTGAGGCCTTGGCGTACACGTACCAACGTGGCGTACATTCACTGCCACCAACGCACATGTGCGTTCATTTCCATACATTTTTGGAGGGGGTGGCAGCGAATGTGTTTACGCGAAAGGTAAAACGTTCAAACGGTAAAAGTATATTCAGTGCTACACAATTTCATAGTTTCACATCACCACGTAGAGATTTTGAACCGACACCACACTCCAAGTTTAGGAAAATTATTAAAAAAATTCAAATACAAGAAAGCATTTATTGATATATACAGCCATCTTGCAGTGATTTGGCCGCGGTACTGGTACTCGGAGACCTACGACGTACATCCTACACCATGTTGATCCAGTTAAGCCAGGCAAGGCAGAACAGGCAGGCAGGCAAAAAAAAGTTTAAATACTATCGGGTGAGACTACCTACCAAGCTTCCTCATTACAGCGTGGCCGTGGTGAGAAACGCGCTGGTGGCAGCCAGGGTCACCACGTCTATAAAAAATCGTGAAGACCACTGTTCTCGTTGATTGTCATGGAACTTACTATCAAGTGTGGTATACCCGTCCTAGTTGCATTTCAAGGATCTTAAAGCTTTCTTTTCCAGACATAGTCAGATATATCGACCAAATGCGTGTCAATTTTATTTCTACAATAAAGTTCATATTAGATTGGACTATCCTAAAAATGTATTTTAAAATAAATAAGCAAAACGAAGTAATTAGAATGTATTTGTCTTTCTAGGAAAACCATTCGGATTGGTGGGACATGGAAAACGGTTAATGCAAAATTCCACCCTGCCCAAAAACAACAGTAACTTGATAAATTGATAAGTACATGGCAGAAGTTGAAGGCATCAATAACTTATTCTTATTATATTTTGCTGCTCGAGCCAGGAGCCATGTTGCCTCTTACTTTTTCATTGCGTCTATTCAGCAAATATGACTATATAAAATATTTGCATTTATCACAAGAAACGACAAAAAATAAGCGTACTTAACACAATTGATCCGTGGTTCATAAATAACAGAAACAGAAGGCAACAAGGCCACAGGTAAAAGTGAGGTTTAACAACAATTCGCCGACAATAATACTAAAACTCGATTCGTGTTTCTCAGGAGATTCTGTAGATGTTGTTGGTGTAACGAGTAATTAGGTGCCTGTATTAAACAACTACAAATTCGACGGTCGCAATCGGTAGCAGCTTCAGACTCTGTCATATAATAATTCTTCATACGCGAGTAAGAGCACTTCTTGTTCTGCACAGTCGGAGTTTCTCTACAGAAGTTGTTCTTCGTCAAAACCTGCTTCATAATTAGCGCCCCATCTTGTTCTGTGAATCTTGAATATTGTCCAAAACAGAGAAAAAGGAGAAACGCGTACGTGATGAAGCTAGTAGGCTACTTCTTATGCAAGTAAACTGAAAAATAAATCTGAAATCATCTGCGGCCTCCGCGTACATACTATAAATATCTACACAAATCTTATCTGTAGAAAAAAACTACTATAAAATCGCGTTTATTGCATGGGATATTTAATTTATTTTGTTTTTTTAATAATTGATGTTATAGCGGCAACAGCATCTGTAAACATCAACTGTCTAACTATCATGATTTAACCTGATGAAGAACAGACAGACGGACAGCGGAGTCTTAGTAATAGGGTCTCATTTTTTACCATTAGGTTACGGAACCCTAGAAACTAGCATAATCTATATTTTATATATAATAGTAATAATAAGTAATACTCTAATACTTTAGATAAACTCGGTAGTGATTATAATATTGCATCCGTTTAAATAGCTCTTGCAAAACACGCACCATATGATTATAAGCAATTCTTAAAATATCCTTGATAATGTAAGTAGGTATAATAAAAACAATTAGTTTCATATATCTCAAAGCGATTAGGTAGCAATTTTAATAAAATATCCCATAATTTATCCCGGCTGACGATAGATGAAAATGTAGATAGAAGACATAAATCCAAAGTGGACTTAGGTTCATAAATATCTCTATAATACTGATAAATCCTAACATCCTGATATACCTAAAGACGAGTCTTCAGTCGGTGCGTCCTACCCGTCATGACGTATGGAGCCGAAAAGTGGACACTGACGGTACGGCTGGTCCACAAGTTGAAAGTCGCTCAGCGGGCTATGGAAAGGGTTATGCTCGGCGTTTCTCTGCGGGATCGAAACAGAAATGAGGTAATCCAGCAGAGAACCAAAGTCATCGACATAGCCCACCGTATTAGCAAGTTGAAGTGGCAGTGGGCAGGCCATATTAGCCGTAGAACCGACAACCGTTGGGGTAAACGAGTTCTTGAGTGGAGGCCGCGTCTCGGGAAGCGTAGTGTAGGACGCCCTCAGGCAAGGTGAAGACTTGCGCAAGATGGCTGGCAGGAGCTGGATGCAAACAGCCGAAGATTAAACACGATGGCGTAAAATTGGGGAGGCATATGTCCAGCAGTGGACTGCGATAGGCTGATGATGATGACGATGATGATGATGACTGATATATCCCCGCAATGACACGTAAAAAGGGTTCATTATATTATTACTATCTTAATATACATTGTTTTGGGTAACTCTACACGCCACTCGAATGTTGTATGCGGTGCTCCTCCAGAGGCTGTTAAAAAGTAATTCAGTTATCTGGTGGCCATGCGCTTAAGATATGCCTGAAAATACCAAAGTACTATAAAATATTAAGTATTAAGGTCGCCGGAAAACGCTGGATGCAGGTCGCTTCCAACCGGTACATGTGGAGGTCCAAGGGGGAGGCCTATGTTCAGCAGTGGACGTCTTATGGCTGAAATGATGATGATAAAATAATAATCACTCAGATTTGTTATACTACCTATCAATGGCGGCGGGTTAGGATTTTTCTTAAGCAAACCATAGCCATTATGGCTTTCCTTTCCTGTAAGAGCTAATGGTAAATCGCTCTAGTATATGAAAATTAGTCAAGCCGCCACTTCTAACTACCTACTAGTCATAGACACCCAGTGCTGGAAATTGGATATCTGACTAGGGGGGTCCAGTGTCATTATCTCCACGCTTGGCAGGTGGCAATAGTGCATGTTTACTCCCTGTTTTTGGTCCCAGGGACAATACCCAATATTCCATATGTTTCGTCGGCTAAATTCGCAAACCTTGTAACCTTACGAGGTTTGCAATCTAATGTATTTGACGACCGGTCTGGCCTGGGTCCGCTTCCCAATCGAGGCATTTATTTGTGTGATGAGCACAGATTCATATTCCTGAGTCATGGGTGTTTTCTATGTATTTAAGTAGTTATTTATATGTATCTGTCTATTATATATTTCGTCCTCTAGTAGGTACCTACAACACTAGCCTTACTGGGCTGGGTCGTTTTGTGTAAGATTGTCCCAAAATATTTATTTATTATTTATTTATCTACCTACTAGTCTGGTACTACCTACAGGACGCTGTAAAGGTACAGTTATTATGTAAATAAATCCATCTTTAGTGCTCACGGTCTTCAACTATAAAGATAAATGCCGACATCGATTCTAGGTCCATTTAAATTCGCAGCAACTGTAGTCTTTCAATAGTTTTCTGGAAACATAATTAAATTAACAATTTGTATAAGAATGGCATTAACAAGACGGGGTAAATAAAAAAAAAAAAAAATAGTAAATAAAATAAATAAATAAATAAATAGTGTTTCATACAAAAACGTGGTTTTATTCGTCTGCTCCGTTGCTTTTGTAAGTACACTTACGTAGGCTGAGCTATGACTGGATTCGAACCGACGCCTGCACATATTAGATCCACGTGTGGATTCCGTTTGTCTCAACGACATATGAACATACTTTTTTGTATATAGTACGACACTTGGGTAGGTTAACGACACAAAGAGCTACGGCGGGATTCGAACCGGCACCTGTGCTTATTATATACGAACATATTTTCTGGTAAGTAAGCACACTTGCGAAGGTACAAAGAGCATCGGCGGGATTCGAACCGGTGCCTGCACATATTAGATCCACGTGTGGATTACGCTTATCACAACAACATTCGAACATAGTTGGTTACCTACACAAAGGGTTAAAATAGGTTTCGAACCGGCAGCTTATTAGATCTTCGTGTAGATTCCTCTTAGACATATCAACGACATACAAACATAATTATTTTCTGGTAAGTACACCTTCGCACGTTACCGACACAAAGAGCTCTAGCGGATTCGAACCGGCGTCTCTGGGATTCAATTCTCGTATCGCTTATAAGTAGGTATGACACAAGAATAATAATAATATGATTTACACAAAAGGCTTTAGGAAAAAGATGCAATAAGACTTGTCGGCTATAAATATTATTATTTATGACTATTTACCCATCTCCAGTGAAAACTTTACTAACATACTGATAAAACTAGAACTTTCTTATGGCAATTTGGACACCAGTATTCCTGAAATCCAAAACTTGATAAAATAAACACAATGTAATTATTATATACAACTCCTAGGCATTGTATGCAGTACCAGGAAAAGTATAAAATATAATTAAGTATCCACTTTCATCCACTTATATTTATATAGAATACAACTAGTATCTATTTAGTGTTAAACCACTTTTATTTGCGGTTTATTGTACAAAAGAAGCATTAAGTACCAAATTGCACGTTTACATTGCACGAAGAAGGGCAGAAAGGTTCTTGAGTTGTGACCATGTACCGAAAGACGTAGCGTTGGATGCCCCTCAACTAGGTGGAACGACGATGTGGTCAAAGCTGCTGATAATAGTAGGACCCGGCCTTTGTCCAGCAGAGGACGTTTTTCGGCCAATGAAAATGATGATGATAATGATATATAGTTTAATTTACTTGATTTTTTGTGGCAAAGGTACACATTATTTTGTCAAAGGATGCTGGAGAGGGAGGGATGTTAATGCGTTTTAATTTTATTTCCCGCTTTGACTTGTAAACATAAGTGCACCATTTCTAGTTTAGTAGTAGTACAATGTTTAGTAGTAATACCATTGAGCCCGTGAGGTCGCGTCTGACTATCAATGTGTTGATCATGGGAAGTACGTAATGTTTGAAATTAGTTAGTTTTTCGTTATAAAAACTACCATTTTAGTCTACGAAGGAATCCAAAACTATGACGTGTAGTTTTTAAATCGATTTACGGCCATGGGCCTGCCCTACTATTAAGCGTGCTAATAGTTAATCGAATTTGTAACCACATACCTTCTTCCCAAAAAGAGATTTTGCTCATACCTTTTCTTTTGCGGTAGTCAAGGAAAATTATTTCAAACTCTTCAAGGCCTTTCTAGGCATTCAATCTGTTTAGAATAAAACTATAAAGATTACCTCTTCAACGTAACGATGTAATATTATTTTAGCAAATGAATTACGATCAATGTATATTTTCTTCAGTAATTATGGTATATTTCTTTTGACAATATAAAATTCCTTACGTCAAATGTCAAGTTTCTTTTTCAGTAATTCATAGACAATTGTCAGTTGTTACCAGAACGTATTCGTGAAGGAGTTAGACCGACGTTATGACACGTCAGTGTTATTAATAAGAATTTTGATAGCTCGCTCCATCTAGCGAGGAGTAGAAAAGCTTAAACAAACTTAATAAACTTACAAAGTAGTTTTAAGGGGCCCTGCATGAATCTGAGGTCAGGTATATATATTAAAAAACAGTTTTTAGGAATACCGACAACATGTCATATATGACTTGTGTATACACATTACCATTCTCCTTAACAACAGGGGTATTCATAGCAAGCTGAACTTCTTCCATTTATTTCTAGCCTTATATGTACTTAAACGCTGGCTTTTTTTACAAAGACGTAAAGCATTTCTTATATGAAGTCATATATACCATGTTCCAACTGATCTTGAACCGTGTATTATGAAAAATATCCATGTGAAAGTTAAACTTTTTTTTTTAAATATTACGGTCCCTGCATGATATCCAGCTTTGGTGCCATAGAAAACTTTAATACTCTAATTAAGAGCTTTCAAACGAGATACGTTTCAACTGTATACACTCATGGTACACCCGCCATACAAAAATGCCCATTCTCCTTTCATCGCAATTGGTTCAACGATATAAGCGTGAAGAGGTAACAGACAAATAGAAATGAGTTACTTTCACATTTATTAGTAGAGATTAAATAGTATGGATTTTTTTCTTGGATAAGACCCGGGACCCAGGTATTTTTGGACCAGGGTATGTACATAAACTACGTCCAACAATGTGAGGTAGGGCACAGCGAATCATCACCACTATTGTATCTGGAGAAGCCCTGGTGTAATACCTCCTCCTTACAGGTAATAGGTTTATCACATATGGTGGTGTACCCACTGTAAAAAAAAAAAACATTTTTAACTTACTAGTTTCGACAGCTCGGCATTATTTATTCTATAAAAACTTCATTTTATTCACAACAATGCAAAGTAATGTAATACAAATTTTTAATTTGAACACCGATATTTAAATCGAAAGAAAAATAGAAAAAATTGACTCGCAGCGGGACTCGAACCCACAACCACTGGATCACTAATAGACCAGGAAAATTAGCTTACCCTGGACATAATTCAATAACTCGTTGTTTTTGTTATTTTATTGGATATTCATATTCAGTATTCAATATAAATTAGATATATTCAGTAAAATATCCCCGGTCGTAACTATATAAAAAAAATCGAGGGTTATCGTATACTACCTAACTTTTTTCTAAAAGCAAAAAAGATAACTAAATACCTGGTTAGTATAATTTTGACTAGCCTTTAAATGCTATCACTTAATAGCAAAATTAAACTGAAACCAATTTCGCATGTATGATTTTTTTTGTAGTTTGTATCTGATCTCAATATCTAGATAAGTAAAAATGTTAACTATGATATTTATATCTTTTTAAGCTTTATAACGTCTATTTAGACAATTAAGACAAAAATTAAACGTTTGTGTTTAACGTTTCAATAATAATGCATTTCTCGGTAGTTAAAAATCATAACTGAGAATTTTTTGTTTAATAATAGCTTATTGTGTACTATGATCACGTTTTCGTCAAAATTAAACATATTTATTACACAGATAAGAAATTATAAATCTAAATGAATAGATAATATTATACACACGGCCTTGTCGAGGAGGGGGATGCTCGCGGGGAGTGCGAGACGTGGGGGGAGCGGACGCCGGCGGCGAGCCGGCTAACGTGCGCCGCCGGACCAGTTGTAACCAGTTTATTTCAAAAATGCACTTGTTTTATGGCAGTGACGTCTATCTTATCTTCTACAAATCACCTTGATTTTTATAAAAAGATAAAAAGATAAAAGATCTTTATTTTTCAATTTAGGCACATTACATGCACTTATGAACGTCAAAAAAAAAAATCTACACCGGTTCAAACCCTACACCTCTGACCCGTGAAGATACCGGCAAGAAACTACGGCGGGACTTATTTTTTGAAAACAGTGATACATCAAATCTTAAAGTAGGTACTTACATAATTATGCGTAGTCCGATAAGAAAACATATCAAACAGTTTATTACAAGATAAGAAAATATTAAAATATAAAAGTAAAAATAATAATGTATAAATAAATTCGACTTCACAAAATAGACATACTTTAATATGCTTTCTTATCTGAACTGTGTCATTTACATTATCTGGAAGTACATAGAATTGTTGAATTAATTGCTAGGCGGTTTTGTTAGTTTCTGGTTTGGGCCATGCATGTTTGTCTGTCAAATAATCCTCTACTCTGTAATAGCCCTTAGACATCAAAGACTTTTTTAAGTAATTCTTAAGTATTGGGAAGGGTAATTTTAAGGCATCATCAGGTAACTTGTTATATAAATGAATACATTGCCCAAAAATGATTTATACACTTTACGCACACGACACTTTCTAATAGCAAGCTTATTCTTATTTCTAGTGTTATAGGTATGGATGTCACAATTTTTGGTAAACAACTGAAGGTTTTTAATAACGTACATAATATTTTCATATATATATTGACAAGCTACAGTTAATATATTAATTTCTTTAAAAAGTTTTCTAACAGATGCACCTGCTCTTAAGTTATACATAAAACGAATGGCTCTCCTTTGTAATACAAATATAGTCTGTATGTCAGCTGCTTTGCCCCAAACCAGAATACCATATGACATTACACTATGGAAATAACTATGATAAACTAATCGAGCTGTCTCAATATTCGACAGTTGCCTAATTCTCCTAACGGCGAAAGCGGCCGAACTTAATCTATGTGCGAGTTTTGTTATATGAGGACTCCACTGTAGACTTTTGTCCAATGTTAAACCAAGGAACAATGTTTTATCTACTATCTCTAAGCATTCATTATTTAAAAGTATTCTAGTATCCACCGGTGTAACATTCGGCAAAGCAAATCTAACACATTTTGTTTTCTTAGCATTAAGCAACAGATTGTTAGTAGTAAACCAGTTGAGAACATCAGCTAGTGTGTTATTAATTACATTAAAATCTGTAGATTGCCGGTCAACCTTGAAAATTAATGATGTATCATCGGCAAATAAAACTATATCACAACGGTTTTCTACTATACAAGGTAAATCATTTATATAACTAAAGAGGCTACATATATCATTATTTATCTTTATAAAGAGCGTCCCAAACTTATGGGACATGAAGAGGAAGTACCTTAAATATCGTAGATAAAGTATTTTGCTGAAAGAAGACAGTATGTTATTATTAAAAGTTATTAATTCTGCATTCATAGATTTACTAAAAATAACTTGCTTCGTCTGGAAATCGAAGCGACTTCAGTGTCAAAAAAAAAATCATTCTACTTTTATGATGCCAATCGAAAGAATAGCTAAACATTAATAACTCTGCTTAAGTAACATTGTATTTTAAAAGAAAGGATCAAAGTAAAATTAATCATTTTAATCAAATGAAAAACATCATGAAATTTCCGTAGTCAATTAAGTGGGTATTTTTTTTGTAAATTAGTTTATTATTGAAATTTGATTCAATCATTCTCGATAGTAATCTGTCGAGAAAAACACCGTCCGGGTTAATTTTAAACCAACTTCAACCCCTGAAATCTGGTCACAAAACTTAACAGTTACCGGCACAGACCAAATTCCACGCCACACGCGGGCGCAGCCGCGGTCACAGCTAGTATAATATCTACTTGTTGTGAATCGCCCATCATATTTTGATCTAGGTTAATGTGGGTAAAACCGTCTGCCAACCAATTTCTTACACTATCTCATCGGTATTTAGTGTCATATGACGGACTTCCCTTCAAAATAAAGTATCCGGTCTTACCCACATTTACATAAATGATTCTGTAGAGAAATGAAAGCTTACAAATCGGTTTTACAAGTTAACAATTTCTTGAAAATCAAAGGTGTAGCATACACCGTGTTTTTGATAACTTTAAAGGAGGTCAATTAAAGTTATTTTTTTAAAGTACCTAGTGTTATTTTAAACTTAATTTTATCCCTGCATCAGTGTAAAATTATTCTTTAAATTAAAATTTCTTCAGTAGTTTTCGTTTCATAGCATAGGTTATTCGCTTCGGTTCATATTGCGGAGATTATTAAGATGAGTTTGTTTGACGTTATTTAATGTGTCTATTACTATGTGTCATTAAAACGACCATAACTTAATTGTAATAAAAGTCCTAATATAAAATTAGACATCAGAAATTATTTATGTGCATAGACACAGTACAGGGATGTTACAATGGTAATTATGTAACATTATGATTCATGTATGCAATCGTGCAAATATTATAAGCGTTTGACGGCTCGTCTCCACTCTTCCCTGACGGCTGCTAGTTTAGCGCATTTGTGCAAGGGCGGTCCTTGGCTGCCTTTATTTGGTCCGTCTCTCATAGGCATCCTTCCTCGCGCTTGGGCACCCTCTACTCTTCCCTGCACCACTAGTCGCTCTATGGACACCAGTAACGGCGGCCTTTTATTTTTTCTTAGGCAAGAGGAGCTGACATGGCTTCGCCTTCTCTTTATGTGTCCAATGAAAATTGTTGAACTGTGGGAAAGTTAGTTAAGCTTGTATGGACGCGCCGCCGCTGATGGATACATTTTCACGCCGAGAAACGTGTCTAAAAAGGCGAGGATGCGAGCTTGAACGATGGAGGATAGACGAGAGGCTGCTTGATGCCAAGCTCTTGGAGTATGGAGACGTTGGTTCGATTTTTGGTCCACGATACCGAAAGCATTATTCGCCAGCACCACATTTCCAGCGCATCCACCGTCTTTTACTCTCTGTTCCGCAGGGTCTACGTCTCAGTGGCGTAGACAAATATGGCCAATACAAGCGCTTTAAGGAGCCTGATTTTTGTAATTTTGTGGTGTTACGAATCCGCCATATTTTTCGTCACCTGTCCATAGCGCTTCTAGTGGTTGCCACAATTCGGTTGATCTCATCTACACATCCTCTGTTGATAGAAATTAGAGCTCCTAGATAAATATATGATTTAACGACACCACAATTCGCTATTTGTGTGACTTCGGGTGTTGTTGTTGACAAGATCGACAATAATTGGTCTTACTGAGGTTGATCTTAATCCTCTCCATCCTGCGGAGCAGATCCTCCATATTACAATCACTAGTAGCAAATAAGGTGGTATCATCCGCGTAAGAGAGGTTTGAGATCTTTAGTCCTCCGATTGCAACTCCGTCGGAATACTAAGTATTAAGTATAATATGAAGTAGTCGGATGGAATTTCAATATAAATAAAGCCAAGCAAAATGCATTGCCGTTTCCTCTGACTCTTGGCAGAACCTGCACGTGGCGTTCTTACCCATCTGAAACATTTGTTTGTTCAACTTGCAGTGGCCTGTCAAGATTCGAGTCACTGCGCAAGTTTTGTGCCTCTTGAGCTCTTAGTAGCTCTTAAGCAATTTTGGTGTTGAATCCTTTTATTAGGGCTTTCGAGTGTTCAAGAGCTCTCTCTAGTCAGCTTCCACCCAGTAATTGCTCTCGATTTTTCTAGGTTATTGAGCAGAGAGTATACTTCCCATTTTGTAATACCACAAAACGGTTCCGGGCCGGCCAGGGGAGTGTCCGCACCCTTCCTAGCCAGTTCGACTGCTTTCTCATTTCCGTCAATGTCGGAGTGTCCTGGTACCCATCTAAGTATGACTTTGTTGGAGTTAGCCAGTGCGTTTAGGTTTGTTTTACATATCTGAACTAGTTTTTAGTTTGTTTCCAAAGAATCTAGTGCCAGCAGAGCAGCTTGGCTGTCCGAGTTAATGTAGATGTGTTGGTTTCTTAGGTCTCTATCCAGGTTAATTTCCTCACATTTGTTAATGGCGAAGACTTCGGTCTGGAATATTGAGGCACTCGTCCCCATGCTGACGTTAGCTCTGAATCTAGGTCTCCCCCATAAACCTTTTTGTCTCCAATCCATTTGTCTCTTGGAGGTATTTCAACTGTGTAGAGTTTAGAGAATTGACATTTGCTGTGCATGTCGTCTATTGGCATGCTAAAAGCCCAGGCGTTCAGTTTGATTAGGGCTTCACAGCGCCATTTAGGCCGATTTACTCACTGCTTGACGCATTTCGAGACAAAAATATCCAATAAACCTTTTAATCAATCTTCCAGGCAGAAGTCCTCGCTATTAACATATGCGCGGAAATCAATCTGGACAGAAAACTAAAAAACCAACATATCTACATCAACTCGGACAGTCAAGCTGCACTGCTAGCACTAGAGTCCCTCGAGGTCAACTCTAGACTTGTCCAGAACTGCAAGTATAACCTAAACGCTCTGGCTAACTCCAACAAAGTTACACTTAGATGGGTACCAGGACACTCCAACATTACTGGAAACGAAGCAGCAGATGAACTCGCCAGGAAGGCCGCGGACACACCCATGGTCGGCCCAGAACCGTTTTGCGGGAACCAAACGGGAGGTCTACTCGCTGCTGAACAATCTAGAAAGAACTAGAGCAATCGCAGAGTGGAAGTCCGTCAAAGGCAACGCTCACTCGAAAGCTCTAATTCAAGGGTTCAACAACAATGTCACTAAAGAGCTGCTTGGGCTCAAAAGACACAAAGCCTGTGCAGTTACGAGAATTCTAACCGGGCACTGCAAGTTGAACAAACATATATTTCTAATGGGTAAGAAACAAGATGCAACATGCAGGTTCTGCCAGGAATCAGAGGAAACTGCAATGCACATCCTCTGCTCCTGCGGGCCACTAATGCATAAAAGAAGTATCCACCTAGGCAGGCAGGTACTGAAACCTTATGAGGTACACAACATTACAGCCCAAAGAATCTGGAGCTTTCTGGACTCAACGGGAATCAGTAATGAACTATAAAAAAGGGCTGCCACAATAGATCATACCTGGTCGATGCGGCGCTAATAATAGCCCAAAAGCAATAATATAATATATAATAACCTTTTAGAAATTAACCTCGTTTTGGAGTTATAACCCATTACAAAAAATAATTGATTATAACTAGACCCCGCTATCGGAGGTGCAAAATGGTAGCTGTCAAGTTCTTAGGGATGGGTAATCAACTAATCATATTTGTGATGTCGATATCGATACTCGATTTTTCAATACATTTTTTGTATTAACAGTACCATTTATTTGTATACAATTTAACTTTTTTTGGGATCTATGATAATCATTGACATTAAAAATATAAATCGTTATTAGTACAACAAAAAATCTATGGATGCTATTACTTTTCTTATGTTTCTTTTCCTAAAAATTATTATAAATTGTATACAAATAAATGTTACTAATATTACTGGTTTGTAGTACTTAGATACATAACCCGCCCTCTACCCCAATGTCCTTCTACCTATTTTTATATTAAGCAGAAACGTCTGCTAGCATATCAAAGATATTTAAGTCGAAAGAAAAATAGAAAAATTTGACTCGCAGCGGAACTCGAATCCAGTGGTTGTGGGTTCGAGTCCCGCTGCGAGTCAAATTTTTCTATTTTTCTTTCGACTTAAATGTCCTTCTACCTCCTTATCGATCCCGTTATTATCTCACTCATATCTAGAAATTTCTTAAACGTTTTTCTATATTCTTATCAAATATATAATATTCTAAAATTCTAGATTAATCTGAAAATAAAATAATGAATAAATGGTACTTGTACATAAAAAAATATATTGAAAAATCGAGTATCGATATCGACATCACAAATTTGATTAGTTGATTACCCATCCACCTCTGATAGCGGGGTCTAATTATAACTCAGCACCGTTCGCTTTCTTAAAGGCGATTTTACCACTTTTGTACTCATTGTTTGTTTTCAGGCATAGTTTTCTCAATAAAATGTATTTTTTATATCAAAAAATATGAAAAACGAAACAATTTTTTTTTTGCCAGAGTTGATCAAAAGTTACATAAATTTTTTTACTTCTTTTGGCCTCAGGAATACGCTGTCAAATTTATTCGGTTTCCTCATGTTACACAGTGTATATACCTATCAGAGAATGTAGGAAATTGGTTGGCAAACGGACTTTCCTGATAGACGGTCTTGTCCACATTGACTCTCATCCTGAACAATTTAGTTGTTATCGACCCAATAAACACACTATTTCAATAAATCTCTCTTCTAGCCGAACCGTGGTGATGTAGGTATATGTACCCCACGTGTTTATTAAATTTAATAATCATTGACTTAGCCTACTATGAGACGATTTCTTCTACGCGAGAATTGCTCGCGGCTCGCGGGAGTCACGCAGGAAAATAACAACCTTACGGTGCAAGAAATAACGTTCATATTGATACGAAAGTAAGAAAAAATGAGAAATTATAAATAACCGTGGATATATTCTGTTTAATTTGTATTTTATTAAAATAACAATATGCTGACGATATGAATTAAACACTTTTGAAGAAGTTATGTATTTTGGTTTTGCAGAAACTACCCATATTTGTGTTATTAGAGATCTGCAAAGAGAAACTGTTTAATTTTCAACAATTTATCATCAAACATGATATACTATTCAGTATAAATTGTTCAATAACAGTTATCAATATTTTCCTGGATGATAAGCCAGAAAACGTGTAATTTACGGAATCTTCTTTTTTAATGATAGTCCCGGTCGGTTAATTTGTTTAATTTTGATTATTTTTACCGAAATACAAGCATCATATCATAATAGAGGCACTTTTACGAAGTTATTTATTATGCTGCACTTATGAAATTAAAAAGTGTCCTAAATTTAGTTTTTAGGGATTTTCATATTGACGCGGAACCCTAATTTGTTTAATTTTTTATATTTTAACAAGAACTAACATTACTTTAGTTCATAGAAAAATAAAATTACAGTTATCGAATTATGTCCAGGTTTCGGTAATTTTCCTGGTCTATAACCCAGTGCACAACCAATTGTGCTATACGAGTACCGCTTGGACTTGTAAAATTTTTCTATTTTATCCTTCTTGGTATACGTCATTACGGGTGACGTGTAACGACATCTACCGAAAGAGTATTGAACTCTTTACGACATCGAAGTCTCAAATTTTAATTGAGAATTCATCGATAACAATGTGCTACCCCTTTCTAATTTTTTTTATATATTAAGCAGAAACGTCTGCTAGCAAATATCATCGATATTTAAATCGAAAGAAAAATAGAGAAAAAATATATTGTGTAGTTTCTGCTTAAAATATAAACAATTTGAATTTGATGTTGCCGCGGCTGGTTGGATAGACATTTAAATTGTAATTTTGGTATCCCTCGCTAGCTCTGGGCTTAATATTAGCAAAGGGTAAACACTAACTTTGCTCCCGTATTAAACACTATTATTTCCCTCACAGAAACAACAGTTTTATAGACCCCAAGTATAACGACTCGGCCGCCGATATCCTACCCTTCGGCGTCCTAACAAACATTACCGACAATTTTTTCAAAAAAACATTAAAAGCACTCACAGATTATGTCGATAATGAAAATTGCAAGCTCAAAACATTTGATCAGCTTTCCGATGAAGAAATAAAATTTGTGATGGCGGTTAAAAAAATCGCAGGTCAGTTTTTTTTGTAATAATTTTATGCGGAAATAATATTTGAATAATATGTGTATCTCTGTGAAAAGGGACCTTATTGTCGATGGTGCTTACGTCGAATCGCGTTGAGTTTGTATTGTTTCGTCTTGAACAACGACCTAAGCGCCACCGACAATAAGGTCCCTTTCATAGATAATGTCACATATGTGCTTGTAATAATGATGTAGATCACGATTACCCGTATACAATTAATATTCAATACCGGTACTACATATGCAACGTTCCGCGGCAAAAGGAACCTTATGGCGGTTGGCGCTTACGTTATTGTTAACGACACTTCAATACTAATGTGATGCTTTGCAAACGTAACCGCCAACCGCCATAAGGTACCTTTTGCCGCGTAACATATGGAGTACCGGTATTTAATATTTATTGTATACCGGTAATCCTAGCCTAGCTACTATATATGAGATATGATTTATGAAATATAATGTATCCAAAATATTGGAGTCTAATTATTATTCTAAACAATTATGGTAATTAATAATACTTACAAATATTTTTTTTTAAATTATGTACATACATACTTTATCTGTTTTTAAATTTTGTTTGACAATCCTTATTGGGGGACAGGTATATTTATTATTGTATAATATTATCACTATTATTTTAATTGCTAATGTGAATTGAAACTCTTATAACTTTGTAAAAAAGGCATAAACTAAAGTAAATGACAGATAAAGATAACACACATCCTTTAAATACGTTAACCCTTTATAAGGCAGAGGCGATATATCGACCACATATGCTCACTTGGAAATTCAACCATACTGTCTTTATATTATGGCACAATGTCGCTTGTACTTTTTGGAAATTTAATTTGCTCTTAAAATAGGCATTGAAATGTAGGCTTCCGATAGCTGCAACAATGGGGCCTTATAAAGGGTTAAGAAAAGTTTTTGGCGAATATTCAGTTGACTGAAAACATCTCATATTACAGAATCTGAGAGAATGCGAGATATGTTCATGCCAAAATACCGTATCATGCTGTGGAGATTGGACCGCTCGGTACAGGAAGCGCGCAAAAGATACAATTTGACCGCTAACGTCGATAGCGTGGACAGGTTAGTTACGGACATACGAGTAGCTACTAGGGCTCCTGATATCCGTGATACACGCCGATCCGTAGCTACGGGTTCTTAAGCCCGGCGGTACTAAGATCACGAATTTCACGAACACGGCAAGGTACGTACCTCGTACCTACGTTCGCATCCGGATTCACGTGACACGCCGTGACACGCCATGATACGTAGCCCGTACCTGCGTCCGTGTGTGGAGCTTCGAGCTCGGTTTCGTTGGATACTTATCGCACGTTTGGTAATTTCGTCACGCCCGGGAGAAAAATAAATAAGGATTATGTTTTATTGAATTGAGTTACCACTTAGTATGTCTTACGGGCGAACCGAACCGGCGTGTTCTTAAGATACGTGGAGGCGTGATCACGCCTACACGGATCTACACGGATTCACGTACCCTAATTTCACGTAACCGAATGTCACGTGCGGAACGGACCAGAAAACCGTTGCCGTGATTCATGAAACCGGGCGCACGGTTACGGGTTCACGAATCACGGACACGACCGCGAGCCCTAGTAGCTACTAGCTATGCTATTAAAAATGATAGGTACAAAAATTCTCACTCTCACACCCGGGTATGTCTTTAAACTACGTCCAACAATGAGAGGTAGGGCACATCGAAGTACCATCACGCTTGAGTCTGGAGAGGCCCAACTGGGGAAGTACCTCCTCTTTACACAGCCATAATAGCACTACTACCTTTCTGGTATGTAGTGTTGTGTGGTTAGTAAGGTAACCAGAGCTCCAACTGTTAGGGTAGGGAACGCGCATGCAAATCGTATAATTTCATAAGCTGCCCGCTAGTCATGTGTACTTTTTGTAATTTCAGGAGCATAACATGGAGAAAGACACCAAAATCTTCTGATGCCGTAGCAAAGGCAGCGTAAGTATATAACCATAAGAATTACTGTATATATGAAATCCATATGTAATTAAGTATTACAAGGCAATCCGATTACCAGAGCCCGGATAATCCATAGTAAAACAAAAGACTGTCGCAATCAAACTAGTGTTAGAAATTTGTTTATCGATATCGAGTTTATCGATGTCTTATGAAATACTAATTTTCTGAAGTGTCTATTATTTTCAATGAGGTCGATTGCCTCTTCGTCACCCGACTACGGCCAAGCCAAAAGGGAAGGATTATAGAATATAAGTTACGTTGTGTTTTAGATTAAATAACACATATAAAACAAACCCTTGACTTACCACTTATTTTGCGTTTGGCGTGAATGATTATAAAATAATGTACCTAAACATATTGGTATGATTTTTTTAGACAAAACTTACTCGATATCGATAAAAAAATGTTTCTATCACTAGTTTTATTGCGACAGTCTTTTGTTTTGCTATGGATTTTCCGGGCTTTCATAATAAGCTATCAATATTGAATACTAAACGTTAATGAACAAGAAATAAAAATATATTCTCAAGATATCTTCGCCATTTTAAAGCTTAACCGGAATTCCTCATACCGAACTTTGTTTATTTTTGACGACCGGTCTGGCCTAGTGGGTAGTGACACTGCCTATGAAGCCGATGGTCCTGGGTTCGATTCCCAGTCGGGGCATTTATTTGTGTGATGTGCACAGTTTCATGTTCCTGAGTCATGGGTGTTTTCTATGTATTTAAGTATTTATATGTATCGTCGTCTAGTTCCTACAACACAAGCCTTACTGAGCTTACCGTAGGGCTAGGTCGATTTGTGTAAGATTGTCCCGAAATATTTATTTATTGTTTACTATGAAATGTCAAAGTGAAAAATGACATTTCACATTCAAGAGCAATCCTGCCAGTTATATAGGTTATATTCGTTTTTGTGATGATCTCATTTTGTTGGCTAAATCGTACCCAACATTTCAGAGACAATAAACCCTCGGCCCTCCCCCCACTGGAGCTACTAGCCAACATCAGCGAGACTTTCTTCAGAGAAACCGTTACCGCCTTAGCCGACTTCGCGGAGGACGAGGCCTGTGCCAGTCGCACCTTTAGCAAGCTTGCGAGGGATCAGATCGTCTTTGTTAAAAGGATTAGGGAGTTGGCTGGTGAGTTGAGATGATTAAATAAATAAAATATAAGTAATAGTAGTTTATGTATCGGTGCATAACGCCTAATTATGTATAGTTGCATACACTACTTTATCTACACACATATCATAAGTGTTTTAAGATGGGTTCTGGAACCGCAGGGAAATGACCTGCATTATTACTAGGTACTATTACTAGTGCTACTTGTAAACATTAAAAAGTCAACGAACAAAATAAATGAAATGACAGCTTGGAATGGCGGCGTTTCGTATTTCGTATCCCAGTCAAATATTTTTTTAAACCATAGACAAGCGAATGAACTCCCTATTCTACTGTCACTCGAGTTCAAATGTCGTTCGATTTACATTAAAAAACATAACGAATTGCCGTTTCGTATCAATGACTGTTTTAATATCTATAGATACTAGAATGAACACCCCACTTGAATTTGACAGTTGTTCCAAATTTAAACTCATAACGTGCTCATAACCTACTGGTATCAGGAGATAATGTTAACTTTACATCTCCATTAATTTCTGATGGTTGGTAATGCTGGTCATTGCCTACGGTTTCTAGACGCATTTTAGAGCACTAATTGACAACATTTCATATTTTCAATAAGTCTCAATTCTAATGCTGTTTTATTAAACATCTGTTAAATATGCAAAAAAATATTTTTTTGGATTTTATTGGTTTGAACTTTTGAAAAAAATCGTTATGTTGTGTAAACCGGAAGTATGACGTCACTTTACCAAAATAAGACCTTAGTCATAAAATAATTAAAAAGTTACCTGTACCGGTACTCATTTTCTTATGGTTGACGTTTGATAATTTGTTTGTCAACAACTGTCATAGTCATAACTATTTCTTGTTCATGCTCACTTGCCTCATAAATTAAATACCTACATTCATACGTTGTTTGAGATAATAAATCACAAAATACTTGATATTCACTCACTGGAGTTAGATATCTCTGTAAAAATTACAGACTTGGCATTCTATATCTACCTTTGAAACAATAAAATAAAGCCCTTCGAAGGGTTTTTTCGTCGGACAGCAGGAATCTGCCGCGTGTGGGGACGGATAATGGAGGCCACAGCGGCAAGTGATATCGATAACTTAGCACAGATAAGAGGGGCTAGAGGACATGTCTTCGTCGGACGTTGTCGTTTATGTCGAAGTGAAAAGAGATTCAGGATAATGTATAGTGTAATGGCGAGTCCGTCCAGAGCAGAAGATCCGCTCGAAGCTAAACAAAGTGACTGCATGGATGGTGAAACCAGTGAGACTATCTGGATGTTTCCTGTTATGACTGCAAGGCTTCTGAAGGGGGTTGCAAACACCAATTATGATTTTTGATGTGGCTAGTAAAGAAGATAGACGAGCCTTCGACAACTTCTATGAAGGAAATATGAGCAATTTTAATTAAAATAAAGCTTTTTTTCATAATATCTTTATTATTTACATTTCACTGTATGACTATGTTGTATTTCTAATGAGCTATGGATCCCTGTCGCGTAAAAGTAAAGTATTTTTGCATTCGGCAATAAAATAATATTTACTAAATGCATACGAATATTGCTTGTAGTTTTTGCCATGTTACATGACTTATTGGAGCATAATATACATTCAATTAATACAATTTGGTAAGGTAACTGAATTAAGAAAATTTGATTGACCGTATGACTGTCAGGCCGTCAGTGTCAAGTCAAGTCTGTATCGAGCTTTTTTTCAGTTGCTCTGGATTCTTGGTGACGTCACTTTCCCAACCTTGTGACATACGCTCTTTTAGAATGAACTATTTTTCAAATGGATTTTTCGCATTAAAAAAACACTTTTTCAGAAAAATAATACGGGTACATTAAAATTTCATCTTCTTTCCAATAAACTCATTAAAATAAGGAGTTAAAAATATGAAATGTTGTCAATTATATGTAAGTAGATAATATTACAGGAAATAAAACTGCTAAAGCATATATTGCGTATACTAATTTAAACATCATCCCGAGAGTCCACCCGATGACCACGAACGCTGCTAAAGGGTTCGAAAAGCCGGGATGAAGTTTAAATTAGTATACGCGATATAATCCGTTTTAGTTGTTTTATTTCATGAGTAATTATCGCGGCAACCGAAGAAAATATTATGAATGTTGTATGAATAAATTAATTAAGCATTTATTTAGTAAGAACTTACATGTGGTAGTCCACATGGAAAGGTACCTTATGGCGCTTGGCGCTTACGTTGCAAAGTGTCACATTAGTATTGAAGCGTCATTAACAATAGCGTAAGCGGCAAGCGCCATAAACCTTTCCATGTGGACTACCACATATTAAGTAGGTTAGTAGCATACGTCGGACTTCAGCGGGCATTTTCGTGGCATGTCAGAATAATAGGTAAGGTTCGCAAATCAATCGATTCACTTTCGAGTATTTGGTACCTAGTATTTATTAGGGCTCCTGGTATCCGTGATGTACGCCGACCCGTAGCTACGTGTTCTTAACACCGCCGGTACTAAGATCACGAATTTCACGAACACGGCCAGGTACGTGTCACGTACCTACGTTCGCATCCAGATTCACGTGACACGCCGTGACACGCCGTGACACGTAGCCCGTACCTGCGTCCGTGTGTTGAGCTTCGGGCTAGGTTCCGTTGGATACTTATCGCACGTTTCGTAATTTCGCCACGCCCGGGAATTTAATAAATAAGGACTAAGTTTTATTCTTAAGATACGTGAAGCCGTGATCACGCCTACGGATACACGTACCCTAATTTCACGTAACCGAATGTCGCGTGCGGAACGGACCAGAAAACCGTTGCCGTGATTCACGAATCCGGGCGCACGGCTACGGGTTCACGAATCACGGACACGACCGCGAGCCCTAGTATTTATAATGTGAAATTCCAAATATCATAGCAACTAACTACGTTATTTATAAACGTACTTGGACTACACATAAGACAAATGGCGACAAAGTTCATTTGGTTTTATCCGTCACTCAGACAATTGCAGCTGTGAGAAAGGAATAAAACACAACTTCAAAGAGTATTTACACATTAAAGATGAATAAATGATAACGGGTAACTAATTTAATTAACTATGTTACAAATACTAGGTACATTATAATACTCGTAAGTTAAGATTTAACTTTACCTTGCCCCCAAACTGCCCCCTACAGTCCGACGTATGGTTAGTAAAATATTATATTACAGGGCTCAGACAATTTTTGTAACAGACAACCTAGAGAAAACAAGTGTATTTTCCTTTATACTATACCGGTACCGGTATAACATGTACAATACCGGTATGGTTTCTTTGTAGGGTCACCAAAAGTCCGCGAGTTGTTCGACCCAAATTACCGGGAGCTGTTGTCGCGACTGAATTACAGTATCAACGAAGCGTTCAAGGCCTACAAGATTACTACCACTGTTAATGAGAAAGATGGGTCAGTACCATTTTTTTCACCTCACTAGCTCGGAAAGAACTGTCTAATGTCAGGGCTTCCCAAACTTTTTTGACGTGACGCCCTTGGGCATGCTCCATTTTTTTGCGACGCCCCCCTCTAGCCTAAAACTAACTACCACAGGGGACCAGAGGAGGGTGTTATGTATGTAGTTTTGTAGGTAGCTCGAATATACACAGGTACCGACATATTTATTAATAAACGTCATACCAGTCTGAATCGGTGTTTCATTGCTCGAACATATCATTGGCGACGAGGAACGGTATTTTAGTGTTAAAAACCCAAAATTTACACTTTTTAGGATCTTTAACTTGATCGCAATGCCCCTCGGAAGTGTTGAGTGTTTTCGTGTCGGGTCGGACTGGGATGCTTACGTGCGGCGGGTTAAGCAATATATCGCATTAAATGCGATCGATGCAAAGTTACACGTGGCGTCACTAATAACTTTAGTTGGGGCGGAGTGTTATGAGCTTATGTGTGATTTGTGTGCACCAACTAAACCCGAGGATAAAACATTCGACGACTTGGTCAAGTTAGTCAAGGAGCACTTGGAACCCGAGAGATCGGAAATAGCGGAACGACATATTTTCCGTCAGAGAAAGCAGCTACACGGCGAAAGCATACGTGAATATTTACAGAATTTAAAACATCTGGCTAAAACCTGTAATTTCGGGACCGGACTCGAGGTCAATCTTCGCGATCAATTCGTGTCGGGGCTGCTGAGCGAGGAGATGAGGTCGAGGCTATTTGCCGTGCGGGCTATCGACTACAAGCGAGCCGTGGAGCTCGCCCTGGCGCTGGAGGCGGCGGAGAAGCACGCGGCGGCGGCCGCTCCGACGAACATGGCAGCGGCGGCGGCGGCGGCGGCCGCGCCGACCGGCGACGGTCTGCACCGCGTGGGGGCGGCGCGGCGGCGCGGCGCGGGCCTGGCGGCGGCGGCGGCGGCCGCGCCGACCGGCGACGGCGACGGTCTGCACCGCGTGGGGCGGCGCGGCGGCGGCGCGGCGCGGGCCTGGCGGCGGCGGCGGCGGCCGCGCCGACCGGCGACGGTCTGCACCGCGTGGGGGCGGCGCGGCGGCGCGGCGCGGGCCTGGCGGCGGCGGCGGCGGCCGCGCCGACCGGCGACGGCGACGGTCTGCACCGCGTGGGGCGGCGCGGCGGCGCGGCGCGGGCCTGGCGGCGGCGGCGGCGGCCGCGCCGACCGGCGACGGTCTGCACCGCGTGGGGCGGCGCGGCGGCGCGGCGCGGGCCTGGCGGCGGCGGCGGCGGCCGCGCCGACCGGCGACGGTCTGCACCGCGTGGGGGCGGCGCGGCGGCGCGGCGCGGGCCTGGCGGCGGCGGCGGCGGCCGCGCCGACCGGCGACGGTCTGCACCGCGTGGGGGCGGCGCGGCGGCGCGGCGCGGGCCTGGCGGCGGCGGCGGCGGCCGCGCCGACCGGCGACGGTCTGCACCGCGTGGGGGCGGCGCGGCGGCGCGGCGCGGGCCTGGCGGCGGCGGCGGCGGCCGCGCCGACCGGCGACGGTCTGCACCGCGTGGGGGCGGCGCGGCGGCGCGGCGCGGGCCTGGCGGCGGCGGCGGCGGCCGCGCCGACCGGCGACGGTCTGCACCGCGTGGGGGCGGCGCGGCGGCGCGGCGCGGGCCTGGCGGCGGCGGCGGCGGCCGCGCCGACCGGCGACGGTCTGCACCGCGTGGGGGCGGCGCGGCGGCGCGGCGCGGGCCTGGCGGCGGCGGCGGCGGCCGCGCCGACCGGCGACGGTCTGCACCGCGTGGGGGCGGCGCGGCGGCGCGGCGCGGGCCTGGCGGCGGCGGCGGCGGCCGCGCCGACCGGCGACGGTCTGCACCGCGTGGGGGCGGCGCGGCGGCGCGGCGCGGGCCTGGCGGCGGCGGCGGCGGCCGCGCCGACCGGCGACGGTCTGCACCGCGTGGGGCGGCGCGGCGGCGCGGCGCGGGCCTGGCGGCGGCGGCGGCGGCGGCCGCGCCGCGGGCGCCGTGTGCGCGGTGCGGCAAGACCGGCCACGCAGAAGGCAGATGTCGGTACAAAAACTTTTCGTGCGACACGTGCGGTGAAAAGGGTCATTTGAAAGTGATGTGCAGAAAGGAGGTATCAAAAAAGTCATCAAAAGGTCAGTACTTTTTAGAAGATTCTGAATCAGATGATAGTGATTGCCATTTTTATAAAATTGAAAGCGATGGAGACGGCCCTTATTACGTGACGCTTAGTGTACAGAAAATAAAGTGCAAATTTGAAATCGATACTGGTAGCAGAATTTCGGCTATATCTAAAAAATATTACGATAGATGTTTTTCCCATTTACCCTTGAAAACCGAAATGTTGTGTTTTAAATCGTACATCGGAAACCCTATCGAGACTAACGGTTATTTAGATGTTGAAGTAACATGTGGTAATATTGTGGAGAATCTTAAATTATATGTAATCGAAAACGGCGGCCCTCCGTTGCTGGGTCGTACTTGGATCAAACGATTAAAATTGCATGCCCTTGATTTCGATTGCTTCAATATTAAATGTGAGGACTCGATGGCGGAATCTCTTAAACTAGAATTTCCTGAAGTGTTTGCTAAAGGGTTAGGTACGTTCAGGTCGCGCCTGCAGCTCCGGCTCAAAGACGACACGCCAGTATTTGTGAAGGCGCGGTCGATGCCGCTGGCGCTGCGCGAGCGCGTGGAGCAGGAGCTCGACCGCTTGCAGCGGGAGGGGGTTATTTATAAAGTTGACAGATCTGAGTATGGTACTCCTATAGTGCCAGTCATAAAAAAAAATGGAGCAATTCGTATCTGTGGTGACTATAAAATAACAATAAATCCGCGGTTAAAAGATTTTCATTACCCGCTGCCGCGGATCGAGGACCTGTTTGCACTACTAGGGGGGGGCGAACAATATACGAAGCTGGATCTGTCTAATGCCTTTCAACAATGCGTTCTTGAGGAGGAGTCACAGCCGATGACGGCTATCACCACTCACGTCGGAACCTTTGTGTACAAGCGTGTCCCGTTTGGAATCAAGTGTATTCCTGAAAACTTCCAGAAAATCATGGAAGAGACATTGAGTGGCTTGCCGTCAACGGCCGTGTTCGCCGATGACATCTGTGTAACGGGTAAAGATAAACAAACACATATGTCTAACTTGAGAGCAGTTTTACTAAGGTTAAAAGAGAACGGTCTGCGAATCAATTTCTCTAAATGTCAGTTTTTCAAAGATAGTGTAAATTATCTAGGCTATACAATTGATAAGTACGGTCTGCATACCGATGAGAAAAAGATAAGTGCTATTGTTAATGCCCCGGCCCCCTCAAATGTAACTCAGCTCAAAAGTTTTATGGGGTTAGTTAATTTTTATGCAAAGTTTTGCGTCAACATGAGCGACATTTTAAAACCAATGTACAACCTGTTAAAAAATGTAAAATGGAATTGGGACGAATCGTGTGATAACGCCTTTAAAAAAATTAAAAAGGTTTTAAGTAGTGCTCCCGTGTTAACGCACTATAATTCTACTTTACCACTTATCTTATCAGTGGACAGCAGCCCTTACGGCTTAGGCGCAGTTTTGAGTCAGCGGGGCGCGGACGGCGTAGAGCGACCACTGTGTTGCGCGTCGCGCACACTCAACGCCGCCGAGTGCAATTACTCGCAACTCGACAAAGAGGCGCTGGCGATCGTGTTTGGAGTAACGAAGCATCACCAGTACGTTTACGGCCGGAGGTTCACATTGCGGACAGACCACCGGGCGCTCAGTTACATTTTCGGAAAAAACAAAGGGTTACCGGTAACCGCGGCAAGTCGGTTACAACGGTACGCCGTAAAATTAGCCGCGTATGATTTTAACATTGAATTTATTCGATCAGAGCGAAATTGTTACGCGGACGCTCTCTCTCGTCTTCCTTTAGTTACCCAGAATAGGCCGGAAGCAGAAGACGAGGGCTGTAACTATTTCAATTTTGTAGAACGTGATTTTCCACTTAGTTTTAAAGAAGTTAAAAGTGAGTTGGCAAAGGACCCAGTATTAAATAAAATCTACGGGTACGTTATGTTCGGGTGGCCCAATAATGGTAGTGATTCAGAAAAGCCGTACTTTATTCGAAAAGATTCTCTTAATATCGAGCAGGGCTGTTTGATATGGGGATATCGAGTAGTCATTCCGAAGTCATTACGAGTAGCAGTATTGAATGAACTACACAGCGGCCACCCCGGCATAGTAAAGATGAAACAGATCGCGCGTAATTACGTTTGGTGGGACACGTTAGACGCGGACATTGAGCGGGTGGCAGAGCGCTGCGCGGCGTGTCTCGCGCAGCGCCCTGCGCCGGCGCCCGCGCCGCTGCACTCTTGGCCGTGGCCCGAGGAACCCTGGGCGAGATTAAACGTGGATTTTTTAGGGCCTTTCAATAATGTGTATTATTTAGTCATAGTGGACGCACACTCTAAGTGGATAGAGGTTGAAAAAATGAAAACAATATCCGCTTCTGTTGTTATCGATTGTTTACGAACACTATTCGCGCGTTTCGGTCTACCGAAACAAATAGTCAGCGATAACGGGCCACCCTATTCGTCAGCCGAATTCGCTACTTACCTTAAACGTAACGGCATTAGACATACATTAGTAGCTCCATATCATCCGGCCAGTAATGGAGCGGCCGAAAATGCGGTGCGCACTATTAAGCGAGTGTTAAAGAAAGCCATACTGGAAAACGAGAAAGATATCACGGCTCTCGGTAGGTTTTTGTTCACGTACAGGAACACCGAACACAGTACGACTAAAAAGGAACCGTCCGTGGCGCTCCTGGGGCGGCGGCTGCGCGGACGCCTGGACCTGCTGCGGCCGGACGCCGCTGACGTGGTCCGCGCCGCCCAGCGCGCGAGCGAGCGGCGCAGCCAGAGCCGCGCGCTGCGCGAGGCCGAGCCGGGGCCGCGGTGCTGGTGCGCGACTACGCGCGCGGGGCGCGCAAGTGGGCCGAGGGCGAGGTGCTCGCGCGAGAGGGTCCCGTGTCCTACGTTGTTCGAACTAGCGACGGTCGCACGCAAAAGAGACACGTAGATCAACTGCATTTTAGAAAGTCGAGATTTACGCTTAGTGGTATTGACTCTAATGCACATAATGCAACATCCGTGTCCGACCGGTCAGGGGACAAAGTCCAGGTAGAAACCCCGGGAAACTTGGTGTCTCCTATTGACGATACGGAGCAAAATGACGGCAAAGGTGGAGGAGAGGACGAGTATAGTACGCCCCCGGCAAGTCCGAAAAATAATGAAGAACGTTCTCGCCGAAAAGCTGCTGTCCGTTGTATAGAAAGATTAAAACAAATGTAAAACAAATATTTTTAGTATATTCGTCCCATTACCATTGTGCCTTATGTTTGTAGTTATAAGGACCACATTACTGTTTAATTTAAAGAAAGTACATTTTATAATTGCTCGACTTTTTCTGCAAATTATTTGCTTATGCACATTAAAATACAAGTGTCTACGTACTAATAACAACAAATCTTTATGGTGTAGTATAATTCTTAATAACTATAATTACTACAAGGTGTCATATTTAACTATGTCTTTTGCTATGTCTTAAGATGAAAAAACATTATAGTATCGATCTTATAACTCAACTAAGAAGATGTAAATTTAAAGAATGGTCTTTATGCTTCATTTCCTTTATTGTTTTGGTTAATATATTAGAGGAGGACAATGTTATGTATGTAGTTTTGTAGGTAGCTCGAATATACACAGGTACCGACATATTTATTAATAAACGTCATACCAGTCTGAATCGGTGTTTCATTGCTCGAACATATCAGAGGGTTCCGGTGATTCGCTTTCCTCTCAAAATCATTCTCTCAGCATTTTGCCGGATTTATAATTTCCGCCCACCCCCAGAGTCAGACCCCTAGGGCGTCGCGACGATGGGAAGACCTGACCTAATTATTTAAAAACAGATAGAAAAGTTGCATTTTATTCACATGAGTGCAAAGTAATTTCATAAAACAAACATTGCTAATCGTGTGTTTTTTTATGTTAGCTGGTTGGATGTTCTTTTATTTAATATTTTTGAATGATAAATAATGAATGCGAATAATTTTGAATACATTTTTAGAATTAATATTGTTTGTTGTTAGGTGTTAATATTGTTAGGTGAAAAATTGTTTGTTTCACTCGGTAGCAAAAGTGCCTTTCTCATGATTAGAAACCTCCCAATGCTCAAGATACCACTCTTTGAACCACTCCCTATGCTCGTGGTAAAATCTTGGAATCTTTCGCTAGCTCAAGTCTCAATATTAGCACGGGAATTAATTCTGATGGCTTATAAACAAAATTCAATGTGGCCAGATACTGGAGGGTGGCCAATTACTTGCGTATTATCCTATGTACATGTGTAATCGCCGACTTTAATTGTTGAGCCACTTACGGTTCATGCAATAGTCTTTTGTTAAGTACTTTATACATGAAATGCCCAATATAAGGTTAACCCTAAATGGCTTTAACAATTAAAGACCCTGACCGTACTTTGAAATTACAGAAACATAACTTTAAACAAAAAGCCAAAATTCGCTACTCCCGCTCCGGTGACCCGCTCAGCCAAGACGAGGTGAGTTAATTATACTAATATTATAAACGGCAAAGTTTTTTTTTTTTTTTTATAAAAGACTGACCAGCGTTTGACCTCAGTCGCACCTGATGGAAAGTGACGACGAGGTCGAGGGTGCAGCACGCTGGTTCAGTAACGGCCTATTCACTCTTGCCTTGAAAAGACCCAAATTATATCTTACCGGGAATACAGACGAAGGGAGCGAATTCCATTCCTTAGCAGTCCGCATTAGGAAGGTAGAAGCGAATCGCTTCGTGCGAATGAATGGAATATTCACAACGTAAGGAAGAAACCGCTCCCCTCGCCTGGACGTCCGGTGGAGGAACGAAGTGAAGTGAAGTTTTTTTGTGTCCTAGATGCATTGAAGGATATGGTGGATAAATTCGCAGTCTCTGTAGCTTAATTTCTAAAAAGTTGTGCGACTTGCAATCCAGAGGTCGCAGGTTCGAGCCCGGGTTGTACCAATGAGTATTTCGCAATTTATATACAGTCAAGTGCAAATATACGTACCGAAAGAATCCTTTCATAAATACGTCCTACAACCTTTTTTACCGTACAACAGAGTTGCTCGGGTACATATTTTTGAAACTTAGGCAGTGAACGAATTTTTACACTTGACTGTGCGGAATATTGATATTTACCAGTCGCTTTTCGATGAAGGAAAACATCGAGAGAGAGAGAGTGAATAGATTATATGGCCTCATTACGGTGGCCGTATACATATTCTATTTGGCTGGCAACCCCTTACTTCCCGGCATCATTAATTTGCAATTCACTCAAATAAATATTAAAATTTTGGCACTGTAGGTTATTATAATGTAATATGAAATAAAGAAATGGTACAATACATCAGAGGCCGGGAAAATGATGAGGATTTCCGGCCAAGTGGGTATATGCCGGATAGTGATACGAGGCCGGGAATCCGTTTTCACGACGAGGCATGTATAGTGCTTTTCTCAAATATACAATGAAATAAAAGAAATGCTTCAAAAAATGGAATTTGCAAAATCACAACTAATGAAATCGAAATGTATTAAAAATTTAAATCAGCTGTTTGCTATGACACCTACAATCTTTGCCTCTGTATTGATAATCGTCAAAAAAAAATACCTGCAAAGTTTTATGAAATTCCATTTCCGTCCCCTTCAGTTGCCGCGCCCAAAATACCATACTTCCGAGTCTATTATAAGGAATGTAAAGACAATATTTCATTGCATGTTTTGAGAAGATATTATTGAATTAAAACTGCTGTGAGCCATGCTACCACTACTTAGTTACAAACGGATAAACTCACGTGTAATTATATCGCACTAGGCGACAGAGGACATGTTGCGTGAGTGATACACCCTCACCCCGGGCGATGTATCCTGACTGGGCTTGAAGATGGGTACCAGAGCTAACCCGAAACATGTCGCCTAGTGCGATATAAGTACACGCGAGATCCGTTTGGAACTATGTTGGCGACGGATTTCGGCTCCTTGCTTTATGACGGGATTTATTTTCTAGCCTTTTATACATATACAGGGTGGCTCATTCAAATCGGTCAGTATGGGGAAATCTGGAACTATAAGCCATACAAAGATTTGTTCTTAGGAACCGTGTCATCGATTTAAGAGACAAGGAAAACTGCATACATAGATTTAAAAAAAAACTAGTACTCTGTTCGAGAATCGAACCTGGTTGTTTTGGAAAATAAAACTTTTAATTATTTTCGTTCGGATTTGGATTGTGTTGGTTATAGGCAGCAAAAGTTACCATGAAACATGATATCTAAAATTAATAAAATGCATTGTAATTCAATATCTTTTAATTTTATTTTTAACAACTGTGGTCGATTCCAAAAAATTAACACAAGTTTTTTTAAATCCATTTATGCAGTTTTTCTTATCCCTAAAATCAATGACCGATTTGAATGAGCCACCCTGTATATTTGCCTTGGTTACATGTAAATAAACATGCCAAATGGAAAAACGTGTTTTCATGTGAACTATGATATTAAATTATATTTTTATCGTATTACCGATAGCCATAATTAGTTAGGCGTCGGTAACAAACTAAGTAGTAAATATTATTTTGTTTTTAGCGTGACTAAAGGAGCCAGAAGCAAATCTATGGTTGCGATGAAAATAAGGGACAGATCCATAAGTAAAGACAGATTGTGAGTAATATTAAATTATGTATAATTAATTATTAATTAAATATAACAACATCCGTCCGTGACCTACAGAAAGCTCAATAAGGCTTGTTTCATAGGGACTAGACTACGATATAATAAATAAGTACTGCACATACAGTCGCCATCAGATATATCGGAGCTGTGGAGGTGGTCACAAGTATCTGAACAACGCCTCTATTGTGTAGGTGATAAAGTGCATGTTTAGATATTTGTGACCACTTCAACAGCTCCGATATATCTGATGGCGACTGTACATATAAATACAGATACATATACACCGCGTAACATGAGGAAACCGAATAATTTTGCCAGAGTTATCCAGACCATATTTAGAGACTAAATGTCCAATAAACCTTTTTATCTACGTACATGTCGCTCTAAAATGTGTCCAGAAACCGTAGGCAATGACCAACATTACCAACCATCAGAAAGATTTCAGTAGGTAATGTTAACATTACCTACTGAAATCAGTAGGTTATGAATTTAAATATGGAACAGCTGTCAAATTCAAGTGGGGTGTCTAATCTAGTATCTATAGATATTAAAACAGCCATTGATACGAAACGCCAATTCGTTATGTTTTTTTAATATAAATCGAACGACATTTGAACTCGAGTGACAGTAGAATAGGGAGCTCATTCGCTTGTCTATGGTTTAAAAAAAATTGACTGAGATACGAAATACGCAACGCCGCCGTTCCAAGCTGTCATTTGTTTTGTTCGTTGACTTTTTAATGTTTACAAGTAACCCTAGTAATAAGTCATTTCCCTACGGTTTCTGAACCCATCTTAAAACACTTAATGATATGTGTGTAGATAAAGTAGTGTATGTAACTATACATAATCAGGCATTACAACAATCGTGTGATATTATTATGAAACTCGCCTTCGGCTCGTTTCATAAACCCATACTCTTGTTGTAATGCCCTTCATTATGCACAGATACATAAACTACTTTTAGAAATTCACCTCGTTTCGGAGTTACAACCTATTACAAAAAAAAATGATTATAAGTCAGCTCCGTTCGCTTTCTTAAGGACGATTTTACCACTCAATGTATGTTTTCAGGCATAGTTTTCTCAATAAAAAAATATTTTTTATGTCAAATAACATGAAAAATGGAACAAAAAATGTTTTAATTGCCGGAGTTGACCAAACGTTAAATGATATTATTGATTTTTTGGCCTCAGGACCACGCTGTTAAAATTATTCGGTTTCCTCATGTTACAACATACTTAAATACATATACATAATAACTTTATAACGTCCATAAACCTAAAACATATACTTGATAAATAGAAATAAATGTCCTGGTCAGGAATCGAACCCGGGAACTGCTTCATCGGCAGGGTCACCGCCGTCTAGGAGGCCGTTAATAACAATTGCAGACCTGAGCTATATAGTACCGGTCGTTGTGGAAATCATTGGGGAGGCCTTTGTCCAGCAGACGTCTTTCCGCTAATGATGATGATATTTAACATGTCATACTTAAATCAAACGACTATTAAAAAAATAAATTACTATGATTAAGTTACACGTTTTAGGATACAGTTTGAAAAAGGTGGTCAGATTCCAACCACGGAGAACGTAACCCAACCAGCTGAGGAGCCGAGGCCGGGGCGAGGCCGCAGTGTCAGCAAGCGGGCGGCGAAGCTGCTGGAGGACCTGTCCACGCCCGTCGAGAGCGACATCGGCATGAGGTCAGTGGCCATGTCAGGGTGTGGCGGACACGCCGCCCGGCAGCCTGGTGAGGAGGTGGCAGGTGACGACACTTCCAGGAGAGCAGCGAGGCCGCAGCGTCAGCAAGCGGGCGGCGAAGCTGCTGGAGGACCTGTCCACGCCCGTCGAGAGCGACATCGGCATGAGGTCAGTGGCCATCTCAGGGTGTGGCGGACACGCCGCCCGGCAGCCTGGTGAGGAGGTGGCAGGTGACGACACTTCCAGGAGAGCAGCGAGGCCGCAGCGTCAGCAAGCGGGCGGCGAAGCTGCTGGAGGACCTGTCCACGCCCGTCGAGAGCGACATCGGCATGAGGTCAGTGGCCATGTCAGGGTGTGGCGGACACGCCGCCCGGCAGCCTTGTGAGGAGGAGCAGGCGACGACACTCCCAGGAGAGCAGCGAGCCCGCAGCGTCAGCAAGCGGGCGGCCAAGCTGCTGGAGGACCTGTCCACGCCCGTCTAGAGCGACATCGGCATGAGGTCAGTGGCCATCTCAGGGTGTGGCGGACACGCCGCCCGGCAGCCTGGTGAGGAGGTGGCAGGTGACGACGCTTCCAGGAGAGCAGCGAGGCCGCAGCGTCAGCAAGCGGGCGGCGAAGCTGCTGGAGGACCTGTCCACGCCCGTCGAGAGCGACATCGGCATGAGGTCAGTGGCCATCTCAGGGTGTGGCGGACACGCCGCCCGGCAGCCTGGTGAGGAGGTGGCAGGTGACGACACTTCCAGGAGAGCAGCGAGGCCGCAGCGTCAGCAAGCGGGCGGCGAAGCTGCTGGAGGACCTGTCCACGCCCGTCGAGAGCGACATCGGCATGAGGTCAGTGGCCATGTCAGGGTGTGGCGGACACGCCGCCCGGCAGCCTTGTGAGGAGGAGCAGGCGACGACACTCCCAGGAGAGCAGCGAGCCCGCAGCGTCAGCAAGCGGGCGGCCAAGCTGCTGGAGGACCTGTCCACGCCCGTCGAGAGCGACATCGGCATGAGGTCAGTGGCCATGTCAGGGTGTGGCGGACGCCGACCGGCAGCCTTGTGAGGAGGAGCAGGCGACGACACTCCCAGGAGAGCAGCGAGCCCGCAGCGTCAGCAAGCGGGCGGCGAAGCTGCTGGAGGACCTGTCCACGCCCGTCGAGAGCGACATCGGCATGAGGTCAGTGGCCATGTCAGGGTGTGGTGGACACGCCGCCCGGCAGCCTGGTGAGGAGGTGGCAGGTGACGACACTTCCAGGAGAGCAGCGAGGCCGCAGCGTCAGCAAGCGGGCGGCGAAGCTGCTGGAGGACCTGTCCACGCCCGTCGAGAGCGACATCGGCATGAGGTCAGTGGCCATGTCAGGGTGTGGCGGACACGCCGCCCGGCAGCCTTGTGAGGAGGAGGCAGGCGACGACACTCCCAGGAGAGCAGCGAGCCCGCAGCGTCAGCAAGCGGGCGGCGAAGCTGCTGGAGGACCTATCCACGCCCGTCGAGAGTGACATCGGCATGAGGTCAGTGGCCATGTCAGGGTGTGGCGGACACGCCGCCCGGCAGCCTTGTGAGGAGGAGCAGGCGACGACACTCCCAGGAGAGCAGCGAGGCCGCAGCGTCAGCAAGCGGGCGGCGAAGCTGCTGGAGGACCTGTCCACGCCCGTCGAGAGCGACATCGGCATGAGGTCAGTGGCCATGTCAGGGTGTGGCGGACACGCCGCCCGGCAGCCTTGTGAGGAGGAGGCAGGCGACGACACTCCCAGGAGAGCAGCGAGCCCGCAGCGTCAGCAAGCGGGCGGCCAAGCTGCTGGAGGACCTGTCCACGCCCGTCGAGAGCGACATCGGCATGAGGTCAGTGGCCATGTCAGGGTGTGGCGGACGCCGACCGGCAGCCTTGTGAGGAGGAGCAGGCGACGACACTCCCAGGAGAGCAGCGAGCCCGCAGCGTCAGCAAGCGGGCGGCCAAGCTGCTGGAGGACCTGTCCACGCCCGTCGAGAGCGACATCGGCATGAGGTCAGTGGCCATCTCAGGGTGTGGCGGACACGCCGCCCGGCAGCCTTGTGAGGAGAAGGTGGCAGGTGACACTCCCAGGAGAGCAGCGAGGCCGCAGCGTCAGCAAGCGGGCGGCCAAGCTGCTGGAGGACCTGTCCACGCCCGTCGAGAGCGACATCGGCATGAGGTCAGTGGCCATGTCAGGGTGTGGCGGACACGCCGCCCGGCAGCCTTGTGAGGAGAAGGTGGCAGGCGACACTCCCAGGAGAGCAGCGAGGCCGCAGCGTCAGCAAGCGGGCGGCCAAGCTGCTGGAGGACCTGTCCACGCCCGTCGAGAGCGACATCGGCATGAGGTCAGTGGCCATGTCAGGGTGTGGCGAACACGACAGCAGCCTTGTGAGGAGGAGGCAGGCGACGACACTCCCAGGAGAGTAGCGAGGCCACAGCGTCAGCAAGCGGGCGGCCAAGCTGCTGGAGGACCTGTCCACGCCCGTCGAGAGCGACATCGGCATGAGGTCAGTGGCCATGTCAGGGTGTGGCGGACACGACAGCAGCCTTGTGAGGAGGAGGCAGGCGACGACACTCCCATGAGAGCAGAGAGGCCGCAGCGTCAGCAAGCCTCCTGGCCACCTCGTACTAAGAATGAACACTGGTCACCTATAAACAGAGTTAATTTTTGAATGAACGAGTTAGTTACTGGTTACTGGCTACCTTCCGATAACTGGCCACCTCATACTAAAATTAATTCTGATCACTTATAATTAGATTTCATTTTTAGCATTGGGTCGGTGGCCAGTAACTAGCGAAATAGCCTAATTATAGGGTAATTCGCTAGTAAATGGCCACTCTCCAATAACTGGCCATAAAAATGAACTCTGTCTATATGCCATTAGAATTAATTTCAGTGTGAGGTGGCCAATCATTGAAGGGTGACCAGTACCCTTACCATGAGTTGTGACTTTGAGGTTTTGGATAACGAGTATCGAGTTTACTATCTGTGCATCTCGTTCGCACTAAAATAGTACAAGCGAGATGCACAGATAGTAAACTCGATACTCGTTATCGAAAACCGTAATGTCACAACTCATGATAAGGGTACAGTAACTGAAACCCGATTAGAAAATGTGTCCTATTTGTAAGTAAACAGAATTCATTTTCTTTTATGACAGGCGGTAAACGAGCAGACGGATTGCCTGGTGGTGAGCAATTACCGTCGCCCATGGGCACCCGCAACACCAGAGGAGTCACAAGCGCGTTGCCGGCCTTTAAGGGGGGTTGGAGCTCTGGGAACCTTACTCACCATCAGGAACACAGCACTACCTGAAAGGTAGCAGTGCTATTATGGCTGTGGTCCTCTGTAAGGAGGAGGTACTTCCCCAGTTGGGCTTCTCCAGATTCAAGCGTGATGGTCATCGCTGTGCCCTACCTCTCATTGTTGGACGTAGTTTAAGGACATATCCGGGTCCCGGGTTTTCAGTATAAGGTGACCAGTTATTGAAACGTGGCCAGTTACTGACGATTTTTTTATTTATCGTATGTTTTTTTATGGCAGGATGATGTTGCTGATGGGCTGGGACGGAGGCGCGCTGGGCGCCCGCGGCGACGGTATCATAGAGCCTGTCATGCCCAAAATAGAACTGGTAATTTTTTTATCTACGTACATAATATCATTGAAACCGTAGGCAATACCAACCATCAGAAATTAATGGAGATGTAAATACCTCCTGAACACAGTAGGTTACGAGTTTAAATTTGGAACAGCTGTCAAATTCAAGTGGGGTGTCTATTCTAGTATCTATAGATATTGAAACAGTCATTGATACGAAACGCCAATTCGTTATGTTTTTTTAATATAAATAGAACCTGTCATGCCCAAAATAGAACTGGTAAGCTGTCGGCTGATTGGTTATTTGCAGACCTAGGAATCCGTGGAGCAAATTATGTTGACAGGTAGGGACTTCCTATATCGACAAATTAAATTATCGGTGTCCGTTCACTCAAGGGTTTGCTTGTTTTCTCAAACATGCAATGAAATATTGTCTTTACATTCCTTATAATAGACTCGGAAGTATGGTTTTTTGGGCGCGGCAACTGAAGGGGACGGAAATGGAATTTAATATAAGGCCTAGGCCTGCAAAGAACCAATTTTTTCCACGATTATTCATACAGAGATTACAGAGGCAAAGATGGCGGGTGTCATAGCAAACAGCTGATGTTAATTTTTAATACATATCGATTTCATTGTTAGTTGTGATTTTGTAAATTAAATTTTTTGAAGCATTTCTTTTATTTCATTGTATGTTTGAGAAAAGCACTATACATGCCTCGTTGTGACAACGGATTCCCGTATATACCCACTTGGCCGGAAATCCTCATTTTCCCGGCCTCTGATGTAATGTACTATTTATATTTTACAAAGAAACATAGTAAATACAAATTCTGGTCTGAAATATGGATGGAAGATGTCATGTAATATGTATTTATCTATAATTTTTTTTTTCGTAGCTTACCCGAGGCGGACTAGGCCACGTGCCTCCCCAAAAAGTTGTCCCGCGAAAACCGATCGACTTCCGGTTGATCCTACTTCATAGCATACATGATTTCCTGTTACATGACGGAATAACTAAACAAGTTCAGCTGCAGGTGAGTTTTTATCTTACAAAGAAATAACATTTGTAGCACTATAACCCGTACTACGTGCGACATCTCTCGTCGTACAGGCCCGTTGCGTACCCAGCGTACTCGCTCAGCACACGCAAGTGCAGTTCGTCGCATCGATGCATTAGCGCTAGTTCTACCGTTCACTGCTAGATGGCGTCGCGGTCGAGTTACAACGCGCTAACGACTGTTCAATGTAATTTCATGACCGTCGGAGATTGTCTGAGGTTTGAGTGAGCAACGCGGTAGGGACTACTCCTCGGCACGCTTGATGACCCAACTCCTGTTTGAGCATCCAAATGTCCGGGAATAGTACTAAGTCATCGAACATATGTATACGCGTCTACCCCTATTAGGCTGTTCAGTAACCAGTAGTCTTGTAAGTTAGACACTCGTCTAGCAATAAAGTCAATAACCTTGAATTCGCGACTTTTCGTCCTCGCCCCTCGCTTCCCCGTGCTTCACATTATAAAATTAAAAATCGGAGCATTTACATATTGATATAATTTCTATTCTTTGAGAAGAGGTTTTAACTAAGGAAATTAGAACGACTAGCACGTTATTAAACAGCGGAATAGCTAAGTAATATTATTGTTGTTAATAATATAGACTTAGTAAAGTAACGCCTGATTCAATTAATTGAGTATACAACATTAAATTAAATTGGGCCAGCAGACGTTTCTGCTTAATAAAAATAAAAAAAACTCAAACGTTTATTCAGTAAGTAGGCCACAAGGGCACTTTTACACGTCGAGTATACAAAAGTAAAAGAGAAAAATAAAAACTACACCGGTTCTAACCCTACACCACTGACCCGAGAAGTATTTTGACTTTTATGACCGGCAAGAAACTCGGCGATAAATTAAGCCAACGTTTGCCCTGACTACTTTTTTTATAAATTCCCAGGACCCAATGGTGAAGAAAGAGAAGAAATTTATTAATTACTTAATAACATCAGTAAATGGCCGACATAACATAGATTTGACTAAAATTGAGAACGAGCTGCTAGCGAAGATCTACAGCCGGCTCCTGGACTATCCCGGCATGGAACTGAAGGCTGACGTCTCTAAAGATTTAAGGTAAGGTTTTGAAATTCCGGTATTTTGGCAAATGATTCTGGCTTTTAGGCCAATTTTAACAACATAAGTTGAAGTTTTGATTTCGGTCAAAACTTCTTTTGTTTAATCATTTTTCGTTCAAAACTAAATTCAACCCAATTCACTGCACAGTATTTTAGTATGTACCTTACGAGGCTATATGCAGAGCCCGGAAAATCCATAGCAAAATAAAAGACTGTCGCAATCAAACTAGTGTTAGAAATTAAAGTTCATTTTATTTAATGAAATAAACAAAACTTAAATAAATTACAACATTATTAAATTAAATCTATCTAAATTAGAAAAATAAACTACATGATTAAAATTAAAAACTTAACTAAGATAATTAAAATATGTCTACAAACAAACTAATCCCGGGCCCCTCGGTAGAGTGCCCATTACGCAGGCAGCATTCCCACGTTGTATTGCGATTGCAATTCTTTGAGCGAGAAAGCTGCCTGCGCGGGGATCTCCTGTTGCCTCCCTCAGGCGTTTACTGAGCTTCTTGTGGAGCCCGAGCGCACCCTTGCCCCAAGGCCCGAGTGTCTCGACGCCAAACGGTGAGAACTCGTATTGAGCGCCGAGACAACTGTATTTGCTGACTTTGAGGCGCTCCCGAGCGTCCGCCGCCGCTCCAGCTCGTTTTGCGGTAGCTGGGAGGTAGGACGCCGCCAGTGTATCGGAGCAAGTGGCGTCCCACACCAGCGCGCGGCCCATCTTCCACGGAATCAAGTGAAGTGTCTATTATTTTCAATGAGGTTGATTACCTCTTCGTCACCCGACTACGGCCAAGCCAAAAGGGAAGGATTATAGAATATAAGTTACGTTGTGTTTTAGATTAAATAACACATATAAAACAAATCCTTGACTTACCACTTATTTTGCGTTTGGCGTGAATGATTATAAAATAATGTACCTAAACATATCGGTATGATATTTATAGACAAAACTAACTCGATATCGATAAAAAAATGTTTCTATCAATAGTTTTATTGCGACAGTCTTTTGTTTTGCTATAGATTTTCCGGGCTTTGGCTATATACAATATGGTATATCACGGTTTCATATGCAGGGTCACCCACTAACCCAGATCTGTAGTCAATTTTTTTTAATAATTATTTTCTATTTTCAGAACAATAACTCTAGAGAAACTACTCGACCTTCCTCTTCGAATCCCCAAAACAAAAATACCCAAACCCGCCACCAACCCTCACCAGCGAGCATTGAGCCCCGGTATAGTAGACATTCTGATCACACGGGCAGATGTCAACCAAGTGCTGCCTCACATAGATGTGGCCCAGATGGACACCCCGGCTACACCACAGGTATTCATAATAATATAATAAAAAATGGTACTGTCTCTGTGTGCGTCCCATGGTACGGACAGGGGCAACATCCGCTTAGTGTATCTCTTACATATCATATTACACTTAGATATTTTTCTAGCACGAACGATTTTTTGTAAGTGATTGACAAAATAAAAACATCGACAGTCCTATTATCGATAAGTACCACTTTAACGTCATATAGGTACGTCATACAAATGTAAGGCAATCATAGATAACAATAACAAAACTATCAATTTGTCTATATTTTACATACTATTTGGAAATTATACATTACAAATTATTAAAAAGTGTACGAGTTACGTTCAATTTGTTCAAGATCGGTGGCACGAGGCGTCTAGGTAGGTAACCGATATAAGAATGTGGTTGTATGTACGATCGCCATCAGATATATATTTTTTTTTTATATGACATAGGCGGCAAACGAGCAGACGGATTGCCTGGTGGTAAGCAATTACCGTCGCCCATAGGCACCCGTAACAACAGGGGAGTCACAAGCGCGTTGCCGGCCTTTAAGGGGGGTTGGAGCTCTGGGAACCTTACTCACCATCAGGAACACAGCACTACATACCTGAAAGGTAGCAGTGCTAGTATGGCTGTGGTCTTTGTAAGGAGGAGGTACTTCCCCAGTTGGGCTGCCCCAGATTCAAGCGTGATGCTTGATGATTCAAGGTCATCGCTGTGCCCTACCTCTCATTGTTGGACGCAATTTAAGGACATACCCGGGTTCAACTGAACCGGGTCTATCAGAACTGTGGAGGTGTTCACAAATATCTGAACAACGCCTCTAATTGTCAAGGCGATATAGTGCATGTTCCGATATTTGTGACCATCTCCACAGCTCCGATATATCTGATGGTGACTGTACGTCTTGTCGTTGAAGTAGTACGTACTTATCGATATTTTTATTGTGGCATGCACTAAGCAAATGTCGTTCATCATCATCATCTCAGCCATAAGACGTCCACTGCTGAACATAGGCCTCCCCCTTGGACCTCCACATGTACCGGTTGGGAGCGACCGGCGACCTTAATGAGGTCGTCTGTCCATCTTGTGGGTGGACGTCCTACGCTGCGCTTGCTAGTCCGTGGTCTCGACTCGAGCACTTTTCGACCCCATCGGCCATCTTGTCTGCGTGCAATGTGGCCTGCCCATTGCCACTTCAGCTTGCTAACCAGGTGGGCTATGGCGGTGACTTTAGTTCGCCTACGGATCTCCTCATTTCTGAGTCGATCATGCTAGAAAAATATGTAGGTATATATGTATATACTAGCTTTTGCCCCCGGCTTCGCACGCGCAGAAGAACCCCTTTTTTGACCCCTTAGGGGATGAATTTCAAAAAATGCTGAAATTACTTTTCTTGTTTTTAAATAAGGAGTGTTTACACAAAATTTCAAGTCTCTAGCTTTAAATTTTACACAATCCCCATACAAACTTTCAACCCCCTTTTTACCCCCTTAATGGTAGAATTTCCAAAAATCCCTTCTTAGTGGATGCTTACGGTATATAAACTTCGTATTGTGAAAAAATCAGCTACCTAGGTTAAGCGGTTCGGGCTGGGCGTTGATCAGTCAGTCAGGACTTTCACGTTTATATATATAGATAATGTATGAATTGGTTGTATATTTAAGGCTATCAAGAAGAGGGCGCTCCGGTTGTTGTTCTTGACTAAGTTGGTTGAAGCGTTGAGCTACGATGGGCGAGAACAGATTGTACTCAAGTAAGTTGTTTTTGTATGGCGCATTCCTTTGTCAGCAATAAGTAGACCCTACTATCGGAGGTGCAAAATAGTAGCTGTCAAGTTCTTAGGGATGGGTAATCAACTAATCATATGATGTCGATATCGATACTCGATTTTTCAATACATTCCATTTAAATAAAATTAATACAATTTACCTTTTTTTTTTCAAGAAATAATAAGAAAAGTATTTAATAGCAACCATATTTGTTGTACTAATAACGATTTATATTTTTATTGTCAATGATTATCATAGATCCAAAGCACTGACATAAAGAAATGGACTCCTACACGCGAACAAATTATTTAGAATAATATGGCACTAAATGACATTTCTATCATGTTCCAGTTTATGCTAATAATGCTAATTTATTTAATTTAGATAATATAAACAAACAAAAAAGAGCTCAGTGTTATAATTATTAAGTATCAAACTTCACTATTGATAAAGTAATAACTTTTTAGTCATTGTTGACACTTGCACTGAAAGCGGTTCAAAGAAGACTAACTAAATGTACCGCCCAAGTTGTTCGAGCGGTTGTTATTTAGAACCATTTTTATTGGGGCTGATTGTGAATCTAAGTTTATTATACATCAATGGGGTTGAGCAATAAGTAGACCCCGCTATCGGAGGTGCAAAATGGTAGCTGTCAAGTTCTTAGGGATGGATAATCAACCAATCATATGATGTCGATATCCATATTACCATATACATCGCGTAACATGAGGAAACCGAATAATTTTGCCAGAGTTATCCTGACCATATTTAGAAACTAGAATGTCCAATAATCCTGTTAGAAATTCACCTAGTTACAACCCATTACAAAAAAAAATTGATTATAACTCAGCACCGTTCGCTTTCTTAAAGGCGATTTTACAACTATTGAACTCATTGTTTGTTTTCAGGCATAGATTTCTCAATAAAATTTCTTATTTATGTCAAAAAAAAATATTATTTTGGCCGGAGTTCTCAGGAATACGCTGTTAAAATTATTCGATTTTCTCATGTTACACAGAGGATATGTATCATATGTATACAATTTAACTTTTTTCTTGGATCTATGATAATCATTAACATTAAAAATATAAATCGTTATTAGTTCAACAAGAAATAATAAGAAATATAATAGCAACCATAGATATTTTGCGTGCGAGCGTGCGACTTCCAATACAGAGGTCGCAGCCGTCGCGGGTTCGAACCCCGGGTCATATATATGAAATAAAATTTGATATTTACCAGTCGCTTTTCGGTAAAAGAAATCGTGAGGAAACTGGATTTTTTGTTAAATTTTCTGTTTCTCCTTTTCCTTTTAGATATGAAGAAGGCGGCATCCCGAAGCCTATTGTAACTTTCATAAGGACCGTCGTAGTACACCTCAACAACAGCGACCGGTGCCTCAACCTGTACGGGGAGGAGGGGCGGGTGTACGGCGACTTGTTGAGGTTGACCCGGGCATCGTTGCTGCACGTGCAGTTTACTGCGGCTTCGTGAGTATTGTTCACTCGTTCGTCGTAGTGACCTCAACAACAGCGACCGAGCCTCAACATGCGCGGGGAGGAGGGGCGGGTGTACGGCGACTTGTTGAGGTTGACCCGGGCATCGTTGCTGCACGTGCAGTTTACTGCGGCTTCGTGAGTATTGTTCACTCGTTCGTCGTAGTGACCTCAACAACAGCGACCGAGCCTCAACATGCGCGGGGAGGAGGGGCGGGTGTACAGCGACTTGTTGAGGTTGACTCGGGGATCGTTGCTGCACGTGCAGTTTACTGCGGCTTCGTGAGTATTGTTCACTCGTTCGTCGTAGTGACCTCAACAACAGCGACCGAGCCTCAACATGCGCGGGGAGGAGGGGCGGGTGTACGGCGACTTGTTGAGGTTGACCCGGGCATCGTTGCTGCACGTGCAGTTTACTGCGGCTTCGTGAGTATTGTTCACTCGACCGTCGTAGTGCACCTCAACAACAGCGACCGGTGCCTCAACCTGTGCGGGGAGGAGGGGCGGGTGTATGGCGACTTGTTGAGGTTGACTCGGGCATCGTTGCTGCACGTGCAGTTCACTGCGGCTTCGTGAGTATTTTTCACTCGACCGTCGTAGTGCACCTCAACAACAGCGACCGGAGCCTCACCTTTGGGGGGGGAGGGCCTGATGTACAGTCAAGTGTAAAAATTCGTTCACTGCCAAAGTTTCAAAAATATGTACCGAGCAACTCTATTGTACAGTAAATAAGGTTGTAGGACGTATTTATGAAAGGATTCTTTCGGTACGTATTTTTGCACTTGACTGTACAAATGTTGAACTAAGAACAAATTCTAATTATTTTCTATTACTTAAATACTTTGATTTGCTTAGATTTTTAAGTAATATTATATAAATTAAAAATTAATATAAATGACATGGACTTATAAAACAGTGTCTTCGATGCCAGAGGTCCTCACCACTTCTTCTGAAGTATATGTCATCTATTTAACTTTTTTATTATAAATGTTATAATCTTATAATCTTTTCATTTTATTGCTTACAGAAATATAATTTTTACGAGGCAACCTATAATTATAGAAGACAACCTTCCTAAAAAATTTGCAGTACCCAAAGTTAGTGAAGATAACCGTAACGAAATTGTAAATATTAATGATAATACAAAAACTACTGATGTTCATGAAAAGGATACTTTGAAAGAATTAAGTACCACCGACTCTCTTGAAAAGGATGATAGTTTAAAACTGAATGAATCTAGGAAAAAATACTTAAAAAATACTGAAAATATCAGTATTAACACAAACATTCAAGATAATAATAGTATATCTAAAAACGATAATTTTACAGAAACTAAAAATATAGGGAAACTAAAACTAACTACAGGAAATAAAACTGTAGATATTGACATGGACGTTAATAATAATGATGATAATTTGATTGATGATTATAATGAAAACGACGTAGAAATGAAAGCGATTATGAATATTAATGATGGATACGAAATCACTGGCAATCATGTGAACATTGAAACTATAGAAAACTACAAGTCAAAAGATATGGACATTAAAATTGAAACAGATGTTTGTAGCAGCAATTTGGATCAATTTACTAAAACTGAAGAAACTTTTGAGTTTAAAATAGAGCCCCATGATATTAAACCACATAATGACAAATTACATGATGTTCCAATGAAAATTGAAGAAATTAAAAAGGAACCTACTGATTTTGTAGAATTTAATCATCATACGACTGGACTATCTGATTTCGATGAAGATATACAGAATTTAGAGATTGCTATTTTAAATTCAGATGCAGATGTAAGCAATCGTGTAAAAACTGAAAACTATTCTGATGATTGTTCAAGTACATTACATACCGTGAAATCGGAAACTGATCTCGCGTTTATAGAAAACGATGACTCCAATATGAGCGGCAAAAGATCTCACAGCAATTCAATATGCTCGCAAGAAATTGATCCTAAAAAGACCAAACTTAGCACAGAAAATGATGAAAACTTAGTGATAATAACACCAAACAAAGATGAGAAAATAACTAAAGACATTATAAAAGAAATACAAACAGCAATGGCGAGAGAGTTAAATAAAACCGGCGCGTTTTTACCGCTCCTCAAATGTCACGGCGAACGTAATGGCGGCCTAGTTTACAGTTGCCATGACGACGACGATGTTGCCTGGCTAAAAAAAGTTATCAGTAATGCCAACTTAGATTTAGAAATAGTTGTTAATAGTGATATGTCGCTGGAAAACAAAAGTCGGGAGATGCTAATAAAAATTAATAGTTACATAGCTCTAGATACGAAGAATACGTTTCGTAAATTTGAAGTTTATAATTCAGGTTTGGATACCAAGTTCTGGAAAGTCAAGGTTAAACATGAAACCGATACTTTTGTGATATTTATAGTTAATGTCGACGAGAAGTCATTTAAATATATTTCTGATGAGAATTTTTGTCTCTATTGCGGTCTAGACAAGGCTCAATTTAGTGTTATTAGTAAATAACTAGTTTATCCTCGCGACTTCATCCATGCCAGTCTAGTATGATTATAAAAATTATCCTATGTCCTTTCTCGTAGCTCAAACTCTCCATACCAAATTTTATCCCAATTGGCTCAGCAGTTTAAGCGTGAAGAGGTAACCCTAATTTTCTCTTAAGTCCACCGGTGGACAAAAACCTCCTGTCTAGGCTTAATGACCAGAGCCCGGAAAATCCATAGCAAAACAAAATACTGTCGCACTAGTATTAGAAACATTTTTTTATCGATATCGAGTTTATCAATGTCTTACGGAATACTAATTATCTGAAGTGAGGTTTTTTTTTATGAGGTTGATTACATCTTTGTCACCCGACTACGGCCACGACAAAAGGGAAGGATTATTGCTTAACATGAAATATAAGTAACGTTGATAATATAAGTTACGTTGCGTTTCAGATGAAATAACACATATAAAACGAACCCTTAACTTGCTACTTCTTTTGCGTTTGGCGTAAATGATTAAAAAATAATGTACCTAAACATACCGATATGTTTTTTTTAGACAAAACTTACTCTATATCGATAAAAAATGTTTCTATCACTAGTTTAATTGCGACAGTGTTTTGTTTTGCTGTGGATTTTCCGGGCTCTGTTAATGATATAATAGCCTCGCAATGACGGGTCCAACTGATTTCAATAAATATAAACCTTAATTTAAAGTTGAATAGGAAATAGCTGTAATTAAATTTTTAGTTTCATTATGACCGTTCAGTCTGAAACTGTTACATCGTTGATTATATATTTGTTGAATTGATAAAGTTTAGATTATATCATATATGTATATAAATCGTTTTTGTACTGGTTGAGATAAAAATGGTGATACAAAATTATATTTCTGGATATATCGTGTGTCTCGAAATTGGGGCTTTAAATGTTAGGATCGATTTTGCTCATAAATGAGCTACTTTTAGTCTTTAACTTTAGAAAATAACTGGATTGGTAAAAAAGAATAGTTTAAAACTTATTAGAGCAATCAATGCATTGCAAAATCATCAGTTTTTGAAGTGTGACAGACGATGTCATTTGGTTCATTGGATGTCGTACATTGAAATATTTAGTTTGTATGATAAAAATGATATCATTAAATAACCGATTTGACTAGTTGTAGACTAAAAGTAGTTCAGTATTATGAGCAACATTAATCCTTACATTTAAAGCCCCTATGTCGGAGACACGCGGTGTTCGTGAATATCGTTGTCTACAGGTCGATTCACGAGAGTTGGCACGAATGGATTGAACGAAACTTTCATTGTATGAGTATGATATTTTATTGGATAATGTGACACACACATAGACATTTTCATTCAGTCATTCATTCCATTCGTGCCAACTCTCGTGAATCGACCTGTACTATGGGACCACAACATTTATCAGTAATAAATAAGGGTACAGTCACCAATATATAGGAGCGGCCAAGGTACTCAAAAATATCTAAACATGGGCTTGAACATTAAGATATTTGTGACCTAAGCCCGCTCCGATATATCTGAGAGATTGTACATTCTGCAAATTTGATCTCTGGGTCAGTTTGTAACTTATGGCATAAATTCAATTAAGATTATTCTAAATTTCTGATCAGAATTAGCTAAAGATTCCATTTTAATTCCACTTAATTCATTCATTTGGCCCATAAACCTAATTGTTGCATTATATCTTGACTGACTATCCTGATTTTTTTAATTACCTATTCTCATTTTTTATCACCAGAAATGAATGTGCCAGTAGCTAATCATGTTGAAACGATATCGAACCAAAATTATGAAAATATTTAACAATTATTTAGCTATAAAAACTAGCCTCTAGCCACCCAGAGACCTATAAAAAGGTCTCCCATTGAAAACCATTTAGAATTTTAAATACGACAAATCAGAGTTGCATTTGGCCTGGCAAGTTAGATCTCTGGGCGGATAGAGGATAGAATAGAATTAAGTAAGATAAGGTATAAAAATCTTTAAAGGCAAGAGGCGCTAGCTACTTAGCTACAGTGGAGCTTATATAGATTTTTAATTTTCTCCGATATGTCGAAAAGTAAACCATGACCAGATTTTATTTGGTGCAATGCATGAGCGTTTGAAAGCAGAGCTGGGCATTAATCGACAATTTTTTTAGTTAACTAATCAATCGACTAAAAGTATCAATCGCATTTTTTAATTGTAATCAATTTAGTTGCAATTAAATTAGTTGTGAGAATGTTCGACTACCAATTAAATTAGTTTTAGTTTCAATCGACTAAATTTCAGGATTGAATCTATATTAAAGCTTGGTAGACAGTACTCGTTTCTGCATTTTTTATTTAACTTGCAATGTATGAATAGGTACTCGTATCGTATATACTTGCAATATGTAACATTGCCATCCACAATTCTATACATAATTGATACACAATTGTAGCTCATTTGTTTGGTACTATCAAAGAGAATAATCGTTAGCAAAGAGATCGTAAGTAATACATGACTACTTTATTTTTATGCATCCGTTAAGATGTCCTATTTCTATTCAGTCTGTCACCATTGATCATAGCAATACCGAGGTTTTCCATTTAATTTGCTTCTACCTACCATTAGACGCGAAAAAGTAGTCAAACTAATTAGTCGATTACAAAATATAGTTGTGCGAAATTAATCGGCAACTAATTTAATTGCAACTAAACTAGTTGCGCTCTATACAACTAAGGTTGAATAGTCGTCCTTTTCTATTGTCAGTCGCAATTAATTCTGTTAAATTCAGTTGTTAATTATTAGCCGATTACATTTTGCCCATCTCTGTTTGAAAGCTACATTAATTGTAAGTACAGTTACTTAAGAAATTTGTTCCAGTAGTTTTCCGCAATATGGCGACGGATTTATTTGTTTTGGTAATGTCATTGTGGTTCCCAATAAAGGCTGGGTTAAAATTGACATTAACTTAGCTTCGTAACTTTTTAAATTAATCATTACTCATACTTGGTCTTCCAATCAAGCGGATATGTGACATTATCTATGAATAAAAAAAAAAACATGCCAACCGAATTGATGACCTCCTCCTTTTTTTGAAGTCGGTTAAAAAGGGACCTTATTGTCGATGGCACTTACGTCGTACCGCGTTGCGTTTGTATTGCGGCATCTTGAACAACAGCGTAAGCGCCATCGACAATAAGGTCCCTTTTCATAGATAATGTCCATATTTTAATTAATGCGCCAGTTTAAATTAGATTTATTTGTAATATAAAAACCCGTGAACATATGAATCCAATTGAAAGGTCAGATGGCAGTCGCTTTCGTAAAACTAGTGCGTACGCCAAATCCTGGGATTAGTTGCCAAGCGGACCCCAGGCTCCCATTATTCGTAGCAAATGCCGGGATAATGCGAGGAAGATGATGATGTCTATTGGCATTTTTATTCATAAATAGATCGTATATTTTAGTTATTAAAACAGATCTCGATATTTTTATATAACGAATAATTTTATTATAGGTAACTTGCTCTACATATTTTTATAGTGTTATTTGTGACATTATCTATGAAAAGGGACCTTAATTGTCGATGGCACTTACGTCGTACCGCGTTGCGTTTGTATTGCGGCATCTTGAACAACAGCGTAAGCGCCATCGACAATAAGGTCCCTTTTCATAGATAATGTCACATTTATGTGCCCCGAGTTTCTATCAGTATGTGCCATAAAACTGGTACATATTAAGACTTAGTTACAATTTTGTTTTTCTTTGTTGATTGATATTACAAAATAAATGGATGGAAATAAATGAATCCAATAAACACAACGTGTTTTCTTCGTAAATAAGTATTACGAGTTTATTCCGTAAATAGTCACTATAAGATATATCGCAGCTGTGGAGGTGCGCATTTAGCTTAATAGAGGCGTTGACATATTTCTGACCACCTACACAGCTCCGATATATCAGATGGCGACTGTACAGCGCTGGGGTCCGATGAGCCGTTGACTGTAGAAAACCTAAAAATCGAAACCAAATTTCCCGCTAATAGAGGTGTTGCTCAGATATTTCTGACCACCTACACAGCTCCGATATATCAGATGGCGACTGTGGCTGGGGTGTGGTTTGTAATAATGTACTCACTTTTATTTACCGATGCGCCGTTGACTGTAGAAAACCTAAAAATCGAAACCAAATACTTTCTTTCAAACTTTTTTTTTTTTTTTTTTTTTTTTTTTTTTTTTTTTTTTTAATGGCATCGCGCTCCTGGCGCATTCAGCCAAACGAGTAAAGTGGGGAAACGGAATGAATATGTCAATAATTGGATCGGATAAGAAGGAATTTTGGAAAAGAATTAGATCAGGAAAGGTACATTTTATAGTTTAATGTTATTATGAAAAAGGTATGAATATAATACTTTATATATGGATGTAGATATAGATGAGTCATAAATATGTAGGAGCGATGAAATAGATGTGGGGAACGGAACTTTAAGGAGTGACAGCTGACTAAATAACATAGAGCGATCATAGACGTTACAATAAAATGCGAAAAATATGTGGTTAAGATCTGCGGGATCAGCTCCACAATCGCATGCAGAGCTGGGCACTCGATGTTGGAGCGCCAATTGTTCCGGTGTACATGCGTGACCTAACCTCATACGTATAATCATACTGGTTGCCGGTTTGGATAATAAAATTTTAGCAAACCAGGGTTTGACTGGAATCGATGATTGTATGCGCCGATAGTGTAAAGCCGCAGCCCCTGCACCAGACGCCCATAATTTCTTCCATGACCTTCGAAGGTATAACCTTGGTAAAGCTAACAAGTCTTCAGTAATATTTCTATATGGAAACATATCCCCACAAATAACCGCATCTCGAGCTATGTCATCTACCCTTTCGTTGCCCTTAATCCCACTATGTCCAGGAATCCAGGCGATTGAAACAGAATACCCTTTTATGTAGCATTTTAATAGTAGGTTACGGATTTGATAGATAATTGGATTATTCGATTTCGATTTGAAAGGGAATTTAGCTATTGCTTGTAGTGAACTAAGAGAATCAGAGAATATTATTGTATTTTTAAGACGCATAATAATAATGAATTCTATTGCTTTCAGAATGCCAAAGCACTCTCCACTGTATACAGAAGATTCCGGAGGCAACTTTATTTTTTGATAGATATTAGATTGAATATGAAGAACTCCAACGCCGACACATCCATTGACTGATGTCTTAGACGCATCTGTATACAAGTGATGAGCACCCTGGCCAACTGTATTAAGGAAACTCAGAAATAGTTGATTATGTTCTACGTCATTCTTTGAAATACCTATATCAAGGAGAATTGAAGGGACAAGTATTAAGGATTCATATTCATGCTGGAAGACTGGAAGTGTTGAAGAACTAATTGTAGGAGCTGATATAGATTTTACCTTTTGAAAGCTGTTTATTATACAAGGAGGACTCTTGTGTGTCCAATAGTTGGAAGTAGTTATTTGTACCAAAAGATCAGATAAGATATTCCATAGAGGATGATTAGAAAATTGTGAGCAACGTAATAAATATCTGTCACAGAGGAATTGACGTCGTAAAGGGAGAGGAGGTTCAACACACTCAACTTGCATAGCGTTGATTGGGCTAGATTTCATGGCTCCACAAATTATTCGGAGGGCTTTAGACTGTATATTATTCAATTTTTTGAAGCCGGCAGCGCTTCCTGGTTCTAGCAAAAAAGTTCCGTAATCCAAAACACTCCTTATTAAAGCATTATACATCAGTTTTAAACAAAAAGGATGTGCACCCCACCAGACTCCTGATACACACCTAAGGATATTAATATTCTTCTCACATTTAGATACAATGTAATCACAATGTGGAAGGCCTGATAACTTGGTGTCTAGAATAACCCCCAGGAATTTGGTTTGTGGCTTAACAGCAATGATAGAGTTATCAAATTGCACAGTGATTGGAGGAGGAAACAGTTTTCTTGTAAATAAGACGACTACACTTTTAGGCACTGAGAGTTCCAAACCATTAGAATCTAACCATAATTTTAATAAATTTAAAGAGCTGGTGATGGTTCTACTGGCCTGCTCAACAGAAACGTTTGATGAGTATAATAACAAATCATCAGCATATTGCAGGACTTTTACTAGGCCATTTAGAGATGAATCTAAATCAAATGTGTAAATATTATATAATAATGGGCTGAGTACCGATCCTTGGGGGAGGCCCCTCCATACATTACGGGAAATTTTATTTGTATCATCCACAAAAAGACTAATAGATCTCTGAGACAGCAGATTTATAACAAAGTTAGTTAGCATTGTTGGTATACCCAACCTATGCATTTTCTCATATAAAACAGAAATTAAAACATTATCATAGGCAGCACTAATATCCAGAAAGGCCGCTACTACAGACTCATTTCTAGAAAATGCCAAACGAATATCAGAAACAAATATTGCTAAACCATCATAAGTTGATCTGCCTTTACGAAAACCAAATTGGGTGTGGGAGAGTAAATGATTTTTTTCAACGAAATATTCTAATCTATTTTTAATTAAATGTTCAGCTATTTTTGCAAATACAGAGGAAAGGGCAATTGGACGATAAGAGGAAACATCAGATACCGTTTTTTTAGGTTTTAATATCGGAATAACTATTTGAGATCTCCATGCATCTGGAACTATACCTGACTGTATGACAGAATTAATTAGATGCAGATAATAAATGAGTATGCCATCACTTGCATTTGCTAGAAATGAATAGGGGACCCCATCTTCACCAGGTGCTGTATCTTTTAAATTGCTTAACACACCTTTAAGTTCCTCTATTTTGAAAGGACAATTAAGAGTAGCAAAGCTTGAAGGAACGTATGAAAAGGTAAGGGGCTGGAAGACATACTCTTCAGGGACTGAGGCAGGTGCTAATTTATCCATAAATTGTTGAGCAAGATCAGGAGGCAATTTGTGTCTAGAAGGCTCATTGAAAGCATGTTTGAATCTTTTAATATTATTCCATACTATGGAGGGTTTCACATTTGGATTAAGAGATTCGCAAAAATGTTTCCACCCGTCGTATTTTTCTTGCGTAACAGTTTTTTTGTATTGCGGGCAATTTGCATATAATACTCGAGATTCTCATTTGTCATTGAGCGACAGTATTGTCTTTCAGCCGCCTTACGTTCTCTAATTGCTACGGAGCAATCATTATCCCACCAAGGAGGGGAGGGAATTTTGCCTGTCGCACTATTTTTAAGAGGAAATACTTCATCTGCTGCCTCTATTATCACTCGAGCTAAAGCAACAGAGCAACTGACTAAATCAGAATCATTGAAAGTAGGTAAATCTAACAGTTTCTCATCTATATTGTTTTTAAAAAGCTTCCAATCAGGATTACACAAATTATACTTTAATCTAGGTCTAGGTTTAGGTGGAAGTGGAGCATGAGAAGGAAATGAGATTACAATGGGGAAATGATCACTACCAAATGTTGAGTCTAGAGCATACCAGGTGAGAGAAGATGCAAGTTCCACGGAAGAGATTGATAAATCAATAGCGCTTATTGATTCTGAAGGTGCTGTTCGGCGAGTTGGACTACCAGTGTTTAACAGACATAGATTGTTATCATCTATGATTTTCAACACACAGTCTCCATGATAATTAGATACAGAACTACCCCAAAACTGATGATGGGAGTTAAAATCTCCTAAAATCAACATAGGCAACGGAAGAGAAGAAATAATTTGTTCAAGCTCATGAAAAATAGATGATGATGGATGTGGAATATATACAGAGACAATACAGATGCTATTTACAATGGCAGCAACAATTGAAAAATCATCACTGTGAGATGGAAGGTGGAAAGATGAAAACTGAATAGAGTTTCTGATTAGCAGGGCCACCCCGCCCCCGCGTTCAGTACGGTCCTCTCTGAGGCATGAATAGCCTGTAGCTCTAAAAAGGGCCCCAGGTCTGAGCCATGTCTCAGATAGGGCGAAAACAAAAGGATTAAATTTATTTAATAAATAAACTAAATCATGTTTTTTATTGGTCAAACTTCTGCAATTCCATTGAAGAATATGGTCCATTATTTATTGTTTGTGCAAGAGTATTAAGCATAGGGGCGACGTGGGACGGTAAATTAACATTGGACTTAGATAAATCGGATAAACTATCAATTAAAAACTGTATAGAGTCGGTCAGAGACTGTTCTTTTTCCTTATTAGGTTCTTGCGGTAAAGCACAGCCATTTGAAGGGGAAGGTATGGAGTATTCACTAATAAGTGCATGATGTGCTACCTTGTCGTAACCTTTGGCGGTTTTATTAACAGCAGGGCGAGGTTTCAAAAATGTAGTTCTTTTACTGCTAGTATTTTGCGGGAGATTAATTGAACCTGAAACTAAATTTTGAGTCCTATGAGGTGATTCTGCCTGTGTCATTTGTTGTGACCTAGCAACATCTGCAAATGATTTTGTAACTGCTGGGTGCAATTTAATCGCTTCAGCATATGAGATACAGTTCTTTGCCATCGTAATTTTAATATCTTTTTGCCTCTTGTGTTCTGGGCATGACCTATTTGTGGCGAAATGGAAACCATTGCATAAACAACAAATGGCATCATCCTCTTCCACGGAGCATGTATGTCCAATGTGCATATGCCCACATTTAAAACATTTGGGTTTTGATCTACAACTGTTCTTAGTGTGTCCAAACTTGCAGCAAGAAAAACATTGTATAGAGGGGAAGATATATAAGTCTACAGGAAGTGAGTTGTAACATGCAAAAATTCGTTTTGGTAAAACTTGGCCATCAAAAGTTAGCACTACTGTTTCAGATGGTTGCCATGAAACTGAGCCATTTAGAACGACTCTGTGGTTCAATCGTCGTACTTTGATAACTTTCCCACAGCCAATGGGTACCGAAACATTCATTATAATATCTTCATCTGACCATTGCGTTGGGATTCCACGAACTAAACCCATACGTGTTACTGTAAATGACGGTATAAATGCTGTAAAATTTTCTCGTTCAAGACATGGATCCGTAATAAATAAATTTGCATCTATGTGGGATGAAAAACCCATGGTTATTCTAGTCCTGCCTATGCGTTTTACACTTCCATTTATAATATTTCTGAAGCCTTTTTCTAGAAATTTACCAAATGACACCGGGTGCAGAGACGAGTTTGGTTCATACTGTTTAAGTTGGACGTGTACTGTGAAAGGTGCAATATCGGTAGATGAAAACAAATTCCTACTAACCTTTGCATTTGTATCATTAGAACTGCTATCATTTTTATTGTTATTTAAATGTGTATTGTCAGAGGAATTTGTTTTTGTTGGTGTGTTCATGTTATTTTGTTTAAGACTTTCCTTTAAACTATTAGTCTGGCAATCACAACTTAACTCTCCGCCGCTATTTTTTTTTCGTTTTTTATTGCAATGTTTGCATCGTGCGTAAGCTTTAGTCCTTTTACGGTCACTCCTGCTACATACAGAAGTATCCGTATCCATATTCGAATGATTCGATTCTATTTCTACTACTACGTTCATACCGACCTGGAGGTTACCACCTCCAGGGTCGGGGGGTTCGTCCCCCATCAAAGAGACTTAATCCTAAAACTTACCAAATATGATGAATTTTCACTATCTACTTATATACAAACACAATAATATTTACAAACTACAAAATAAAGTATATACAAATGACCAATATCCTGATCTATAATATAAACATTGAATTTAAAGTTACGAGAAACCAAAACCTCGACCGCCGCGTATCACGTTTCCCGCGCTTTCCTTTCAAACTTTTCCCGCTAAGAATGTTTGACAGATGTCAAATGGTGGCCAGTGGTAAATAAAATTAGACATGTTTATAATTATTTTTACACAACCAATTAATATACAAGTCAATTGTTTTAAACAAAATAAATGGATGGAAATAAATGAATCTAATAAACACAATGTGTTTTCTTCCTAAATAAGTATTAAAAGTTTATTCCGAACGCATTTAGCTTAATAGAGGCGTTGAGATATTTCTGACCACCTACACAGCTCCGATTTATCAGATCATTGTTTAAAATTAGACATTTAAATCATAACTAATTTCCTCAATAATAAAGAAATTCACAATTATGAATTATCAAAATCAATAAAACAACGTAATTTTCTCATAAGTCATAAGGAACGACGAACTAAACTACAGCGCTACCGCGAACAACGATATTCGTATATTTCGGACGAATGTCTCTGTCACTCTCATGACACCTTAATTGGTATAAAAGAGAAAGATGCCCGAAATATACGAACTTCTATGTTGGCGGTACCGCTCCTAGCGCCAACGTACGTTCAGTAGTATAATACCATTTTAATAACACGTGCCGAGGAGCGTGTGTCTGTGTAGGCCGTATATGTGTGTAAAAAAAACCGATTGAATGAATCGGCTGCTGACCTTTCGTAACTGTCAAATGCGGAAATTGGTTAATTCCACCGTATATACATTTTTCTACTGAAATGTCTTATATTAAGATTAACTAGTGATAAAATCGCCGTAGCTGTGAACAACTGTGATATAAATAATACGTTAAAAGTGCTGTTATGTCTTAGTTTTAATTATTGTTAGATATACGGCTTTCGCACCATTTGGGCGTTTTGTTATTTTTCTACTTTATAAAGAGTTAAAAATGGAAATGAATAAGGAATATCACGACCCTGATTATCCGGAGGAGTCAGTGCGGGTCAAAGTCGAGGCTCCGAGTCTTACAGAGGAGGAAAAAGAAGAGAAGATACGGAGTATAGTCCAGAAAGAGTTTAAGAACGAAATCGAAGCTCGGGAGAACGAAGTGCTGCTCGCGGATCAGCGGTAAGGCCACAGTTTGTTGATAACTTTTGACATGCACAATGCATTATGTTTGTTTTGACGTGTATGTGTGTTTACACTTGTATTTACGTAAATAACAAGCTAGCTGTGTAGTTCCATTTGTTTGGAGGTTACAGAATAAAATTAAACAGTTGCTTTTGCGTGTGATATAAAATTATACCACTTATATCCGCTATATATCTCTATACTTACTCTCATTTGTAGTATTTTACAGATTGAGGCACCAAAGTAAAATATTATATGAGACATTAGTAGCTACTTAATAGTAGCTGCTTAATTATAATTAAAATATTGGTTACCCTCATCTGGCCGAAAATTAAATAGAATTCATTATTAAATTATAAATAAATACTTGGGACAGTCTTACACAGACCTAGTCCTACGGTAAGGTCAGTAAGGCTTGTGTTGTAGGTACTAGATGATGATATAATAGATAGATACATATAAATACTTATATCATTAAGCAGAAAGTATCGTTTACTGAAACTGTATAGCTTTCAGGACTTATTATGGCAGCCTGTTAAATACAGTCATCATCAGATATATCAGAGCTGTACAGGTGGTCTCAATTTCCTGAATAATGTCACTATTGTTAAGGTGATAAAGTACAAATTCAGATATTTCTCTGTTGTACATACTTTACCGGCTCTGCTATGATATATCTGATGGCAACTGACATTAGTTTACATTATGTTTGTATTATAAGAATCCCAAAAACTCTGTTTTAGAAAAAATTACATAGTGTGAAATGTTGAATTACCTTTGCCATATGATATTTTATAACAATACTTTTTCTGTTACAATTGTTAATACTTTAAAAAGTTTGGAACATATCTCTTAAAGGGATAAGTTTACCTTTGCACATATGTATTGTATTTTTTCCCTGGAAGAAAGGAACTGGCTAGTCATCGCCGAGTGTAATTATTACGCAAACCACTTGTTGCCACTTTTGACCCTCCTATAACATAAAACCTCTTAAATGTAAACACAAAACTAAGTGTGTTTAATAATATTTTTCATTACTTGTACAATAAAGTGTTTTAGTCAACTTTTTTTTCAACAAACATCCTCTACATTGTTTATAAGAGGTAAGAAGTGATGCCTGAAACGAAACAAACTCCCAGAGGATTTGTTGCAGCTCCCAATGTGAACAACTTCAAGAATAAATTACACAAGCACACACAAATATCAAACCACTGCTCGCAATGATGTTACAGTGAGCACTAGATATGGGCAATATCAGTAGGCATAACTGCCTGCCTGCTTATTAATAAATAATAAATATTACGGGGACAATCTTACACAAATCAACCTAGTTAAGCTCAGTAAGGCTTGTGTTGTAGGTACTAGATGACAATATACATAATAGATAGATACATACAAATACTTAAAGACATAGAATACACCCATGACTCAGGAACAAATATCTGTGCTCATCACACAAATAAATGCCCCGAATGGGAATCAAACCCAGGACCATCAGCTTCATAGGCAGGGTCACTACCCACTACAATAAAAAATAAAGGAATAAATTTGAATAGAACAATACTCAAGTTTAGATCACGTATTTTTTTCTTATGTTTTTGGCTTAGATATTTTAAAACACTACAATGAGTTATAACTAAAATGAGGAAACTAAAATGGCAATGAGCAGGCCACATATGCCGTATGGAGGACAGATGGACGAAGCGTTTGGTGGAATGGTACCCATACGATGGGAACAGAGGTCAAGGACACCCGAGAAAGAAATGGAGGGATGTCTTCACTGAAGTAACGGGTGCCAATTCGATGCAGAAGGCTCGCGACAGAGCGCTGTGGAAGAGCTTGGGGGAGGCCTACGCCGCGGAGGCGACTACTAGTACCTGAATAAACTGTCAAAGTTAATCAAATATATTATTATGTAAACATATGTAATATTAAAGATATTTAAATCGAAAGAAAAATAGAAAAATTTGACTGGCAGCGGGACTCGAAACCACAACCACTGGATCACTAGCCCAGTGCACTACCAGTTGTGCTATACGAGCGCCGCTTAGACGTGTCAAATTTTTCTATCTTATCCTTAGCAGACGTTTCTGCTTAATATATGTAATATTAAATATTAGACATAAAGGCTATGTTTTTTTTTATAATGAGTTATGGTAAAAGTAACACATATGATACAGCCTGGCGACAGCGCGTAGAATGCTACACCGCCTACGCTGCGTGCTGGTTGGCCGGTACTACAGAGACAAGAGGCTGAATCCTGAAGAGCCCGAGGTAATTGTTCACTGTATATCAAACCATATCTATCCTCTAGCCGCCCGGAGACCTATAAAAAGGTCTCCCATTTTTTTTTTTTTTTTGACATAGGCGGCAAACGAGCAGACGGATTGCCTGGTGTTAAGCAATTACCGTCGCCCATGGGCACTCGCAACACCAGGGAAGTCACAAGCGCGTTGCCGGCCTTTAAGGGGGGGTTGGAGCTCTGGGAACCTTACTCACCATCAGGAACACAACACTACATACCTGAAAGGTGGCAGTGCTATTATGGCTGTGGTCTTCTGTAAGGAGGAGGTACTTCCCCAGTTGGGCTGCCTCAGATTCAAGCGTGATGGTCAACGCTGTGCCCTACCTCTCATTGTTGGACGTAGTTTAAGGACATACCCGGGTCCATTGAATGCCATTTTGAATTTTAATTATGACAAAGCATAGTTGCACTTGGCCTGGCAAATTTTGATTTCTGGGCAGCTAGAGGCTAGTCTTAGAAATAAAGGAATAATGGAAAATCAACTGCCCTGGACGAGACTCGAACTCGCGATTCTGGGATACATGCCCATAGCTCTACCAACTGAGCTACACAGGCTTGCTTGAAGGCTGTGAATTTCTCCATTAATCCCAATAAAGCCTAGTTTACCCTCTGGGTTGGAACTGTTATGAGGAGCGTTCCATGAAAACGTTACGTAAGCGACACTACATTTTGAATACCACCGAGAAGTAAATCTAGGAAGATAATTATCAGTAATGCAATATAATAACTCTGCTTTAAGATTGACAGTGTTTCTGAAAGGGTAACACGTTTTATTATGGTAGCTGCCATAGCGTTGCGTAAGCGACAAAAAGTTGATGGTTTTTGGACCCGGGTATGTCCTTAAACTACGTCCAACAATGAGAGGTAGGGCACAGCGAACGTTGCAAGCAGCGTTGATGGTACACGCTTGAATCTGGGGCAGCCCAACTGGGGAAGTACCTCCTCCTTACAGAAGACCACAGCCATAATAGAACTGCTACCGTTCAAGTATGTGGTGTTGTGTTCCTGATGGTGAGTAAGGTTCCCAGAGCTCCAACCCCCCTAAAAGGCCGGCAACGCGATTGTGACTCCCCTGGTGTTACGGGTGCCCATGGGCGACGGTAATTGCTTACCTCCAGGCAATCCGTCTGCTCGTGTGCCGCCTATGTCATAAAAAAAAAATGGAATGCTCCCTATAAGGTCTGATATAGTGACATTGCCAAATCCTGGGATTAGTTGCCAAGCGGACCCTAGGCTCCCAAAATGCCGGGACAACTTATTATCAGATTAGACTCATAACTTTACGTATACCACAGTCCTCATCGTCGCTGCGAAGCGGACAACGGCGCCTGCATCCCTCCGTCCGTAAACTCCTGGGGAAGACCACCGTCGACATGGAGGAGATCTTCAAACCGCTCGCTACCAGGAACAAGAGAAGGGATTACTCGGTAAGTTGACTGAGCTGGAGGGTTTGAATCCTGACGAGGGCATTTTTTTTTATACAATACTGACCAGCGTTTGATCAGTCGCACCTGATGGTAAGTGTCGAGGTCGAGGGTGTAGCACGCTGGTTCAGTAGCAGCTTCACTCTTGCGTTGAAGAGACCTAAATTATATCTTTCCGGGAATACAAACGAAGGGAGCGAATTCCAATGCCTAGCAGTCCTCATTAGGAAGGTAGGAGTCGTAAGGCGACAAAGGGAAAAATCCTACGGACGGGGAGCAGCGTCCGTCGAAACCCAATGTACAGCTACGGCGGTCGCCAACCCGCCTGCCAAGCGTGGCAGCTGGTATAATATGACGTATAAAATATAAATTAAACATATTCATGTGCCAGTGTCAATACATATTAGATAGCTATATATCTTATCTACAATGCATTGATAGCTCGAGTAGATATTTGATTGCAATTTTTTTTAATAAATACTTGCAAGTATTATTTAATTAATAATAAATTAATCTCAATAACTCTTACTGAGCTCTGAGTACACAACCGATCTATCGATAAACATTAGTGTTATTTCTCTTAGACTTTTTCAAAATCGCACACATATTCCGGGCCCTAATTATTATTTAAGTTTTTATTATCCAACATACATACCTAGTTGTGTTATTTTGTTTTTTTTCTTTGCGTTTTTACTGGTCTTGTAGTTGGTGCTCTTTTACACCCGGGTATGTCCTTAAACTACGTCCAAGAATGAGAGGTAGGGCACAGCGAAGTACCATCACGCTTGAGTCTGGAGCCCAACTGGGGAGATACCTCTTCCTCACCGAAGAACACGGCCATAATAGCACTGTTACCTTTCAGGTAGTGTTGTGTTCCTGATGGTAAGGTTCCCAAAGCTCCCACAACTTTTAAGCTAGGCAACGCGCATGTGAATCCTCTGGAGTTGCATGCGTCCATAGGCTACGGTAACCGCTTACCATCAGGCGGGCCGTATGCTTTGCCACCGTTATCACTGTGTGCCTACTGTTATAATTCCATCCGTCCACCCATTTTGATTGGGGGGTAATCTAGAGGCGAGGGGGGTAATCTCTGCGTGGTGCAACATAAGGTGAATCCTCACAACAAAATGCACTCTACTGCACTTTATTACAAATATGCGCGCAGCGTCGCGTCGCTATGTCAATTAGAGATTTTTTTATCAATTTGACGACCGGTCTGGCCTAGTGGGTAGTGACCTTGCCAATGAAGCCGATGGCTCAGGGTTCGAATCCCAGTCAGGGCATTATTTGTGTGATGAGCACAGATATTTGTTCCTGTGTCATGGGTGTTTTCTATGTATTTAAGTATTTATATCTATTATATATATCATCGTCTACTACCTACAACACAAGCCTTACTGAGCTTACCGTAGTACTAGGTCGATGTGTGTAAGATTATCCCGAAATATTTATTATTTTATACTGTATACTCGACTTTTTTTAAAACTACGACGGAAGCAGACGGCCTGCTTAACGGTAAGCAGTCACCGTAGCCCGGGACACCCAAATATTTATTTATTTACTATGCTCCTATGAAACATGTCGAGCAATATCGGATTTATACAACGTGAATCACTCGCTTCTATACAATTGATATCTTTGAATCTCACGATAATTTTGTGTATAAAAGGCCGGACCAATAATGATAAATATTTTTCTCCAGGCTATGGTGCAAACCCGCAACCTGACCATCCCCGCCGACGGCGCGGGCTCGCTGCGGCCCGGGGAGCCCGAGCCGGCGCCGGCGCCCGAGCCCGCGCCCACCAAGCTGCCCCGGCACATCGAACCCACGCCCGAGAACGTGTTGACCTTGGATGAGGTTACTAGGAACAAGATGAAACATCGCTATAGGATCATTATAGGTATGATTTGTTTTTTAATTTCGTTGGGTCGCTATAAAAATTAAGAATTATAATAACAACACCTAAAAAAAATTCTAGCAAGAAAGATTTGTTTTAAGTGATTGACAAAATAAAAACATCGATAGTCCTGTTATCGATAAGTACAGTACAGTCAGCAGCAGAAGTAGCTAAGCATTTGAGGTGTTCCAAAATGAGGTCAACACGTCTCTATTGTCAAGAGAATAAGAGCGCGTGTAGGTCATTTTGAACACTTCAAACGCTTAGCAACTTTTGCTGCTGACTGTACCACTTCAATGTCATACACATAATACAAAGATAAATATAGGGTAATATAGGTTGCGTTAAATAATTAAAAAAAAAGTATCAATTTATTTATATTTTACATACTGCATAAAACCTTTTTGAACTATTAATTAATTGTAAAAATAAATTGGTACGGATTACGTTCAATTTGTACAAAATCGGTGGCACGCGGCGTCTAGGTTGTTAGCCAATATAAGTACGTCATGTCGTTGAAGTAATATGTACTTATCGATAACAGGATTGTCGATACTTTTATTGTGGCAAGCACTAAACGTTGTTCCTGCTATAAGAATATCTAGGTGTAATTATAATATATTTGTGGGAGGCCTATGTCCAGCAGTGGACTGCACACGGCTGAAATGTAATTATAATATAACTCTTAATATATTCACAGGGAACACATCGAAATACGCTCCGGCGGCGTCGACGATAGACCACTCCACCCACAAGTGGCTGCTGTACGTGCGCGGCCCCACCGGCCACGACGCCTCCCGCCTGCTGCGTGCCGTCGTGGTGACGCTGCACCACTCGTACGCGCCGCACCACGTCGTGCATATAGAGTGAGTGAGTGCATATGGTGATGCAATATGTTTTTTTTATGACATAGGCGGCAAAGGAGCAGACGGATTGCCTGGTGGTAAGCAATTACCGTCGCCCATGGGCACTAGGGGAGTCACAAGCGCGTTGCCGGCCTTTAATTGGGGAGCTCTGGGAACCTTACTCACCATCAGTAACACAACACTACATACCTGAAAGGTAGCAGTGCTATTGTGGCTGTGGTGTTCTGTAAGGGGGAAGGTACCTCCCCAGTTGGGCTGCTCCAGAAGCGTGATGGTCATTGCTGTGCCCTACCTCTCATTGTTGGACGTAGTTTAAGGACATACCCGGGTCCGAGTATTAGTGACGTATCGAGTAGTAATATATATCAACATTTTTTATCGATATCAAATCCCTATAACTTGCCCGGAGTTGTCCCAGGTCTCCTCATCGGTACGAGCCGGGGTATGAACCCGCGACAGTAGTCGAGTTATCATTAACGTTACTTATCGACTGTTGACAGTAAGCCGCCGTACCAGATATCGCGGCGCGGCTGGGGCGAGTTCCCGGCGCGCGTGGAGCTGCACTTCCGGCTGCCGGACCGGAACCGGCCGGCCACCGTCGAGCACACCATCAAGCTGGACAGGCACTACACCGGCCTGCAGACGCTTGGTAACTTACCGTCCAATCAGTGTTTTTTTTTACGGTGGCAAACAAGCATACGGCCCGCCTCATGGTAAGCAGTTACCGTAGCCTAGGTTCCACATGCGCATTGCCTACCCTAAAAGTTGTTGGAGCTCTGGGAACCTTACTCGCCATCAGGAACACAACACTACATACCTGAAAGATAGCAGTGCTATTATGGCTGTGGTCTTCTGTAAGGATTTCTTTAAATAATAGATAGATACATATAAATACTTAAATATATAGAAAACACCCATGACTCAGGAACAATTGCCTGTGCTGAACCCGCAAATAAATGCCCTGACTGGGATTTGATACCAGGCCAAACCAGTCGTGAAAGGGTGATTAATCGAGCGTTTGAACGGTTCTTATTACTCTGTCCAGATTTCTGTAGATGTGCCTGCATTATATTAAGTAGGTTTTGGTTGTCCTTCAGCCAGCCCAGCTGTCTACCAGTAAACCAAAAATAACACCAAACTGTGTGACATTTCTACAGAAATCTGGACGTAAGAACGGTTCAAACGCCCGAATAATCACCCAAAACCTGTATTATAACCATACATCGTTATCGCGGGAGCGAATTCGATTTGACAGTACTGAAAGATTATAAAAAACAGTCAAAAACAGAAATGACATTCGTGTAGAGAACGTTTATACCTACGACTTTAAAAATGTTTAATTATTTTATTGAATATCAATGCTATCGTACCTCCATACTTGACTTGATTAGTACTTAAAAAGATTACCTATTAGGTACGCAACCTCTTCAGTCACTTTAGACATTAGTCATTCTTGATTAATCTGTATTTGTAAAAACATAATCAAATAGAAGTTGGCTTTTAAAATGGTTCGAAGGAAAATAACGTGTGATGAATTTGTGGGATTGTTTATACAGGATTATCCTGAGTTAGAGGCTCGCGATACAAAACTATTTTGCTCGAAGTGCAATGTTAGTTTTTGTCAAACAAAATCTGCTCTGAAACGTCATTTTAACTCTGAAAGACACACTTAAGATCAAAAAAAGTAAATAAAGTCGTATTAAATTAAAACATTTATACTTATTTAAGTTGATATGTCAATTCCAGGTAATTTTTTACTAACAGAGTGTAAAGCAAGATTTATTAACATTATGCAGCAAAAACTTCGTGCTAGTTATAATGAACTTCTTGGAGGCTTATAATGTGTAGGCAGAAAAGTCTCTTTTTCCTAAATGGACAGTCTGTTTTACTACTTCTACAACAAATTTATATTTGCTCCCGCGATAACGATGTATGATTATAACACGTTGATTATATTCCAGGAGCTGAAACGCTGGTCGACGTCTGGTTGTACAGCACTCCGGACATGCTGGAGTGTGAGTTCAAGGAGGAGGCCCAGCCGGAGCCCGAGCCCGCGCCGGAGCCCAAGCAGGAGCCCCTGGAGCCCGAGCCGGAGGTAACTAACTACATATTATAGGACATCGTTTTTATATTAAGCAGAAACGTCTGCTAGCATATTATCGATATTGATTTCGGTAAATGTCACCTGTAATGACGTATACCAAGAAGGATAAAATAGAATAATACAAGTCCAAGTGGTTGGAAAGTCCCGCTGCGAGTCAAATATTTCTATTTTTCTTTCGATTGCAATATCGATGACAGGACATAAATATATCTCTATCCCGAAAATATTTATTTCTTATTCATTTATTACTGTTCACACAGAACCCGGCTCCGGACAGCTGGCTGGACTTCTTCACGGAGAACACCAAGCTGGATGTGGACGAGATGATCATCAAGCCGGAGAAGAAGGTCGACCATATAGGTAAGCCTGAGGTCGGTGACCAACATAGACCATCAGTAGCATATAGGTAAGCCTGAGGTCCGTGAATGCTATGTAGCTGAGGATACCAGTTTCAAATGGTGTATGTACAAATATCTGTGTTCATCACACAAATAAAGACCTTAACTGGATTTGAACCCATAACCATTGGATTCATAGGCAGGGTCACTACCCACTTGGCTTGGTTAAAAAAAACAATAGAGTAGTTCCTGCCAGTGAGTAAAGTAGCCTGAGAATATTTGGCGTCCATAGGTTACGGTGATAGGTTACCATCAGGCATGACGCATGCATGTTTGCCACCGTCGTAATATTAAAAAAAATGTTTATCGAATAATGCCTTAATTTCATCCACTGGACATGTTGAAACAGTAGATAAAGAGTAGGCGGGTTGTCGACCGTGAAGATGCAGTCATTCAGCCCAATTCCCTCACTAGTGGACATAGGACGTCCAACGCTGGACATAGGCCTCCCCCCCTGAACCTCCGTAGGCAACGGTTGGAAGCGACCTGCATGCAGCGTCTTCCGGCGACCTTTAGAAGGTCCATCTTGTGGGTGGCCGTCCTACGCTGCGCTTGCTAGTCCGTGGTCTCCACTCGAGCACTTTTCGATCCCATCTGCTTTGCGTGCAATGTGCCTGCCCATTGCCACTTCAGCTTGCTAATGGCGGGCTATGTCGGTGACCTTAGTTCATTTCATTACTATTGCGAAATTAAAAAAATATATATATTCAGTCGGCTCCATACATTTTTTTTAAAAATAAAATTAAATGTATGGTAACTGTATAGATAAACGCATTATTTTATCAAAATAAAAATTGCATAATTTTTCCATACTTTAGAGTGGGCGATGACGTCACAGTTAAGCATCATTTTGTTAGGATCGTTTAGAGCGGAAAGTGAGAGATGCAGACATTAGGTAACTCTCATTTCCTGACTTATATCTTTATCCCATAGCGACATTTGATCTTCAAGACGAAACAAATCGAGCGATCGATCATAAACAAAAAATATTCTTCTCGTATAATAAAAGTTAAAACTTTCATTTCAGAAAATCACTTGGACAACATGGACATTGATAATCACATCGACCAAGTCATGGACTTCGAGGCGACAGACGTCAAGCCAGACATCTTTGATCTTGAAAAGAGTGTGAAAATTGAAAATGAGAAGATGGAGGAAACCGATTGGAGCGTCGAGAAACCCATAGAGGCTCCAACAGTAACCGTACCCAAAGAAATACTAACCCAACTCGCCTCCCCCAAGAAGAGAATCATGAAATATCTGGACCAGAAAACTGGAAAGATTTACTACTTAGAAATGGACAGAAAACTAGACTTGAGCAAAGTGCAAGAAATAGTAATAAACTCGAAAGGAAACGTGAAAACAGCAAAATTGAGCCCGGTCAAGCAGAACGGTGTTAAAAAAATAAAAAAAGGTGTCTCACTACTGAAACCCGAAATCAAAAACTTAATTAGCAACAAAGAGAAGCAGAGAAGAGATTTCACACATATACAGAACGACCACTGTTACTTAGGTGTGACGTGGGCTAAGGAGACTAATTTCAGCGCTCCGGAGAAAATCGTAATCAAGCCTGAAAATAATCTATACAATACCCTGTGTGCGTGCGTGTGTAGATTCAACTGTGTGCGTGTGGCAGTGAACTATTTGTTACGTAAAGTGCCGATAGTGACCGAGTTGGCTAGGGACCCGGATTTCAAAAGGTGCTTCCCGTTTACAGTGGACGGTGATGAGAGGTTTTGGAAAATGGATTTTGCTAAACGGAGAAATAAGGAGGTGAGTTGTTTTTTTTTTTCTGAAGTAGGCGGCAAACGAGCAGAGGGATTGCCTGGTGGTAAGCAATTACCGTCGCCCATGGGCACCCAGATGAGTCACAAGCGCTATTATGGCTGTGGTCTTCTGTAAGGAGGAGGTACTGCCCCAGTTGGGCTGCCCCAGATTCAAACGTGATGGTCATCGCTGTGCCCTCTCATTGTTGGACGTAGTTTAAGGACATACCCGGGTCCAAAGCGAGTAACTAGTATAGTCAAGGTATATGTGGCTCAATCCCCTGGGTCACTCTTCTAAATCAGTTTTACGGCGTCTAACCCGTATTTTTGGACCTGGGTATGTCCTTAAACTACGTCCAACAATGAGGGGTAGGGCACAGCGATGACCATCACGCTTGAGTCTGGACTAACTGGGGAGGCCAACGCCCTTTAAAGGTCGTCAACGCGCTTGTGACTCCCCTGGTGTTGCGTGCCCATGAGCGATGGTAATTGCGTACCATCAGGTAATCCGTCTGTTTGTTTGCCACCTTTGTAATAAAAAAAAACCTGTCATTCAAATATTCGAATCCCAGTCAGTGAATATATTTGTGATGAGCACAAATATTTGTTCCTAAGTCATGGGTGTTTCTATGTATTTAAGTATTTATATGTATCTATCTATTATATATATCGTCGTCTAGTACCTACAGCACAAGCCTTACTGAGCTTACCGTAGGACTAGGTCGATTTGTGTAAGAGTGTCCCAAAATATTTATTTATTATTCTCTTTATTCATTTTATATCTTAGGCTAGGTTTACAATATTTTTATAAAAGTACAATATAAAAATACATCTAAAACCTTATTAGACATGTATATAATTATTATTATTACACAAAGCACAATAAAATATGTAAAACTATAATAAGATACCTTTAGTGTTATTTGTATAAAATGTGTACCTACGTACCTACGTTGGCTATCTCTGTACGTGTGCATGTTTTTGTTTGTATTAATGAAAACCATGTAATGCTATCGAGAAATAAATGTCTTATCTTATCTTATAAACATATCAAAACAATAAAAATATTATAAAAAACCTAACCTATTTATACACAATAATATTCCAGTGGTCAAGAGCGAAGCTGATCAACACAATACTGACCGAACACCTCAGAACAGCTGAACCGATATGGAGGACCAAGCAGATCCTCATTTTCTCCAGACTCCACGGCTACCAGCCCATACGGAGGGACAGCCTCCCCACAGACTACTGGGACAGCGCGGACATCACTTCGGACCCAACAAGCCTGAGTGTGTTCAAGCCGGAGGAGTATGACACAAGTGGGACCGATGTTGTTGATGTTTCTGATGAAGAGGATGTTGAGGTATGTTGTCATCATGCTTTAATAGTTATTTGTTATATCCTCCTAAGGCACTGGTCCCACCGCGAGCTAGTAAACTACTAGCTACCAGCTATTTCAAGGGTGAAAAGATAATCGTACCCGTGTAAATAAAAGAGACATATATGTCATAGCCGAACGATGGGCTATAAATATATATCTCTCTTTTATTTACACGGGAGCGACTATCTTTTGTCTCTTGAAATAGCTGATAGCTCATAGCTTACTAGCTCGCGGTGGTACCAGTGCCTACAAGTAAAATGCTGCTAGACTTCGTAATTTTAACCTTTATCTTTTTAAATAAAGAAAGACATTATTATGTTATTAAGACAGGTAATAATATTTATTAAAAAAAAAATTATAAAGTTTATACTTTGTTTTTTATTGTGTAGGAAATAAAGTATAATTCCTTTTGTGTCAAAATCGAAGGAAACAAATGAAATTCAACTCTCTTCCAATTTGATAAAACTCAAATTTCTTTAAAGTAATTAGTACTACAGGTAGGCCCGTGGGCTTGACGAGGATATAACATTGACCTTCTCGTGCTAATATTGAGACCCGAGCTAGCGAGAGATCCCAAAATTCCCAGAGGTTCATAGAGTGGAATCTTGAGCATTGGGAGGGCTTCAAAACACGAGAGGGGAACACACTTTGCTCCCGATTGAAACACACATCTTTTCATCTCATTACCGTAAGGAAAAAAAATTGCTCTAAAACTTTAAAAATGTATTTAAAATTAATTACATCCATCATTTATTATTCAAAAACATTAAATAAAAGAACACTTAACCAGCTAACATAAAATATTCCACGAGTCTCAATATTAGCACGAGAAGGTAAACACTAACTTTGCTCCCTTGTATAACACTTTTTTTTTATCCCAGGTGGTGGGCGAAGTGCCGAAGCCTCCGGATGTGAAGCGAGAGGAGCCGGCCACCCTCGCCGTGATGCCGGTGGAGAGGGAGGAGGACAGGCTGCGCTTCCTCTTTCTGGAGCGGACGTGCGCGGACATTGGCATTGAGCTGAGGAACGAGGACGTGGGGAACGGGTATTCTTATAGGTGAGTGACCGCGATACTTGTAGGTGAGTGACCGTGATACTTGTAGGTGGGTGACTGCGGGTATTGAGTGGCCGTGATTCTATAGGTGAGTGCCAATGGTTCATATGAGTACGTGTGCACGATTGTTACAGATGAGTGTCAATGATTCTTATGAGTGAGTGACCGTGATTATAATATAAATTAGTAGCCGTAGTTAATATGAGTCATAATCGTCCCGACATCCGACATAATGGGAATAAGCTCTAAGCGAGTGGCTCGTTATTCTTATAGTTAAGTGACCATGGTTCTTAAACGTGAGTGACCAGTGTACGAGATCGTTGACATTTTATGTCGATTTGCTTTGTGTTACTATTTTAGTTACCAACAAGGAATCTATGAAACTACGAAGAAAGTTAAATTGTTTTATGAGTTTTTATTGTTTAAGCATTTTTAAGTTGTGATATGAGGCTTATTCAAAACGCGATCGCTCGACGCGTCACAAGAAAATTTTACCACTTCCTTCTAGGATGGATTCTTCCTTTTTTTCTAACCTTCGGGTTTAATTTGAGCTCGCAGATCATGAATGTAAATTGTTGCCAGCGCGGTGCACGCGGTGCTGCTGTCGGCGCTGCGCAGCGCGGCCGAGGAGCTGCTGCGGGGCGCGCGGGCCGCCACCTTGCTGGAGGCCAGCGCGCAGCCGCCAGGACACGCGCCCGCCGTCTGGACCGGGTACGTGCTGCTTGTCTCTAATCTTGCCCTTGTACGATTCCGGGTCCTTTTTTAACCCTTTGACAACCTAAGACAAGAAATTCGTGCCATGACAGCCAATTACGGCTAGAGACGTCAGCTTTGTCAATACAATGGGGTTCTATGGGGGATGTCATAAAGATCAACTTCGCTTCACAAAATGCGATAGCATAGCAAATAGACAAATATAATCTAAACCTATCTAAGTGACAGTGGCGCTACCGCAAAAAACATATACAGTTATGCTTGTTTCCCAGAGGGGTAGGTATAGATAAAAAAACAACAAAAAACGATATTCGCAAATCTTAGATAATTGTCTCTGTTGCTCTCATAACATCTCAATTGGAATAAAAGAGAAAGATGCTCGAAATATATGAACAATTTTTTTCCAAGAGTTCATATCGGCCCATATACAATTTATTATTTGAATATTTTTAATAATACCGCTTTGTAGACATAATCATCATTTTTCCTAAAATTGTTTCTCATATTTTTTTAATAGTTATTTGTACTATTTAATAATTCTAACCTAAACAAACCTAACGTACCTTTCTGGCGTCCGTCCCCATCTGGTGCATTTTCGTATGTGATTAGTTGTGTTGTAGTCATTTTAAATTATGGACTATGAGCCGATGTACTCATTTTGTAACCTAGGCTGTGTGAGGGGTTACTATACTATGTTCACGATAGCGAGCTGGTATAAACGCCTCTCTTTTCCACTATTGTACGCAGATGAAAAGGACATAAAGGGCAGTGGGCGTGAACAATGGCACCTTGTAGTCCGGCGAGGCTTATATGCCGTCGCTTCGATTATTTTATTTTTATATATTTCTTATGGTTATAATATTTATTTTATACTCTTGTCTTTAATAACCAACTGCATATTTATGATCAATACTAAAATGACAGATTAGTGGACTACTAAACGGGAAACAATACAAATGAATACAGTAGACGCGTCCGCACCGTACAAGAGACAGAGTTGACTGACATGTAAACTCACCCGTTACACATTCATCGCCATTATCGCTAACCAATCACGTGCGCTCTGAGTTTTCTGGTACTAGCTCGTTATCGTGGACGGAGTATAGTCGGCAGCGGAGCCCTAACAACAAGTTTGTTGCAGCTGGGCGGCGGGTGCAGCGCTGGGCCCGCGGAGTGTGGCACTCGCGGCGCGCGGGCGCCTGGCCGCCGTGGCGCGCCGGGACCTCGGCGCGGTGCGGCGGGGAGGCCACGAGCAATTATAATCCTTGTATCACATACCGACTTTTATTTATACCTTACTACCTTCGAAAATAACTCCTTTCATAGTCAATTATTAGCGAAAGTTCACCTTGCCAACGACTTAACCCTTTGAACGCCAAGAACCACTAAAGTTCATCCTTACGTGGTGAATATTTCATTCATTCGCACGAAGCGATTCGCTTCTACGTTCCTAATGCGGACTGCTAAAGAATGGAATTCGCTCCCTTCGTCTGTATTTCCGGGAAGATATAATTTGGGTGTTTTTGTTGGAATAAGGCCACAAACACATAGCGCCTGATGAAATTTAACAGCAACGCGTCAAGTGCCCGAGTTGCTATAATAAGCCGCAACGGCTCTCTCTCGCTATGCATACGCGGCTAACGTATCTCACAGTTTTTGTTTATTTGTTTTCAACATTAAATTCTTATTATCTCACATAAATCTCGTATTATTTCATCAGGTTATGGGCCGCCCCATGCCTAAATGTAAAAACAATAGAAAGTTATAGTGTTTTTTGAAGTGAAAGTTAAAATTTAAGTAATTATAACCTCAAAAACGAACATTACCGGTCATCAAGTAGGCTTTCTTTCAGCATAAAATCAAGCAATACACATTAATATGACGTCGAACAATGGATTATTGAGCATTGAAAAATTGTCTGGAAGAGAAAATTACGCCACTTGGAGTTTTGCCGTAAAAGCCTATTTACAGTTAGAAGATCTATGGGAATGCATTGTTTCGGATACCACCAAGCCAGTCGATGAAAAAAAGGATGTTAAAGCTAAGTCAAAACTTATTTTACTTATCGACCCTATAATATATGTGCATATAAGAGAGGCAAATACGGCAAAAGAGGTATGGGAAAACTTAATGCGAGCATTTGAAGATTCAGGCTTAACTCGTAAAGTAGGCTTGTTGAAGGATTTAATAAATACTACATTAGAAACAAGCTCAAGCATAGAAGATTATGTAAACAAAATTATGTCATCCGCACATCGTTTAAGAAACATAGGATTTAAAGTAGACGATGAATGGCTGGGAACGTTAATGCTAGCGGGATTGCCAGACGTGTATAAACCTATGATTATGGCTATTGAGAGTTCCGGAGTAAAAATCTGTGCCGATTCCATTAAAACAAAATTATTACAAGAAGTAAAAACAATGGATACAACTGCATTTTACTCAAACTCCAAGAAACACGACAATAGAAAAGTGGACAAAGAGCAAAATAAATCTAAGGGGCCGAGATGTTTTTTCTGTAACAAATATGGGCACTTAAGCAAAAATTGTTGGCACAAAAAGAATAAAACAAATAATAAAGATAATGGTTTTATTGCAGCTTTTTCAGCCACCACATTCAATGATGCAACAAACTGGTACATTGATTCGGGCGCGTCAAGACACATGACCTTACACAGAGAATGGCTCGAAAACGAAACAGCTCCACCTGTAACAAGCATAAGAATTGCTGACAATACAATACTGAAAGTACAGAGTTGCGGTAATGTAACAATTAAAGTACCCGACTCACAAGGCAAGATAAATAAATTACAGGTAAGAAATGTTCTATATGTACCTGAATTAGGCACAAATCTTATGTCTGTGAGTAAGATAATAAAAGGTGGTTGCAAACTAGAATTTGACGAAAAAGGCTGCAAAATAATAAATAAAAATGGTTTAAAAGTAGCAGATGCCACCGAAGTAAATGATATGTATAAGCTTAACATAGTTAAAGAAAAAGCCCAAGCTATGCCAGCTGCTGTTACTGAAGACAATCATATCCGTTGGCACCAAGTAATGGGTCATTTAAACTTCAAAGATATCGAAAAAATTCCGAATTGTACTACTGGTGTAAAATTGTCTCCGTCAAGTGAAAATGTTACATGTATTACGTGTATCAAAGGGAAGCAGACCAGACAGTCATTTCCAAGTGAAGGCTCCCGAGCAACTGAGTTGCTAGAAGTCATCCACTCCGACGTATGTGGACCGATGCAAACTGCATCACTTGGAGGTGCCAGGTACTTTGTCACTTTTATAGATGATTTCTCACGCAAAGTATATGCATTTACAATTAAAAGTAAAGCTGAAGTTTATGACAAATTTGTGGAATATAAAACAAGAGTTGAAAATGAACTTAATAAGAAAATTAAAACTCTAAGGACAGACAATGGCAAAGAATACGTAAATAAAAATTTTGACAATTATCTCAAAAGCTGTGGCATATTGCATCAGACTACAAACCCGTACACACCGGAACAAAACGGGCTCAGCGAAAGGATGAATAGAACCCTTATTGAAAGATCGAAATGTATGATACTAAATGCTAAGTTACAGAACAACTTCTGGGGCGAAGCAGTGGTCACGGCAGCGCACATCGTAAATCGCTCGCCGACGAAAGCCCTTTCTTACGTCACTCCAGAGGAAGTTTGGACAGGCAAGAAACCTGACTTAAGCTACATGAAGATCTTCGGATGCAAAGCAATGGTACACATACCTAAAGAACGCCGTCAAAAGCTGGATTCAAAATCCCGTGAGTTGATTTTTGTCGGTTACAGTGACTCCGTAAAGGGCTACCGCTTCATAGACCTCAAAACTAAGCAAACTGTAACAAGTAGAGATGTCGTATTCCTTGAAGCCTCTGTAAAAATAAACATGATTAATAATGAGTCTGCTCCTGAAAAAGAAAACACAATTAGTAATCTGAAGAAAAATAGTACACATGAAGATGACACACTTCACAATGATTCTGCACCTGAAAAAGAAAAAAGGATTAGTAAACATAGAAATAACAATCAGGAAGGAAGTAAGAAAGAAATGACTACTAAAATGGAAGAAATTAACTCACTTAAACCTAAAAAAGTATTATTATCCTTACCTGAAGCAGGCGAGAAAAAGGAGGAAGATGATGAGGATGATCAGGAAGATGATGATAGCTATAACAGCGTGCATGAGTCATTTTCTTCGCCGGTCTCAGTTTATTCAGATCCAGATGATGAGTCTTACATTCCTGACGTAAGTGTTGAAATTCCACAAGTAGATAGGAATCTTAGATCACGACGGCGCGAAGAAACTTATGTAGTTGATCCTCCACAAGACAATACATCTTTTATGTGCATGAATGGTGAATCTGCAATGAGCATTTTAGATAAGGATCCACAAAGCCTTACAGAGGCTCTGGAGAGTAATAAGGCTGAAGAGTGGATACATGCAATGGAGGAGGAACATAAATCCTTACTTGAAAACAATACTTGGATTTTAGTCGACTTGCTCAAAAACAAAAAGATAATTCCTTGCAAGTGGGTTTACAAAACGAAAACCGATGATAAGGGCAATGTATCAAGGCTGAAGGCACGGTTTGTTGTAAAAGGCTACCAACAGAAGAAGGGCATAGACTATCATGAGATTTATGCACCTGTAGTGCGCTACACTTCTATAAGATATGTAATTGGTTTGGCTGTAAAGTATGATCTTAAAATTCATCAAATGGACGCAGTCACTGCATTTCTGCAAGGTGACATTGAAGAAAATATTTACATGTCCCAACCACCATACTTTGAAGAAGGTGACAAAGTCTGCTTACTTAAAAAATCTATCTATGGTCTAAAACAGGCCAGCAGACAATGGAACAAAAAACTTAATGCAGCTTTATTAGAAATAGGAATGTCACGATCTAAAGTAGATCCTTGCATTTATCATCGTATAGTTAATGAAAACGATATACTGATACTTACAGTTTACGTAGATGACTTACTATGCTTTTTCAATAACGAAGAATCTGTCAAGTTGATAAAAGATAAATTAAGCACCAAATTTCACATGAAGGACCTGGGTGAAGCTAAGTGTTGTATCGGATTTAGAATAACGCATGAAAAAATGTTAAATAAAATTTCCCTGGATCAGAGTATTTATATAGAAAAGGTACTTACTCGTTTCAACATGAGTGACTGCAATCCAGTGAACACGCCGTGTGAAGCTAACCTGCAATTAAAAAAGGCTGAAAACGATGACGACGTTTTAAAAGATATCCCATACCAAGAGTTGATAGGGTGTCTCTTATATTTATCACAAGGTACTAGACCTGATATAGCCTATATTGTTAACCAGTTAAGCAGATTTAATAAAAAAGCACAGCACTGGATGGCAGCAAAAAGAGTATTAAGATATCTAAAAGGAACACAACATTTAAAACTTACCTTCAAGAAAAGTGAAGCCAATATAGTAGGCTACTGTGACGCAGACTGGGCGTCTGATATTGAAGATAGAAGATCCTGTTCGGGATATATTTTCACATTTCAGGGCGCCGCAATTAGTTGGTGCTCCAAAAGGCAGCCTACAATTGCTTTGTCTACCACCGAGGCAGAGTATATGTCACTAGCCACGGCAACTCAAGAAGCTATCTGGCTTAAACACTTGGAAGAGGACTTTTGGCCTACCACGTCAGGTATACCGATTATAATGTTTTGCGACAATCAAAGTGCTATTAGCATTTCAGGTGATGACATCTACCACGCCAGAAGCAAACATATTGATATACGCTACCATTTTGTGAGGGAGCGTATTGCCAATAAACAAATCGTCGTTCGCTACCGAAGCACTCAAGATATGCTGGCCGATATTCTCACAAAGGGTCTGCACCGGCCGAAGCATGAAAAATTCTCAATGGCAATGGGTTTGTGCCCAGAGGAGGATGTTGGAATAAGGCCACAAACACATAGCGCCTGATGAAATTTAACAGTCACGCGTCAAGTGCGCGAGTTGCTATAATAAGCCGCAACGGGTCTCTCTCGCTATGCATACGCGGCTAACGTATCTCACAGTTTTTGTTTATTTGTTTTCAATATTAAATTCTTATTATCTCACATAAATCTCGTATTATTTCATCAGTTTTCAAGGCAAGAGGCTGTTACTGAACCAGCGTGCTACACCCTCGACCTCGTCGACACTTACCATGAGTTGCGACTGAGGTCAAACGCTGGTCAGTCTTGTATAAAAAAAAGTCGCGTGCTATCGTGCCTGCCACGCCACCGACCTTGTGGCTATGGCGGACGCTGTATAATCATTGTCCTGCTGACAGATAAGGTCCATATTTATTTTTTACTAGTCGATACGTTGGCGTACACATCACATTTTGATGCTGAAAAAGCGTTCAAAAGGTTAAATTATATACAAATACTTATTTATGCACATGAAACTGTGACACAAACAAATAACAGTGCTAATCACACCCTGGGATTTGAACCCAGGACCTTCGGCATCAACCAGAGTCACTACCTACTAGGCAAAACCTAAGTACAAATAGTTTGTTTTTATTAATTACTTTTTCGACCCAGCAACTGATAATAAATAAATAGATATTTCTTGACAATATCGACATATAATATAATACAAGTACTGACGATATTATCCAATAAGCAAAATACCAGCATTTAGAAAAAGTGGTCATTGGTCCATCTAAGTTTTCTCAGTTTCATCTTTTAAATAAATAAATAAATATTTTGGGACATTCTTATACAAATGGACCTAGTCCTACGGTAAGCTCAGTAAGGCTTGTGTTGTAGGTACTACACGGCGATATACTCGTATATAATAGATAGATACATATACTTCATAGGCAGGATCACTACCCACTAGGCCACACCGGTCTTCAATGGTTCTGGGTTCGAATCCCAATCAGGACATTTATTTGTGTGATGAGCATAGATATTTGTTCCTGAGTCATGGGTGTTTTCTATGTATTTATATGTATCTATCTATCTTTTTCTAAATGCTGGTATTTTGCTTATTGGATAATATCGTCAGTACTTTACAAAAACTGGTATCTTATTCTGCCAAGAAAAATGTATCTTTGTATAGGACACATACAGAGTTACGTTTTGGGGTAGCAGTGTGCGAAACAAGGTTTTTTTTTCTTCAAGTTACCAAGCGGACCCCAGGCTCCCATGAGTGGCAAATGCCAGGACAACGCGAAGATGATGATGATGTTGAATCTTACAAAAATATTGACAGAAATCACAATTATCTAAAGTATGAGTAAATTTGATTTCAGTGCGTACCTTCTCGGTTATAGTGACCCATATGTGGGCACGGACTTGTGAAGATAGATCGTCGTGACCCATATATGGGCACTGGACTGTGAAAGTGTTAAACAAATAAAACAAAAATATTTCGTTAACGATTTATTAGCTTATGACCAGCAGACTGCCACCAGTCACTAGGAACTAGCCGGCAACTTAGTACAGATGCCCACAGATCTAGCGAAATATCATTACTACAAAACATGAAAATCTAGTCCCGTAAAACTACCCAACTATAGACCAATAGTGCAATTATGGTCCAAACCTTTAATTCGTAATTAAGTATCAATCGCGCACAAACTTTTTGCAGAAATCGCGAAGCGTCTGGTTGATGTAACTGGTGACCGAAGAGCTTGGGTTGGAGAAGAATTGGGTTCGATACACGTGTAAAAACTTCTTTAAGACTCGGGTCTAAAAATTTTTTTTTACTAGTATCGAAATGTACTATTTCCTAACTAGTGCATAAAACGTGCACTTTTCGTACGCTTCGCGTGCGTAAATTTCACTTTTTAAGGCACTTGCCATGAACAATTAGGTTCGAAACTCGTGTAAAAACTTCTTTAAGACTCGGGTGATTGTCACCCTTGTTTCACTCGGGCTCCAACGTTCACCCTCGTCGAAAAAAATTTTTTTTGCACTAGTATCGAAATGTACTATTTTGGTTTTTTCTTCATTTATGAACAGCCGTTGGCTTTTAACTGTGTAATTTAAATAATACTCACACCTAAACGAAAATATTCGACTTAGTTTTGGACCATTGTTAGGAGACTGGCCTACAGTTGGCTAGTTTTACGGTAGCCATACTTTTTAAGTCCTATTTTGAACTGTGTTCCAGACACCTAACTTCATACTTATATAAATTATAACAACGAAATGTATGGAAAGATAAAATAATCCAGAATGTTTGCCTCTTCACGCGAAAACTATTTTTTTTTTAAATGAAACTACAATAATACAGCTCATACAGTCAGTATCAAGTATCTAAGCACGTGAGATGTCCAAAATGAGCCACACACTTTATTGTTAAGAGAATAAGAGCGTGTCAAGATTATTCTGAACACTTCGCCCGCTTAGTTACTTTTACTGCTTACAACAGAATAACAGTTAGGCACTGGTCCCACCACGAGCTAGTAAGCTATGAGCTATCAGCTATTTCAAGGGACAAAAGATAATCGCTCCCGTGTAAATAAAAGAGAGACATATATTTATAGCTCATCGCCCGGCTATGACATATATGTCTCTTTTATTTACACGGGATCGATTATCTTTTGTACCTTGAAATAGCTGATAGCTCATAGCTTACTAGCTCGCGGTGGGAACAGTGCCTCGTGCTATAATATATAAAGATATTGTGTAGATTCTCCACAAATAATATATGGCAATAGTGAATAGGCTGTTACTGAACTAGGCTACTCCCTCGACCTCGTCGACACTTACCAGGTGCGACTGAGGTCAAACGCGGGTCAGTCTTGTATAAAAAAAAAGCTACTGGAAGTAATAATTACGCAGACGAAGTCGGGGTCAGAAGCCAGTTTTACAATTTTCAAAAACTGAATGATATTTCACTATATATTTCATCCTATAACCTTATTATATTACATACAGTCTGAAACATAATATATAACTATGGAAGGGATAGACGCGACAGTAGTGTTATATAATTTAATATAATATAAGCGGCGGTACCGCGAAAACCCAATATTCGTAAATTTCGGACAATTATCTCTGTCACTCTTAAAGCGTCTTCATTGGAGTAAAAGAGAAAGCTCGAAATATACGAACTTCGATGTTCGCGGCAGATATTTAGCTTCTATCATCCGTACGTCAAAAATTTAAGTCTCCAATTTAAGGGTAAGTAGCTAGTAACTGGCCACCTTGTACTGGAAATGGATTCTGCGGCGCTACCGCAAAAAACGATATTTGTAAATTTCGATTATCTCTGTCACTCTCATGACGCCTTAATTGGAGTAAAAGAGAAAGATGCTCGCAATATACGAATTTCGATGTTCGCGGTACCGGCTCTGTTTACCTATAAATAGAAGACATTTTCCATTAGGATTTCAATACCTGCCCAACTCACACTAAAATGAATTATAATCGCCTATAAACAGAGTTCATTTTTATTATCGAGTGACCAGTTATTGGAGAGTGGCCAGTAACTAGCGAATTACCCTATGTCAACATTTACGTTGTCACTTGATCGTATATATGCGACGTCGGCATTTAAAAGGTTAAAGTACTAAACGAATGTAAGATTCTTAACCTTTTGAACGCTTCTCATCTATCTACATCGCCATCAGATATATTGAAGCTGTGGATCAGCAGGTGACCATCAAAACGCAACCAATCAATGCTCGACCCCGGAATGAACAGCCCATCAATTGGCGACCATGATGTACACGGACTGTTGGGTCGTCAATTCTCGGGTTGCGCATTCTCGGTCCATACAAACGCGTTACGGTACAGCAATCCGAAGCCACGTTTTGTACGGGGCAACAATGCTCGACCCATCAATCCGCGACCTACAATCAGAGTCCCTTGGCTTTGAATTGTTGGGTTGTGCATTGTTGGTACGGGTGGATAAAGCGCGACCCAACAATTAACGACCCATCAATTGGAAGCCACAGAAATATCATATGTGACAGAGTCCAGATAGGTGCGACGACGAGCGAAGCGAGGAGGAGTGTGTTAGGTTAACCGCGAACAAACAGCCAAAACCAACGTTTTGATATGAAACTATTCTAGAAAACACTTGGTCGCCGATTGTTGGGTCGTCAATTGATGGGTTGAGCATTCCGGGGTCGCTAAATGATGGTACGGGCCGAGAATGCGCGACCAATAATTTGTGTCACCTGAATGGACGCCGATTGCTGGGTCGTCAATTCTCGGGTTGCGCATTCTCGGGCCGTACAAACGCGTTACGGGGCAGCAATCCGAAGCCACGTTTTTTACGCGGCAACAATGCTCGACCCATCAATCCGCGTACAAAAAAGTGGTCGCCAATTGATAGGTCGTCATTTGTTGGGTTGCGTATTACCCGGACTCGATCAGCATTGCGATCCAACGCGGGAATGCGGCCAGCCTTCTGGGCACCCTACCCAGTGACCGAGACCTGGGACAGGTTTATTATTTATAAGATTTTATTTTTTGTTATTAGTTAATTATATATAATGTTAATGTTTTCACATTTGTTATCCTGTTTTTCATAATAAAATATACCTTGAAGCTGTGGTGGTGGTCACAAATATCTGAACATGCACTTTATTGCCTCGACAATAGAGGCGTTGTTCAGATATTTCTAATCACCACAGCTCCGATATATTTGGGGCCTATTTCTCAAACGTCTGTAACTTATATTCAGAGCCCGGAAAATCCATAGCAAAACAAAAGACTGTCGCAATCAAACTAGTTTTTGATTTTTTTTTTATCGATATTGAGTTCATCGATGTCTTATGGATTACTAATTATCTGAAGTTCTCTATTGTTTTCAATGAGGTTGATTACCTTTTTGTCACCCGACTACGGCCAAGTGAAAAGGGAAGGATTATTACTTAACATGAAATATAAGTAACGTTAATAATATAAGTTACGTTGCGTTTTAGATGAAATAATACATATAAAACAAACCCTTAACTTACCACTTCTTTTGCGTTTGGCGTAAATGATTAAAAAATAATGTACCTAAACATACCGATATGATTTTTTTTAGACAAAACTTACTCGATATCGATAAAAAAATGTTTCTATCACTAGTTTGATTACGGCAGTGTTTTGTTTTGCTATTGATTTTCCGGGCTCTGCTTATAATACAAGCGGATTCACTATTTGATACTGTTGTTAGAAAGAGTTCGAGAAATAGCCCGTACAGTCAGCAGCAAAAGTGGCTAAGCGTTTGAAGTGTTCAAAATGACCTACACGCGCTCTTATTCTCTTGACAATAGAGATGTGTTGACCTCATTTTGAACACCTCAAATGCTTAGCCACTCCTGCTGCTGACTGTACACAATTTTTTGAATTTCATGCCCATTGAATTTCTATTAGAAAATAAGATATCAAAACTGACATTTTTTAAATTATATATAGGTTGATATTACATAATCATATTAAATTGATAATATATAAATCGTGGCTTTACATTTTTTTTAATAATGAGAAACTTTTGTGTGCGATAATTTTTGAAGTTTTTGAATTCGATTGCACGACTCAAAAATCCCTGCAAAGATTTACAGAAATATGATGAAACTGTGACTAGAATAGTTTATACTATTTCTGAATACAGAGGCGCTACCGCGAAAGACGGTATTCGTAAATTTCGGACGATTGTCTCTGTCACTCTCATGACGCCTTAATTTGAGTAAAAGAGAAAGATGCTCGAAATATACGAACTTCGATGTTCACGGTACCGGGCCTGTGTCGAATATTAGCAGCCAAAGTATTTATACTACGACCTCGCAAACTAAGCTTTATTCAATTCAATTCATTTATTTCATTAAGATTACAAAGATCATTTCAAAGAAGATTTTATGAGAGGCCACAGCGATGACCATCACGCTTGAATCTGGAGCAGCCCGACTGGGGAAGTACCTCCTTACAGAAGACCACAGCCATAATAGCACTGCTACCTTTCAGGTATGTAGTGTTGTGTTCCTGATGGTGAGTAAGGTTCCCAGAGCTCCAACCCTCCTTAAAGGCCGGCAACGCGCTAATGACTACTCTGGTGTTGTGGGTGCCCATGGGCGACGGTAATTGCTTACCACCAGGCAATCCGTCTGCTCGTTTGCCGTCTATGTCATAAAAAAAAAGATCTCTTTTAGCTAGTTAAAAAAGGTAAACAATCTTGACATGTCTTTTTATTGAAAATCAGTTTTGAAAAATAAATCATGACAAGTATGTGACAATTATGAATCACATATTATTTACATTATTTTGCTTTCGTAAGTAATAGTCACTGATTTTTAAAGCGTTTTTCAATAAAAAGACACGTCAAGATTGTTTACCTTTTTTTAAATACCTAAAAGTATAGGGCCCGTTTGATGGTAATCAGTCTCTAGCCTATGGACGCATAAATGTAGGAGGATTTACACGCGCGAGGTCCCGGTAAGTGTCCGAGCTCTGGCGAACTTACTCACCGGCCGAAACCCTGAGTTTGTCTAGTTCTATTTGGCCGTGGTCTTCTGTAAGATGGAGATACTTCATCAGTCGGGCTTTTGGTGCTATTAAGACCAATATTTATATTTTTAAGAGTCGACCTACGCGAATATCGAATAAGATGTAAACTGAATTAGGCTTCTGTTGTAGGTAGGACAAAGGGGTAAACTCACGTGTACTTATATCGCACTAGGCGACATGTTTCGGGTAAGCTCTGGTATCCATTTTTAAGCCGAGTCAGGACACCACCGCTCGGGGTGAGGTTGCGTCACCCAAAACATGTAGCCTAGCGCGATATAAGGGCACATAAGTTCATACGCCGTTTTTTTTAAGATTAGAGAAATTACGGTCGATTTTGTCTAGCATCAATTATTTCTGTAATCAATAAAATTGCTTTCCAAAAATTCTCACTATTTTTCTAATCCTAAAAAACTAGCTATAGTAAATATGACGTAGCAAAAGCAGAAATATCTGAGCATGTGTTCAAAAAGATGTATACATGGTTTGACTGAAATAAAGTTGTGTTATGATCATTTTGTAAAAGTTTGCTTAGGTATTTCTGCTAATGATTGTTGAGCGAGATGTCTATTATGTCAAATGTGTTAAATGTGTCAAAAATGTGTCTAAAAGTTCAATTATGTCAATATGGTTGCGGGATAAAAATTTATCTTATGTCCTTTCTCGTAGCTCAAACTCTCTACATACCAAATTTCATCCCAATTGGTTCAGCGGTTTAAGCGTGAAGAGGTAACAGACTTCCTACTTATAGGTACTTTCCTATTTATAGTATTAGTATGGATTGATATTTACCGATTAAGCGGATTTAGTGTCATATGGTATTCTCTTCCAGTAAACCTTGAGCAAAACAAATATAGAATATTATTATTATTAATTTAAAAAAAATGATATTATAAGCCTTAGTAAAGTATTAAGTTCACGGCGTATTTGTAAAATTACGAATGTTCATAGAAATAAAATACCAAAATTTCCAAATTCTAACTAAAATCTCCTTGGATAGGTATGACAGTTGGTGATAAGCCCGGACGACCACTATACACGTCATATATACTTTTAGCAGTCTACAGTTACTTAGTAATTATAATATTGTAGTTACTGTATATAACTTTTTTAAACACAAAACTATCGTGAGATTGAAACATATTAATTGTATAAAAGCGGGTAACTCACGTTTTATAAGTCGAATATTGCTCGACATGTTTCACTCCGTAACCAGGAGCATAATCATGAGCCATTCGCGTTGGCTAACCGACGCAGACTGCGGGCCGCAGCTCTCCGCGACCGTGCACTCGACGCCGGCAACAGCTGAGGGCGGGGAGGCGAGAAACTACCCTCATTTTCAGCAATATTGTCAATAGTAGGGTTGCACACTACACTTACTACGTCCGTTGGCAAAGGTCCGTCCACACAAAACGCCGACGCACCACACATAACAGTTCTCCAACTAGGGGGCACAGACCATCCACAGTCACGGTTAAAGTTCGGATAACGACTAATTTCAATAGCCTCCCGTACTTTGCGCTGAACTACAAATTTTCCTTATATATTTTTTATTCCTGCCATATATTAAGGGCGTGACGGATAAGATCGGACACTTGTTACGCCGGAGATATTGCATCAAGACGATTTTCCGCCCTCATATGCAGTTAAGGCAGTTGTGCGTTCGCCGAAGGACAAAGAGCCCTTGAACTGTCCAGGTGTATATAGGATTCCTTGCTCCTGTGGGAAGAGCTATATAGGAGAAACGGGCCGCAACATTGTCACCAGGATATCAGAACACATACGCAGCATGAAAAATAGGGACAGCCGTGGTTCTGCAGTGACGGAGCATATATTGGACTCGGACTCGACTCATTACATACGTTTCGATAAGGTAACCGTACTTTCGAAGGAAAAATTTGTAGTTCAGCGCAAAGTGAAGTGAAACATGTCGAGCAATATTCGACTTATAAAACGTGAGTTACCCGCTTTTATACAATTAATTCTGTATATAACAATAAATGTTTTTGAATTATAGCTATACCTCTCAAGATATTTTATTATTTTTTGATATTTTTTTTGTTATTGCTATCTATAAAAATATTTATAACACTAGCTAGTGAAAAATCGCTTGTCATACAAGGTGAAATCAAAATGGTGACAAAATTACATTTTATGGATAGTCACGATTATGATCAACTTTTATGATGGGGCCACAACCGAAATCAGTAGTGACTTTCCCATACTAACTACTACTACTAGTTCCACAATTATGTATGAGATGGTATTTTTTTTACTGATTAGGGGCCATCCAAATATTACGTCACAGCAATAGGGGGCAGTACATGTTAAAGAGATAATAAAATTGTGTGACATGGATTTATAAAGTCAAATTTCGTGCGACGTAATATGACCCTTTATGATTGTTTTTCTATAGCAAAATCGTAAATGTTTATCGTAATCACGAATAGATCTAGAAATAGTAATTAGTGCAACAGAGGTCTTAAGATCTGAGGGTCGAAGTTACGAAACTAGGCTGAACCGAGTAAGACCTAATTTTTGGGTCCTTACCTATGAAATTGGCGTTTTGTCAAACAGTTCGAAAAAACCTCAATTTCATATGTAAGGACCTAATAAGTACCATTGCGCATAGTACTTCTTCTATGACTGCCTCACCGCGTTCCCCGAAATGTACTGAGTTTAGATACCGCTAGCAGCTACGGCATATTAACCTTTTGACCGCCATCGTCTCATATATGAGACAAAGTGACAACGTAAATGACACCGTCATATATTATGACAAAGTTCAAAATTGAACTATATATTTTTGACGTTCGGCGGTCAAAAGGTTAAAGTACTGGAGTAGAAAAAAAAATGTATCACCATTTTGCTTTCACCCTGTATAAAACAGTCGAGGCGCAAAGAAAAGTCAAAGATAAATTAACAATATGAATATGTAATATCAGTCCTTAGTGTATACTCGGGATTACATCCAGTCAACTAGTGAGCGAGGACATCGTTTGTGGGTTTTGCTTATTTTTATTGTTTTTCTAGTCGGCGCCTGCAAAATTTTCAAAGACACTTGTGACGTCTGTCCAGTAGCGGGGCTGGAACAACAAACTGCTATTAGAAAATGTTTGACTCGCAGCGGGACTCGAACCCACAACCACTGGATCACTAGCCCAGTGCACTACCAATTGTGCTATACGAGTACTGCTTAGACTTGTCAATTTTTTTTTCTATTTATCCCTCGTCGTATACATACGTGCTCGCTTCCCTTTCACCTGTAGACCAGGAAAATTACCGAAACCTGGACATAATTCGATAACTGTAATTTTATTTTTCTATGAACTAAAGTAATGTTAGTTCTTGTTAAAATATAAAAAATTAAACAAATTAGGGTACCGCGTCAATATGAAAATCCCTAAAAACTAAATTTAGGACACTTTTTAATTTCATAAGTGCAGCATAATAAATAACTTCGTAAAAGTGCCTCTATTATGATATGATGCTTGTATTTCGGTAAAAATAATCAAAATTAAACAAATTAACCGACCGGGACTATCATTAAAAAAGAAGATTCCGTAAATTACACGTTTTCTGGCTTATCATCCAGGAAAATATTGATAACTGTAATTGAACAATTTATACTGAATAGTATATCATGTTTGATGATAAATTGTTGAAAATTAAACAGTTTCTCTTTGCAGATCTCTAATAACACAAATATGGGTAGTTTCTGCAAAACCAAAATACATAACTTCTTCAAAAGTGTTTAATTCATATCGTCAGCATATTGTTATTTTAATAAAATACAAATTAAACAGAATATATCCACGGTTATTTATAATTTCTCATTTTTTCTTACTTTCGTATCAATATGAACGTTATTTCTTGCACCGTAAGGTTGTTATTTTCCTGCGTGACTCCCGCGAGCCGCGAGAAATTCTCGCGTAGAAGAAATCGTCTCATAGTAGGCTAAGTCAATGATTATTAAATTTAATAAACACGTGGGGTACATATATACCTACATCACCACGGTTCGGCTAGAAGAGTGACTTATTGAAATAGTGTGTTTATTGGGTCGATAACAACTAAATTGTTCAGGATGAGAGTCAATGTGGACAAGACCGCCTATCAGGAAAGTCCGTTTGCCAACCAATTTCCTACATTCTCTGATAGGTATATACACTGTGTAACATGAGGAAACCGAATAATTTTGACAGCGTATTCCTGAGGCCAAAAGAAGTAAAAAATTTCATGTAACTTTTGATCAACTCCGGCAAAAAAAAAATTGTTTCGTTTTTCATATTTTTTGATATAAAAAACTTTTATTGAGAAAACTATGCCTGAAAACAAACAATGAGTACAAAAGTGGTAAAATCGCCTTTAAGAAAGCGAACGGTGCTGAGTTATAATTAGACCCCGCTATCAGAGGTGCAAAATGGTAGCTGTCAAGTTCTTATGGATGGGTAATCAACTAATCATATTTGTGATGTCGATATCGATACTCGATTTTTCAATATATTTTTTTTATGTACAAGTACCATTTATTCATTATTATTATTTTTTCTGATTAATCTAGAATTTTAGAATATTATATATTTGATAAGAATATAGAAAAACATTTAAGAAATTTCTAGATATGAGTGAGATAATAACGGGATCGATAAGGAGGTAGAAGGACATTGGGGTAGAGGGCGGGTTATGTATCTAAGTACTACAAATCAGTAATATTAGTAACATTTATTTGTATATAATTTATAATAATTTTTAGGAAAAGAAACATAAGAAAAGTAATAGCATCCATAGATTTTTTGTTGTACTAATAACGATTTATATTTTTAATGTCAATGATTATCATAGATCCCAAAAAAGTTAAATTGTATACAAATAAATGGTACTGTTAATACAAAAAATGTATTGAAAATTCGAGTATCGATATCGACATCAGAAATATGATTAGTTGATTACCCATCCCTAAGAACTTGACAGCTACCATTTTGCACCTCCTATAGCGGGGTCTAGTTATAATCAATTATTTTTTGTAATGGGTTATAACTCCAAAACGAGGTTAATTTCTAAAAGGTTATTTATTATATATTATATTATTGCTTTTGGGCTATTATTAGCGCCGCATCGACCAGGTATGATCTATTGTGGCTGCCCTTTTTTATAGTTCATTACTGATTCCCGTTGAGTCCAGAAAGCTCCAGATTCTTTGAGCTGTAATGTTGTGTACCTCATAAGGTTTCAGTACCTGCCTGCCTAGGTGGATACTTCTTTTATGCATTAGTGGCCCGCAGGAGCAGAGGATGTGCATTGCAGTTTCCTCTGATTCCTGGCAGAACCTGCATGTTGCATCTTGTTTCTTACCCATTAGAAACATATGTTTGTTCAACTTGCAGTGCCCGGTTAGAATTCTCGTAACTGCACAGGCTTTGTGTCTTTTGAGCCCAAGCAGCTCTTTAGTGACATTGTTGTTGAACCCTTGAATTAGAGCTTTCGAGTGAGCGTTGCCTTTGACAGACTTCCACTCTGCGATTGCTCTAGTTCTTTCTAGATTGTACAGCAGCGAGTAGACCTCTTGTTTGGTTCCCGCAAAACGGTTCTGGGCCGACCATGGGTGTGTCCGCACCCTTCCTGGCGAGTTCATCTGCTGCTTCGTTTCCAGTAATGTTGGAGTGTCCTGGTACCCATCTAAGTGTAACTTTGTTGGAATTAGCCAGAGCGTTTAGGTTATACTTGCAGTTCTGGACAAGTCTAGAGTTGACCTCGAGGGACTCTAGTGCTAGCAGTGCAGCTTGACTGTCCGAGTTGATGTAGATATGTTAGTTTTTTAGTTTTCTGTCCAGATTCATTTCCGCGCATATGTTAATAGCGAGGACTTCTGCCTGGAAGATTGATTAAAAGGTTTCTTGGATATTTTAGTCTCGAAATATGGTCAGGGTAACTCTGGCAAATTTATTCGGTTTCCTCATGTTACGCGGTGTAGAGTTATATGATGGACGTCCCTTAAAAGTAAAGTATTAGTCGATATAACTCTAATCAATGTGAGTACGACCGGCTTAGTGACTATAGTCAATGTGAGTAAGACCGGCATAAGATGAAACTTGATAAATGATAAGCTTACAAAAATACAACTGAATGGACAGGACATACCGGTCACAGATGAGGTTAAGAACCTAGGAATCACTTTCGACCCAAAGCTAACTTGGAACCCTCACCTGAAAAACATTTTCAGGTGAGGGTTCCAAGTTAGCTTTTGACACTCCCCTGGCCGGCCCGGAACCGTTTTGTGGTATTACAAAATGGGAAGTATACTCTCTGCTCAATAACCTAGAAAAATCGAGAGCAATTACTGGGTGGAAGCTGACTAGAGAGAGCTCTTGAACACTCGAAAGCCCTAATAAAAGGATTCAACACCAAAATTGCTAAAGAGCTACTAAGAGCTCAAGAGGCACAAAACTTGCGCAGTGACTCGAATCTTGACAGGCCACTGCAAGTTGAACAAACAAATGTTTCAGATGGGTAAGAACGCCACGTGCAGGTTCTGCCAAGAGTCAGAGGAAACGGCAATGCATTTTGCTTGGCTTTATTTATATTGAAATTCCATCCGACTACTTCATATTATACTTAATACTTAGTATTCCGACGGAGTTGCAATCGGAGGACTAAAGATCTCAAACCTCTCTTACGCGGATGATACCACCTTATTTGCTACTAGTGATTGTAATATGGAGGATCTGCTGCGCAGGATGGAGAGGATTAGCCTGGAAGTTGGTATTAAGATCAACCTCAGTAAGACCAATTATTGTCGATCTTGTCAACAACAACACCCGAAGTCACACAAATAGCGAATTGTGGTGTCGTTAAATCGTATATTTATCTAGGAGCTCTAATTTCTATCAACAGAGGATGTGTAGATGAGATCAACCGAATTGTGGCAGCCACTAGAAGCGCTATGGACAGGTGACGAAAAATATGGCGGATTCGTAACACCACAAAATTACAAAAATCAGGCTCCTTAAAGCGCTTGTATTGGCCATATTTGTCTACGCCACTGAGACGTAGACCCTGCGGAACAGAGAGTAAAAGACGGTGGATGCGCTGGAAATGTGGTGCTGGTGAATAATGCTTTCGGTATCGTGGACCAAAAATCGAACCAACGTCTCCATACTCCAAGAGCTTGGCATCAAGCAGCCTCTCGTCTATCCTCCATCGTTCAAGCTCGCATCCTCGCCTTTTTAGACACGTTTCATGGCGTGAAAATGTATCCATCAGCGGCGGCGCGTCCATACAAGCTTAAGTAACTTTCCCACAGTTCAACAATTTTCATTGGACACATAAAGAGAAGGCGAAGCCATGTCAGCTCCTCTTGCCTAAGAAAAAATAAAAGGCCGCCGTTACTGGTATCCATAGAGCGACTAGTGGTGCAGGGAAGAGTAGAGGGTGCCCAAGCGCGAGGAAGGATGCCCATGAGAGAGACGGACCAAATAAAGGCAGCCAAGGACCGCCCTTGCACAAATGCGCTAAACTAGCAGCCGTCAGGGAAGAGTGGAGACGAGCCGTCAAACGCTTATAATATTTGCACGATTGCATGCAAGCTAGATACATGAATCATAATGTTACATAATTACCCTTGTAACATCCCTGTACTGTGTCTATGCACATAAATAATTTCTGATGTCTAATTTTATATTAGGACTTTTATGACAATTAAGTTATGGTCGTTTTAATGACACATAGTAATAGACACATTAAATAACGTCAAACAAACTCATCTTAATAATCTCCGAAATATGAACCGAACCGAATAACCTATGCTATGAAACGAAAACTACTGAAGAAATTTTAATTTAAAGAATAATTTTACACTGATGCAGGGATAAAATTAAGTTTAAAGTAACACTAGTTACTTTAAAAAAATATCTTTAATTGACCTCCTTTAAAGTTATCAAAAACACGGTGTATGCTACACCTTTGATTTTCAAGAAATTGTCAACTTGTAAAACCGATTTGTAAGCTTTCATTTCTCTACAGAATCATTTATGTCAATGTGGGTAAGACCGGATACTTTATTTTGAAGGGAAGTCCGTCATATGACACTAAATACCGATGAGATAGTGTAAGAAATTGGTTGGCAGACGGTCTTACCCACATTAACCTAGATGAAAATATGATGGGCGATTCACAACAAGTAGATATTATACTAGCTGTGACCGCGGCTGCGCCCGCGTGTGGCGTGGAATTTGGTCTGTGCCGGTAACTGTTAAGTTTTGTGACCTAGTTCAGGGGTTGAAGTTGGTTTAAAATTAACCCGGACGGTGTTTTTCTCGACAGATTACTATCGAGAATGATTGAATTAAATTTCAAGAATAAACTAATTTACAAAAAAAATACCCACTTGACTACGGAAATTTCATGATGTTTTTCATTTGATTAAAATGATTAATTTTACTTTGATCCTTTCTTTTAAAATACAATGTTACTTAAGCAGAGTTATTAATTTTTAGCTATTCTTTCGATTGGCATCATAAAAGTAGGATGATTTTTTTTTGACACTTAAGTCGCTTCGATTTCCAGACGAAGCAAGTTATTTTTAGAAAATCTATGAATGCAGAATTAATAACTTTTAATAATAACATACTGTCTTCTTTCAGCAAAATACTTTATCTACGATATTTAAGGTACTTCCTCTTCATGTCCCATAAGTTTGGGACGCTCTGTATAAAGATAAATAATGATATATGTAGCCTCTTTAGTTATAAAAATCAAGGTGATTTGTAGAAGATAAGATAGACGTCACTGCCATAAAACAAGTGCATTTTTGAAATAAACTGGTTACAACTGGTCCGGCGACGCACGTTAGCCGGCTCGCCGCCGACGTCCGCTCCCCCCACGTCTCGCACTCCCCGCGAGCATCCCCCTCCTCGACAGGGCCGTGTGTATAATATTATGTATTCAATTAGATTTATAATTTCTTATCTGTGTAATAAATATGTTTAATTTTGACGAAAACGTGATCATAGTACACAATAAGCTATTATTAAACAAAAAATTCTCAGTTATGATTTTTAACTACCGAGAAATGCATTATTATTGAAACGTTAAACACAAACGTTTAATTTTTGTCTTAATTGTCTAAATAGACGTTATAAAGCTTAAAAAGATATAAATATCATAGTTAACATTTTTACTTATCTAGATATTGAGATCAGATACAAACTACAAAAAAAAACATACATGCGAAATTGGTTTCAGTTTAATTTTGCTATTAAGTGATAGCATTTAAAGGCTAGTCAAAATTATACTAACAAGGTATTTGGTTATCTTTTTTGCTTTTAGAAAAAAGTTAGGTAGTATACGATAACCCTCGATTTTTTTTTATATAGTTACGACCGGGGATATTTTACTGAATATATCTAATTTATATTGAATACTGAATATGAATATCCAATAAAATAACAAAAACAACGAGTTATTGAATTATGTCCAGGGTAAGCTAATTTTCCTGGTCTACTGGCTCGCAAATCGCAAGTGTGATAAAGCTCTTAGATAACGGGGTGTACTGAACATGCACTTTATCGCCTACAAGAAAATTTAGGAAACATAGGAACTTATATTTTTGATAAAAGATATCTCATATGTAACACATGAGGGGAGTTGTGGAGGGTGTCACCTGCTAGGCGGGCTGCGGCGCCAGCAGCGGCGGCTGCGGGGCGGCGGCGGGCGCGGAGGCGGGAGCGGAGGCGGAGGCGGAGGCGGAGGCGGGCTCGCGGCGCCGCTCGCCGCCCGGCTTGTCGCCGTTCATGATGGCCTTGATGTCGTCCGCGTCCAGCGTCTCGTACCTGGCGGGGACACCACACTCGTACAACAGATAGATAAAAACTTTATCCATTTCCACAACTTACATGGTAGGTATTAAAACAGAGAAATAAACAAAAAAGGCATGCATCTTAAATCTAATTTTCTCAAACATGCAATGAAAAAATTTGTAGCACGATAGAGAAAACTCCCTCTAAATGCACAGGACTTGTGTTTAGGAACTTGTAATAGTAGTTTATGTATCTGTGCATAATGAAGGGCATTACAACAAGAGTGTGGGTTTATGAAATGAGCCGAAGGCGAGTTTCATAATAATATCACACGATTGTTGTAATGCCTAATTATGTATAGTTACATACACTACTTTATCTACACACATATCATAAGTGTTTTAAGATGGGTTCAGAAACTGTAGGGAAATGACTTATTGCTAGGGTTACTTGTAAACATTAAAAAGTCAACGAACAAAACAAATGACAGCTTGGAACGGCGGCGTTGCGTATTTCGTATCTCAGTCAATTTTTTTTAAACCATAGACAAGCGAATGAACTCCCTATTCTACTGTCACTCGAGTTCAAATGTCGTTCGATTTATATTAAAAAAACATAACGAATTGGCGTTTCGTATCAATGGATGTTTTAATATCTATAGATACTAGATTAGACACCCCACTTGAATTTGACTGCTGTTCCAAATTTAAATTCATAACCTACTGATTTCAGTAGGTAATGTTAACATTACCTACTGAAATCTTTCTGATGGTTGGTAATGCTGGTCATTGCCTACGGTTTCTGGACGCATTTTAGAGCACTTATGACATGTACGTAGATAAAGTTATTTTTCGTGACGGCCAGGTGGTGGTTATTTAACGCCACACAACTTTGTCTGTATCGTATCAAACATGTAAGCGTGCAAACATCAACTCCTGACGCGCAGCTATTTTTTTACCCATTTTTACAATGCTTATTTCACACTTCGACAATGCTGTAATGATTAATGCATGAAACAGAACGCAAGTACAGACTGTATTAAATGAGACAGCTTGACAGATGATGGCGTCCCTATGTACAGACGTTTTATCAAGTACTGCGCAACTAGTACGCAAGTCTAGTTTGGGGGAAAGTTTGCACATCGTTTTGTTATCATCGGACTGCTAAGGAATGGAATTCGCTCTCTTCGTCTGTATTCCCGGAAAGATATAATTTAGGTATCTTCGAGGCAAGAGTAAAGGCTGTTACTGAACCAGCATGCTGCACCCTCGACCTCGTCGACACTTACCATCAGGTGTCTGAGGTCAAACGCTGGGCAGTCTTGTAAACAAAAAGCAGCCCCGGGGGAGGGGAGAGGGGGAGGGGCGAGGGGGGGGAGGGAGCTACGTACTTGAGCAGCGCCTCGGCCAGCGCGCGGTGCTCCTTGGCGTGCGCGCGCAGGATGGTCTTGGCGCGCTCGTAGCTCTCCGACAGCAGCTTCTTGATTTCCGTGTCCACCTGACAAACACACAAGCATACTTGATTATCGAGTCCGGGTAATACGCAACCCAAATGACGACTCATCAATAGGCGAGACGAATTTTTTATTTTTTAAACAATACAATACAACCTGGCCCCTATTTCACCACAGCGACAATTGTCACGATTCCCAACATATGTAAATTTCTGACGATGCAGGTGTCCATTGGTTACATTGACCGTTTACCATCGGGTGGGGTGTGTGCTTGTTTGCCACCAACACGTTAGTTTTATTAAAGTGCTCTTATTTTTTATTATATCGCCAATAAATAGGTATAGTTTGGTGAAGAGCTCTTGACAATTGTCACGATCCTCAGAAGAAATTTCGATGTTTTGCGACAATTTTCGTAATTCTCGTGACAATTGTCAAGAGCCTGAAGAAATTTCCAAATATCAGGTACCAAATACTCGAAAGTTAATTTATTGATTTGCGAACCCTACCTATCATTCTGACATGCTACGAAAATGCCCGCTGGAGTCCGACGTATGGTCATCATCATCAAACAACAAAGACCATCATGTGGCAGGTGTGAAGACTCACCAGCTCGTTGGTCTGCGGAACGAGCGTGGGCTGCGCGGGCTGGCCACGCGGCGGCTCCATGCTGCGGAGCCCCACGCGCTCGCTCATGCCCCACTCGCGCACCATGTGCTGGGCGATGGACGTGGCCTGCTGCAGGTGTGAGGACTCACCAGCTCGTTGGTCTGCGGCCCCAGCGTGGGCTGCGCGGGCTGGCCACGCGGCGGCTCCATGCTGCGGAGCCCCACGCGCTCGCTCATGCCCCACTCGCGCACCATGTGCTGGGCGATGGACGTGGCCTGCTGCAGGTGTGAGGACTCACCAGCTCGTTGGTCTGCGGCCCCAGCGTGGGCTGCGCGGGCTGACCACGCGGCGGCTCCATGCAGCGGAGCCCCACGCGCTCGCTCGTGCCCCACGCGCGCACCATGTGCTGGGCGATGGACGTGGCCTGCTGCAGGTGTGAGGACTCACCAGCTCGTTGGTCTGCGGCCCCAGCGTGGGCTGCGCGGGCTGACCACGCGGCGGCTCCATGCTGCCGAGCCCCACGCGCTCGCCCATGCCCCACTCGCGCACCATGTGCTGGGCGATGGACGTGGCCTGCTGCAGGTGTGAGGACTCACCAGCTCGTTGGTCTGCGGCCCCAGCGTGGGCTGCGCGGGCTGACCACGCGGCGGCTCCATGCTGCGGAGCCCCACGCGCTCGCTCATGCCCCACTCGCGCACCATGTGCTGGGCGATGGACGTGGCCTGCTTCAGGTCTGACGACGCTCCTGAAAACAGTAATATAGAAAGAAAAATATAATAAATTGACTCGCGGCGGGACTCGAACCCACGACCACCGCGAAACGAGTACCGCTTAGAGTTGTCAATTTTTTCTATCTATCCCTCGTCGTATACCTCATCATGGGTGACGTGTAAACACGTGTAGCACAATTGGAAGTGCACTGGGCTAGTGATCCAGTAGTTGTGGGTTCGAGTCATGCCGCGAGTCATTTTTTTTCTATTTTTCTTTCGATTTAAATATCGAAGATATTCGCTAGCAGACGTTTCTGCATAATAAAAAATAATTTCGTAATATAAAAGTTCACTATTAGAACAGCTTAATGATCAATTAATTAAGTAATATACAATTATATTTCATTTTTTATGTAACCGATTGTTTAAATAAATAAAAAAGCCACAGAAATATCCAGATAGGTACGATGAAGAGCGAAGCGAGAAGGAGCGTGTTAGATTAACCTGGAGCAAACAGCCTGAACCAACTTTTTAATATAAACAAATCAGAATAATATGAAACTATTCTAGGAAAGATGGTGTCGCCAATTGCTGGTGTGAGCAATCCGGAGTCTCGCCGAGAATGCGCGGTCATTAATCCCCGTCACCTCTTCTTGTTAAATTCATTGCGCGTTCTCAGTCTGTACAAACGCGTTACACAACAATGCTCGACCCATGACTCTACGTACTAAAAGGTGGTCGCCAATTGCTGGGTTTCGTATTACCAAGACTCCGATGGTGGTGGGGGTTCAGTACCTGACGTGATCTTGTCCGGGCCGAACACCAGCTCCTCGGCCGCCCTCCCGCCCATCATGGTGTCCATCATGGCGAGCAGCTGCTGCTTGGTCACGTGGTAGCGCTCCTTGGCCGGGATGTAGGCCGTGTGGCCGAGCGACGGCCCGCGCGGGATGATCGTCACCTTGTGGAGGGGGTGCGCGTCCTGCGGGGAGGGGGAGGCTTTTTTATACTGTGTGTAAGTCTAATACGGGCGAAAAATTAAACCAGATATAGGATTTACCAATATAATCATTAACCAAAAGGTTTTTCTTTACTTATACCTATTATACATATGTAATTAATTTTTGTAAAATTTCTGAGCAGTAATGTACTACGAACATTACGCTATATAAACTTTTGAAACTAACTGTCAACGAGTGTTTAAGTCCAGTGTGTTGCATTACATTGCTGGCCGATTTTTTTTTTATATGGATTCAATTTTTATTGTAATTCTAAGCAAAAGTTATCTAAATATATTTCTTATGTCCTATTCTACCCTCCGTTAAGAGATTCGCCCGTATAAGATTTACACACTGTATATTCGTTGACAAGTCTTGGGATACTGGCGTGATTAATATACAGTATGTAAAATACTACGGACGGGCAGCAACATCCGTCGAAACCCAATCTACAGCTACTGCGGTCAACCCGCCTGCCAAGCGTGGCGACTATGGCAACTACCCCCAAGATGATACAAGTCATATTTGTGGGAGGTCTATGTCCAGCAGTGGACTGCAAACGGCTGAAATGTATGTATGTATGTAAACTTACTAATACCATATTTTAAAGTTGATGCTCATATTTTGTTAGTATTTGTGTAATATTTATAATTTTATCATTGTAGAAAAATTTATCCATCATACATTATTTCTAGTCGGTCCTGTGATGTAATGTTTACGTCGTGACAGATGACCGTTAATCCATTGTTAATATGTTTCAAGAATAACTTCTTTTTACACACAGATTTCACGATCTTGTTAAAGTAAATAAAAGTGGTAACTAAATTATTTTCTATTTAACATGTCAACAGCAGCAATCCATGCTATTTGTGTCATTTAAGTTTCACTGATGTCACTTTATTACTTTAGCATTTTGTAATTTTTTTTTTTATGACATAGGCGGCAAACGAGCAGACGGATTGCCTGGTGGTAAGCAATTACCGTCGCCCATGGGCACCCACAACACCAGAGGAGTCACAAGCGCTTTTCCGGCCATTAAGGGGGGTTGGAGCTCTGGGAACCTTACTCACCATCAGGAACACTACACTACATACTTGAAAGGTAGCAGTGCTATTATGGCTGTGGTCTTCTGTAAGGAGGAGGTACTTCCCCAGTTGGGCTGCCCCAGATTCAAGCGTGATGGTCATCGCTGTGCCCTACCTCTCATTATTGGACGTAGTTTAAGGACATACCCGGGTCCAAATTCTATAATATAATTGTAGCTATCCGATTGTGTACCTGGTAGATTTAGAGACCCATACATAATTTGTTTGGGCGTACGAGTAAATCAAAAAATATTGTATGGGGACTGTGAACGTGTTTTTTTTTATACAACGACGGTGGCGAACAAGCGTACGGCCCGTCTGATGGTAAGCAGTTACGGTAGCCTATGGACGCCTGCAACTCCAGAGGATTCACATGCGCGTGGCCTACCCTAAAAGTAGTTGGAGGAATGGTAGCAGTGCCATTATGGCTGTGGTCTGTAAGGAGGAGGTACTTCCCTAGTTGGGCTTCAGACTCAAGCGTGATGGCACTTCGCTGTGCCCTACCTCTCATTGTTGGACGTAGTTTAAGGACATACCCGGGGCCGGGGTGTACTTATACGACTACGGAAGCCACGGCCTAGCGTACCTTGGTGTAGTATGCGACGAGCGCGTGTCCTCCCTCGTGGTAGGCGGTGATGGTGTTGGCCTCCTCGTCGGGCAGCCGCGAGCGCCGCTCGGGGCCCATCAGCACCTTGTCGCGCGCGTCCTCCAGGTACTTCATCGTCACCGTCTTGGCGCCGTCGATGGCTGCCCTGCGGTCCACACGATTTGAGGTTTAAGATCATTATTCACTTGTATGAGAACATAAAATACTTAAGTACGTTATTTAACACGGTCGTCCCCGGTACCGTTTTACTAAACGCTTATATTGCCGGTAGAAATTAAAGCACGCCACTGGCATTTTACGAAATTTTTATTCCCATGCCGCTGTCATAAGTCAAGTTCTAGCTCCTATGCCAGTGGTATAGGAATACGAACGTTTTTAACGCAACTGTTGTGTCGCAGGCATTGGCGGTGAATTTATTTGAACACACTTACGTGACACCGGCATAGGAGAAGGATCTTTTTAGACACAAATACGTGTCACTGGCATAGGAGTTCGATAATTTATTATCACAGACGTTGTGTCACTGGCATTGGAGAAGGTTTAATAAGATCACAGATATCATCGGGGCTGAACGTGAAGCAATAAAATCATAGAGGGTAGTTTTCCGCCGATAACCTAGAATGCAAATAAGTTACTTCGTGCGGCGATTTCGGTTTCCCGGTGATAATCTTGCAAACATATAATAATGGCTCTTAATGCTTGGATTTAAAGTCGTTATGAATATTTAGTTGTCACTCAGATATAAACCGAGATAATTAAACATGAAATAAGACAACTAAGGCACTGGTCCCACCGCGAGCTAGTAAGCTATGAGCTATCAGCTATTTCAAGGGAAAAAAAAAATCGCTGCCGTGTAAATGTGCTCATCACACAAATAAATGCCCTGGGATTTGAACCCAGGACCATCGGCTTCATAGGCAGGGCACCCACTTGGCCAGACCGGTCGTCGAAAGATATATCTGATGGCGAATATGCCAGCGTCGCTCCACTGTCGATGCCGGGCCCCGGGTGCCTCGTCCAGGTCCCGGGTGCCGGGTCTCTGGTGCGGGTCTCGGGGTACTAGGTCCCGGGTGCCGGGTCACTGTTGTGGGTCTGGGGTGCCGGGTCTTGGTGCCGGATCCCAGGTGCCTGATGCCGGGTCCCAGATGCTAGGTGCCGGGTCCCGGGTCCCTAGTGCGGGTCCCGGGTGCCACTGGCCGGGTGCCGCTCCTGGCTCCCGTGCTGCAGACTCACTTGAGCGCGGCCTGGTTGACCATGTTCTCCAGGTCGGCGCCGGTGAAGCCGGTGGTCCCGCGCGCCAGCACGTCGCTGTCGATGCCGGGGTGCCACTGGCCGGGTGCCGCTCCTGGCTCCCGTGCTGCAGACTCACTTGAGCGCGGCCTGGTTGACCATGTTCTCCAGGTCGGCGCCGGTGAAGCCGGTGGTCCCGCGCGCCAGCACGTCGCTGTCGATGCCGGGGTGCCACTGGCCGGGTGCCGCTCCTGGCTCCCGTGCTGCAGACTCACTTGAGCGCGGCCTGGTTGACCATGTTCTCCAGGTCGGCGCCGGTGAAGCCGGTGGTCCCGCGCGCCAGCACGTCGCTGTCGATGCCGGGGTGCCACTGGCCGGGTGCCGCTCCTGGCTCCCGTGCTGCAGACTCACTTGAGCGCGGCCTGGTTGACCATGTTCTCCAGGTCGGCGCCGGTGAAGCCGGTGGTCCCGCGCGCCAGCACGTCGCTGTCGATGCCGGGGTGCCACTGGCCGGGTGCCGCTCCTGGCTCCCGTGCTGCAGACTCACTTGAGCGCGGCCTGGTTGACCATGTTCTCCAGGTCGGCGCCGGTGAAGCCGGTGGTCCCGCGCGCCAGCACGTCGCTGTCGATGCCGGGGTGCCACTGGCCGGGTGCCGCTCCTGGCTCCCGTGCTGCAGACTCACTTGAGCGCGGCCTGGTTGACCATGTTCTCCAGGTCGGCGCCGGTGAAGCCGGTGGTCCCGCGCGCCAGCACGTCGCTGTCGATGCCGGGGTGCCACTGGCCGGGTGCCGCTCCTGGCTCCCGTGCTGCAGACTCACGTGAGCGCGGCCTGGTTGCGCATGTGCTCCAGGGCGGCGCCGGTGAAGCCGGTGGTCCCGCGCGCCAGCACGTCGCTGTCGATGCCGGGGTGCCACTGGCCGGGTGCCGCTCCTGGCTCCCGTGCTGCAGACTCCCTTGAGCGCGGCCTGGTTGACCATGTTCTCCAGGTCGGCGCCGGTGAAGCCGGTGGTCCCGCGCGCCAGCACGTCGCTGTCGATGCCGGGTGCCACTGGCCGGGTGCCGCTCCTGGCTCCCGTGCTGCAGACTCACTTGAGCGCGGCCTGGTTGACCATGTTCTCCAGGTCGGCGCCGGTGAAGCCGGTGGTCCCGCGCGCCAGCACGTCGCTGTCGATGCCGGGGTGCCACTGGCCGGGTGCCGCTCCTGGCTCCCGTGCTGCAGACTCACTTGAGCGCGGCCTGGTTGACCATGTTCTCCAGGTCGGCGCCGGTGAAGCCGGTGGTCCCGCGCGCCAGCACGTCGCTGTCGATGCCGGGGTGCCACTGGCCGGGTGCCGCTCCTGGCTCCCGTGCTGCAGACTCACTTGAGCGCGGCCTGGTTGACCATGTTCTCCAGGTCGGCGCCGGTGAAGCCGGTGGTCCCGCGCGCCAGCACGTCGCTGTCGATGCCGGGGTGCCACTGGCCGGGTGCCGCTCCTGGCTCCCGTGCTGCAGACTCACTTGAGCGCGGCCTGGTTGACCATGTTCTCCAGGTCGGCGCCGGTGAAGCCAGTGGTCCCGCGCGCCAGCACGTCGCTGTCGATGCCGGGGTGCCACTGGCCGGGTGCCGCTCCTGGCTCCCGTGCTGCAGACTCACTTGAGCGCGGCCTGGTTGACCATGTTCTCCAGGTCGGCGCCGGTGAAGCCGGTGGTCCCGCGCGCCAGCACGTCGCGGTCGATGCCGGGGGGCCACTGGCCGGGTGCCGCTCCTGGCTCCCGTGCTGCAGACTCACTTGAGCGCGGCCTGGTTGACCATGTTCTCCAGGTCGGCGCCGGTGAAGCCGGTGGTCCCGCGCGCCAGCACGTCGCTGTCGATGCCGGGGTGCCACTGGCCGGGTGCCGCTCCTGGCTCCCGTGCTGCAGACTCACTTGAGCGCGGCCTGGTTGACCATGTTCTCCAGGTCGGCGCCGGTGAAGCCGGTGGTCCCGCGCGCCAGCACGTCGCTGTCGATGCCGGGGTGCCACTGGCCGGGTGCCGCTCCTGGCTCCCGTGCTGCAGACTCACTTGAGCGCGGCCTGGTTGACCATGTTCTCCAGGTCGGCGCCGGTGAAGCCGGTGGTCCCGCGCGCCAGCACGTCGCTGTCGATGCCGGGGTGCCACTGGCCGGGTGCCGCTCCTGGCTCCCGTGCTGCAGACTCCCGTGAGCGCGGCGTGGTTAACCCTGTTCTCCAGGTCGGCGCCGGTGAAGCCGGTGGTCCCGCGCGCCAGCACGTCGCTGTCGATGCCGGGGTGCCACTGGCCGGGTGCCGCTCCTGGCGCCCGGGCTGCAGACTCACGTGGGCGGGGCCTGGTTGCCCATGTTCTCCAGGTCGGCGCCGGTGAAGCCGGTGGTCCCGCGCGCCAGCACGTCGCTGTCGATGCCGGGGTGCCACTGGCCGGGTGCCGCTCCTGGCTCCCGTGCTGCAGACTCACTTGAGCGCGGCCTGGTTGACCATGTTCTCCAGGTCGGCGCCGGTGAAGCCGGTGGTCCCGCGCGCCAGCACGTCGCTGTCGATGCCGGGGTGAGCCGCCACGCGCCCCAGGTACAGCTCCAGGATCTCCCGCCGCCCGCCGTAGTCCGGCGTGGGGACGTTCACCTGTGGGGGGGGACCAGATATTAAGCTCCAGGATCCGAGGCCGAACACTATGACCCTGGCGGTGGAAGCCGCTGACAACTTATGGTATGCAGCACTGGTGCAGGGTTGGTGGGGACAAAGAGCGGATAGATACCAGAAATGGAGACGAAGCGCCTAGCCCATAAGAACTGGAGGCAAAGCGCAAGGGAACAGCCAAAATATAGAGAGATCGATGGAAGGAGTTAGAGGATGCCCCTTATGGAACAATTGTGGAAGGGGCCAACCTCCCATCGTTGGACGCGTGGCTAGACTGCAGATAGAATGGTCAATATTTAATTAAGCACTAGTAAAAGGTATATTTTCGCTCCCGTCGTCCGGGCTTTGCTTATTTGGATTAGATACGGGGGGAAAGACCTTAATAATTATGTTAGTTTGGATATGCCCCGGGAATCTGGGCTTTATTTTGTTAGAAAAGACAAAAAAATGTGCTTATTTTATTACACTTTAAAACATCTAAGTAGATGATAGACACGCGTTCTTACTCACCGATCTTTTGTCCAAATCTAACAAATGAGCACAAGTGTTCACACTGACAGCACATTTGCTGCCACCAAAGAGACACAATTTGTACCGTTTGGATAAAAGTTCGGTGAGTAGATATAAAATCCCTTACAGACAATTTAAATTGTTTTATTTTTGAACGATTTGTTCGGTATCGCGAGAAATGTCGTATCTATATTAACTTTTCTACATGATATCCCGCGAGTGAGAATCCAAATAACCGATCACTGCTTATTTCTCATCAGCAGTTCGCTCGGCAAGCAACCGCATGCGTCGGCATCCCGACGCTCGCGCCCGGCTGCCGCCGCATGCGACCGGCTACCGCCACACGCGACCGGCTGCCGCTGCATGCGACCGACTGCCACCGCACGCGACCGGCTGCCGCCGCATGCTTCCGGCGCTAGTGCTCACCTCGACGTCGAACCGGCCGGGCCGCAGCAGCGCCTGGTCCAGGTCGTCGCGGCGGTTGGTGGCGCCCAGCACGATCACACCCTCGTTCTGGTGGAAGCCGTCCATCTCCGACAGCAGCTGGTTGATGGTCTGCGAACGGAGTCATCAGGTTAACTGGAGTACGAGATATTTATAGACAAAAAAAATAAAAAAATTGAGTCGTGCCGTGTGGACTCGTGTGGCAATGTGGGTTCGACTCCCACTACGAGTCAAAACTTTTCTAATTTTCTTTCGATTTAAATATCGAAGATATTCGCTAGCAGACGTTTCCACTATACGACTATGTCGGCGGCAACCAAGTAGTGGTAGTGGTCAATAATATCGATACAGATCTTTATTGATATAGCAGTAAGGATCTTTGGCCATACTGATTGCAAACTATACAGAATGAAATCTGGGTCGTGATCCAAATACTTAATAACATAATATGGAAATCAAGAAAATTAACCCTTTGCCTACGGGTGTCAACCAGAGTTGCCCACACTAAAACGCAAACTAGTGCCACGCTACATCCTGGGATTAGTTGCCAAGCCTGGGATTCGTTGCAAGATACCATTGCAATAACGTGGAAGATAACATTGCAAGTTATAAGCTGGTAAAAACTGGTCTCTTTTTGGTGGTTACGAGAGAACCAGTAACACATACGAGAGAGCCAGTTGTCTCAGGGATGCCCCCCCTACCTGGTTGGCGTAGGGGTGCAGCACGCTGTTGGTCCGCTTGGCGCCCACGGAGTCGATCTCGTCGATGAAGATCACGCAGGGCGCGCGCTCCTTGGCTGCCTCTGCCGGACAAGGTTACACACGTCAATAATAATTAATTAATAATATTTGATGGAAACCAAGCGTATTCCGCCATCTCTGTTCCACCACCGGACGTCCAGGCGTGGGGAGGGGTTACATCCTTAGGTTTTTTTATATACTACGACAAGCATACGGCCCGCCTGATGGTAAGCATTCACCTTAGCCTGTAACTCCAGACGATTCACATGCGCATTGCCTACCCTAAAAGTTGTTGGAGCTCTGGGAACCTTACTCACCATCAGGAATACAACACTACATACCTGAAAGGTAGCAGTGCTATTATGGCCGTGGTCTTCTGCAAGAAAGGGGTACTTCCCCAGTTGGGCTGCTCCAGACGTTGTGCATGAGAAGGTCCCCGGAGGAGCCCCCAGCAGGTCTACTTACTGAACAGGTCCCGCACCCTGCGCGCGCCCTGGCCCACGAGGATCTCGTCGAACTCTGGCCCGGCGGCGTGGAAGAACGGCACCCTGGCCTCGCCGGCCACCGCGCGCGCCAGCAGCGTCTTGCCTGTCCCCGGAGGTCCCACCAGCAGGACACCTTTGGGCAGCTTGCCGCCCAGCGATGAGAACTTTTCGGGGGATTTTAGGAATTCCACCTAAAAAGAAATATAAATTACTAGCTTTTCCTCGCGACTTCGTCGGCCAGCCATGCCCGTCTCTAAGCTTCCAGGGGTATAAATTATACTACTCGTATGTCCTTTCTCGTAGCCCAAGCTCTCTCCATACCAAATTTCATCCCATTCAGCGGTTTAATCGTGAAGGTAACAGACAGACAGAGTTACTTTCGCATTTATAATATTAGTATGGAAGTATAGATTTTTAGGTAAGCAGGTATATATTAAATAATAAATAAATAAATAAATATATCGGGACAATCTGACACAAATCAACCTAGTCCTACGGTAAGCTCAGTAAAGCTTGTGTTGTAGGTACTAGACGACGATATATATAATAGATAGATACATATAAATACTTAAATACATAGAAAACACCCATGACTCAGGACCAATATCAGTGCTCATCACAAAAATATATGCCCTGACTGGGAATCGAACCCAGGACCATCGGCTTCATAGGCAGGGTCACTACCCACTAGGCCAGACCGGTCGCCGGTATATTAAAACGGGTAACGGGTTATTATTTTTCAAAGAATCCGCGATATTAAATACACTTTGCCATGCGTTCGAAACCGTTTTAAAAACATTTATTCCATTCCAAAGTGGTAGTCAAAATGGCCGATATGTGAGCGTCAACAGCTGCTTCGGGTGTGCTGAAACGTTGACCGAGAAGACTGCTTAATTTTTGGGAACGCGTAGAAATCGTTACGTCAGGGCTGTAAGGCGGGTGATCTGATATTACACATTTTGGCCGTTCAAAAACGTCTTTGTTTGGCAGGCGGTGTGCGAGCTTGCATTGTCATGGTCATACATCGGATTCCCTGGGGCGAAACTTCTTGACAGCTAGGGACTTCCTATATCGAGAAAAATAAACGAAATACCATTGATCACTTTATGAAATTTTGCTATGCTCCTATAACCTCCACAGAAATTGAAGTCTTTTAGCCACCTGAAATGGATTTTTCAGCCAAGACGGAGACGCTTAACGCCCGAAAATATGGAAAAAAATCTGGTGGTTTACTTTAACAATAATAGATGGGACAGTCATGAAGAAATAAATTGTGACGAGTAAACTTTTAAAAACGTTTTCAAAAAAGAAGAAGAAAATTGAGTTCTTATTTTATTATATAATACTCTTTTAATACAAAAATATTTTATAAGCAAACCTTTGTGTGATCACTAGCTTCCTATATCGATAAATGAGTTTATCGACGTAGGAAGTCCCTAGCTGTCAAGAAGTTTCGCCCCACGGAATCCGATGTCTGGAATGGTACAGTATCATACATCGCTTCGTCATGAGTTGTTTTTTTCGAAACTCTGTCATTACTTGTGGCAAACAAACAGCGGTATACCGGTCAGCGTTAACTTCTAGTACAATAGTGGAGACGTGACCACCCTTTACCACAAACGTGGAACCATTTTTTTTAAGTTCGCGTATGAGTTTGGTCGGTTTTGGCTCATCTTGGAAGACCCAGTCAGTTAACTGCTGCTTGGAATCTGGGTCGTAAGCATATATCCAAGACTCGTCACAGCTAACCATATCATATACGTGTTTTGACTCTTCTCGGTTGAATAGCTTCAGAGTTTGGCGACACCATGTAACACGGACTGTTGTCGTCGCTAAGCAACTGTATCCAACGAGAGGTCAACTTTTTTACGCTAAGTTTTTCGTGTAAAAAAAGTTTCTTGATTGAACCTAAACATACTTTTAACTAGGAGGATATAACCATTATGGAGCTGACGCACGCACTCATTTCTATCGGAAAAATTCTGCCGTTTTCGGCGGGGGACTGAGGTAAGACACATAACAATGTTAACACTAATGCATTTTTTACGTGCGTCGCTACACACGCACACGACAAAATTATCAAACACTAGCATAAACTATATTCACACAAGTTCAAGAACTATGACCGGCGGCCGAGGAATTTTGGCAGAGGGGAACGCCGGTTAATGGCTACTCCATATTGGTTATATCCTCCTAGACTTTTAAAGCACTTACAACATCCTTCAGCTCCTGCTTCGCTTCATCAGCTCCCTTGACGTCGTCGAAGGTCACGGAGATGTCTTCGGGGTCCACCTCCACCTGGTTGCCCAGCTGGATCCTGCTCGGAGCGGATGGTAGACTGATTACTCAAGATATCGGCAGGTTAGGTTAGGTTAGTATACGTCATAACCTTCATGACGTATACACACATTTCAGCCGTATGCAGTCCACTGCTGGACATAGGCCTCCCACAAATATGACTTGTATCTTGGGGGGTAGTTGCCGTATACGTATACTACGAAAAATTTGACAAGTCTAAGCGGTACTCATATAGCATAATTGGTAGTGCATTGGACTGGTGATCCAGTGGTTGTGGGTTCGAGTCCCGCTGCGAGTCAATTTCTATTTTTCTATCGATTTAAATATCGAAGATATTCGCTAGCAGACGTTTCTGCATACAAAAAATAATATATAGGGTAAATCGCCAGTCGCTGGCCACCTTTTAATAACTGGCCACCTTATACTGAAAATGAATTCTGTTTACCTATAAATAGAACACATTTTCAAATGGGGTTTCAATTACTGGCCACCTCATACTTAAATGAATTCTGTTTATAGGTAAATAGAGTCCATTTTCAGTATATGGTGGCCAGTTATTGAAAGGTGGCCAGTAACTGGCGATTTACCCTATACATATATATATAATCAAGCAGAGAACTAGGAATCCTTCATTCAAACTTATTTGGAGAATTTTTGATACTAATGGGAAGTCTATTCCAAAGATTGTCCGGAAATATTGATTAATTATAGAACAGTTACCGGAAGACCGTGCCGCTGACGGACGCCATGAGGCTGACGAAGATCGCCAGGAAGAGCACGATGGTGAGCAGCTGCTGGACCACCTTCAGGTACTTGGAGGCCTTGGTGCCGCGAGCGTTGTCCGGGTGCGAACCTGTAACAGCTCTCTCACAACACCTGCTTGGAACATTTTGAGAAACATCCCAAGTAGGTGCCCCTACTTGGGATGAATATACAATAGTTTCTTAGATTTAAAATATGTAAAAACTAGATGAGAACCCGGCTTCGCTCGGGCATAATAAATCTACCAAAATTTCGCACAAAGTATCCGATCGCAACCCGCGTACCAAGTTTAATATGGCCGACCGTTCTGCCATTAAATTAACACTGTTCAATGCAAAATACGCGACATTACGAATTTTGTCGATATATGTCCTCGATTCAAAACTCTATTTTTTTACGTTCTTTCATTTAACCTTTTGAACGCCAAGCACCACTAAAATGGTCGCGTGATGTCGTGCCTGCCACGCCAACGACCACTAATGTGGCTACGACGGACGCTGTCAAAGCAATAGTCCTGCTGACAGATAAGGTTTATATTTGTTCTTCACAAGTCATACCATGGCGTACACGTCATATTTTGACGCGAGAGGGAAAGCGTTCAAAAGGTTAAGTAAGATTTCGTTAGGGTCTACTGTAACCCTCGACGGAAATATTAATATAGATGCAAAATAAAATCATATAGTACAATTCAATTAAGATGGCGACCGTAATGGACAAGGTACCAATCATGAACATTACAACATTAGTGCACAATTGGTGTTGGTAAACAATTAATTTATAACAGTTTTTTTTTTAATTATGCAGAAACGTCTGCTATCCAGTGTTTGTGGGTTCGAGTCCCGCCGCGAGTCAAATTTTTCTATTTTTCTTTCGATTTAAATATCGAAGTTATAACACTTTGGTTTTTGGATTAAAAACGAAGTGTCCATCATAGGTGTTTGTCAGCTTAAAGTATCCAATATTAGTGCCATTATGCTATGCTTTCACATAAAAAAACTTATTACAAAAAAAAGGACAGATTTCGAGTTTTGGACCCGGGTATGTCCTTAAACTACGTCCAACAATGAGAGGTAGGGCACAGCGATGACCATCACGCTTGAATCTGGGGCAGCACAACTGGGGAAGTACCTCCTCCTTACTGAAGACCACAGCCATAATAGTACTGCTATCTTCCAGGTATGCAGTGTTGTGTTCCTGATGGTGAGTAAGGTTCCCAGAGCTCCAACCCCCCTTAAAGGCCGGCAACGCGCTTGTGACTCCTCTGGTGTTACGGGTGCCCATAGGCGAAGGTAATTGCTTACCACCAGGCAATCCGTCTGCTCGTTTGCCGCCTATGTCATAAAAAAAATAAAAAAAAGTAGTCGAGAAAAATTGAACACTTACCAGCTAAATATCCCTCGGCAAAGGCTATCTTGATTTTATCCTTTTGCTGACTAGAGAGAGGCGAGTCATCTCCAAGGAGTTTCTCGAGGCGAGGAGCCACATCTGGGCCCAGCGCCTGCTTGTCCTTACTGGCTTGAGGCTCGGCTGCAAACCCTGGTTGAATTGGTGATTGACCATTATAATTATTTAAAATATCAAAAGGCATGGTTATGCTATAAGGTTTAAATATTACATTATCTAAGAAAAGGGACCTTATTGTCGATGGTGCTTATGTTGTTGTTCAAGATAATGCGATACAAACACAACCTTTTCATAGATAATGCCACAAATCATCTAATTTTACGTTAAACTTAACACCTTCGCTGAGGCGGATACTAAACATTGCAGTTAACCATACTTATTGCGGGGTCAATCAGCCCCATAATGCTGTGAACGTGTTAATAATTAATTCATCTGATGAGAATTCGAAAAACAAATTATTCTTAAAAGTTGAAATAGATAACATATACTTAAGAAAAAACGACGAGGACTTCCGGTGTTCGAGACGGGATTACGGGATTTATTAAATTATTCTTGTTATATAGATAAAATATATGTTTTTAACACATTTTACTAGATTTATTTTCAGTTAGCACTCAGTTTTGTTATTGTGTATTTTTTTTAATCCTATTTTATTATTTTATGAATAAATCAGCACTCAGCAAATTGGCTTAGATTTTATTAAAACCTAATATTTGTTATTTAATAAATAAAGGTAAATGGAAAACTCAGCTACCTCTGGCTAGACTCAAACTCGCGAGCCTGGGATACATGACCATCGCTCTACCAACTGAGCTAGAGAGACTCAACAGATGGCTGTGAATTATTTTTTAATTACAAAGGTAGCAAACAAGCTGATTGTGACCAATTACCGTCACCCATGGGCACCTGGAACACCAGGGGAGTCACAAGCCAGCCTTCTCCACCATACCCTTAAATATGTCTAAAAGGTGCATAGCAACAGTAGGAACATCAGGAAGGATATGGTGAAACAATTCACAGCCATCTGTCAAGTCTTTGTAGCTCAGTTGGTGAATGGGCATATGTATCATGTCTGAATTTGAGTCTTGCCAGTTGGTTTTTCAATTTTTCCTTCATTTTTAAGAATTATAGTTTTTGTTAGGATTTTTTTATGCTTAATATGTATAAAAATACTTGTTATATCATAGTAAGGCAAAGCCCAATAAATGATAAAACATCATTATCATTACAAATTTTTTGCTAATATATACAACTATTTATTCACAGGGTCATAATGATATTATTGACATTATCTACATTTACAGACTACACTTTGTTAATTACACCAAAAATATATGTGACATTATATATGAAAACGGACCTTATTGGTGCTGATGTTATTGTTCAAGACGATACGATACAAACGCAACATGATTCAACGTAAGTGCCATCGACAATAAGATCCCTTTTCATAGATAATGACACATATAAACATACTTTTATCAACAATAATGTAAGGCACAACTACTACTTTAAGATCTATTTACTCACAGAGCTATTAAAGTTTTCTTTACTCAACATTCCTAGAAAGTTATCTTAATTATACTGACCGAAGAACTTACGCAGTCTATTTATTAGGTTAGGGTTCCGTTTCAGGTCTGCGTCAATCCCTCGGTCCGTCTTGAAGCCTCTAATTTGTATTTCATAGCCGCCATACTGGATACTACTTGATAATAGTCCGACGAACTGGTCTGTGAAACTGAGGAAGCCCCTTTTCGTAGGTTGTGCGGACCAACCATTTTTATTTGTTTCAAATGAATCAGCTGATATATAAGATATTTTTCTTGGGCTCAGACATCGTTCTGTGTCCCTTGGGATACGAGGGGATGACGCCAGCGAGCGGATATCCACCCTTTTCATTTCCAATAAGACATCCTTGTCCAAATTCTTGAGCGCCTCTTGAAAGCTTTCCTTGCAAATGGTTGCATCATAAGTCAACGCCGCGATCTCTTTCCGCTTAACATTCTTGTTTTTGCCATAACTGTGCTTTCTGTGCCTAAAAACACTGGAGTAGCGGGCCGATAGTTGGCTAAAACTAACTAAAATCTGCAATGATACAAAGGTTATAAAAATGACAAACAAGTTCACGATTCTAACTGATTATAAGTAATTTACGATGGCGGGGACAGCTTACCTGATTTTGGGTGTTTATGGAATTCAGTGAGAACATGTTACATGTAGCTGGATTTGTGTTATGCGAGTGCACTCGAAAATTTTGTAGGCTCTTACGTCAAACTTAATTTTCGTAGCAAAATATGGCGAACAGACAGACACATTTCTTCTATGACCTCTATGGGTCAGACTTGGGACTTACTTGGGTAAGAATATGCGGCCACTCGTCATAAGTTTTAATTTTTTAGGATAAAAACACAGAATATTTAAAGGTATTAAATGGCTGTTTTATTTATATAATGCCTAAAATGTATTAATTGAATGGTACTGAATTACTGATAACTGACAGGCCTGAAAAAAAAGGCTGAATTTCGAAATTTATATGAAATACATTTCTTAACACTTTTACATCAACCACAAAATTCAAGCAATAAATTTAATTTAATTTAAATTTATTTAAAAATTTAGCGAAATATTGGTTCCAATGATAATTTTTGAACGCATAGACACTTGAAACAAAACTTTTTGAATGGGTAATTAACTTCTACATTGTCTGTGATATATTTGGCAGTAAAATCCAAAATGGCGACGAGCGATGACGAGCCTATGCATTTATATGAAGTTTTTCAAAACTGTTTCAATAAAATAGCGAATAAACAACAAGGTGAGTGAGAAAATGCATACCGTGGATCGTCTCGCGTTTCTCGATTGAACTATCGCGGTCAAGTGAAGTGTTTCATTGTGAAATTGGACCAAAGTGTTTGCGTGTTATGCCATTTTCAGTGTTGGAACGCAACAGCATTTTTTCAAAATACGCCCAAAATCTTCATCACACGTACATGAAACGAATATATTTGGTATATGCATTAGTCAGGGAACGAGTTCCGATCTTTCAAAAGGTTTCTACATGGGTTTGTAAGCCTGAAAAGGCTATGTTTTGATCACAGAGTGTATTGTCAAAATGTGCCTTACCATTGTGTCTCACTTGGTTTTCAGAGCAAAGCTGAATTGTTTCACGAGTTTTATTTACTTTGACGTATACTCTGACGCTCGGAGCAGGTAAACTAGACTTTATTAACCGGCAGTATTGTTATAAAGTACAAAAAATCTTGTTCAAATTACGTATTCTGTAGATGCATCTGTGCTTGGCTTGGAGTCGTTTCTTTGGTACAGTCATACGTAGATGGCGAATTGCCGTTTTTATGCTCCCTTTATGTCCATGTTTACAGTATGAATTTGTTTATTTACTCATCGTACTCTTGGACTAGAGACGCGAATGTCGGTCGCTATATTATACATAGACAGGCGTACTGAGAGTCAAGGAGTCATAAACAAACTTTAAAAAAATATACAACCGGTTTCATTATTCTAATGCCGAACTAAAATACCGAAACTTTATTTATGGATACTTATCTACTTGTTTGATTTATTGTTGCTGGCTAGTCAGATATAAACAATGGATTATTTTATGGTTCATAATTTTTAACTAGGCTGTATGGTTTAACAACCTTTGCTTTGTCATGGGTGATCTTTTAAGAAAATTGGGAAGGTAGTTTGGCAAGAAACTATTGTCACTAGAACTCAAAGATCTTTGCTCATTTTTTTTTTCTAATACTGTCACCCTAAAAATGGAATGGGTATACTTTTTTTTTTACTATTAAAAAAATTTGCCAGCCAGTTAACTTCTATAAGTATTTTGTTTTTTATCCCCAATTGACTGACTTGTGGTGAAAAATAATCTTACCATTTGCGTCTGACTTAATGTTTTGTAACTTGGATTTATGATTTCATAGTAGTCTGACAACAAAACATGTTACTCTTTCTCCATTATAACATTAATCATCCAAAAACAGCTACTTCATCTTAATTCATTTGACTTTTAACTTTACTTTTGTATCCTATTTTTAGATAAACAAATATTATTATATATGTTTTTAGACAGGCAGCTTGCGCTGATACATCTAAATCATAGTTCACTAAGCACTAATTCACCGTATTAAATATATTATAAATAAATAATATTACAAGACATTCTTACACAAATTGACTGAACATCTATGGAAAGCTCAAGAAGGTTTTGCTCAGCCAGCAATATATATAATACAAGCATTACCTTGCGACACTTGTTGGCCAGTCATGTGTTTTTGAAAGTAGGGATAAAATATATCCTATGTCCCTTCTTGTCCCTCAAACACTTCATATCAGCGGTTTAAGCATGAAGAGGTCACAGACAGATAGAGAGAGTTGAAAATGGTGGCTTTACTCACTATTTAGTCACCCATATGACATACAATGGAGGTCCTATACTCTTCAACAAATGTTGCATGAGTGACTACATAAACACACTTAAATACATGTATAAAACACCCATGACTAAGAAACAAATACCTGTGCTCATCACACAAATAAATGAACTTACTTAGATTTGAACCTAGAACCATTTCATAGGGTCACTACCCACTCGCCCAAACCAGTTGTCATTAGTTACTAACATTTTATTGTTAGTTTGTCGGCACAAGATTAGGACTGAGTAGTCTATTTACTATTGTACGCAATATCCTTGTAAAAAAATAGCCTTTATGTTCTCCTTGTTGTATATCTAAGGCTCAAAAGGCTTCTACTGCAACGCAATTCCTGCAAATGCAATTCCTGATATGTTGAGATTGCTACCTTCTACAACTTTGCTGGAGTCTTCTCAGTAGCCTAGGATTAGCACCAGCAAAAAAATTCCCATTAGTCTGATACCATTAAGGCTTGGTCACATAGGGCGCGTTTAGTGGCGTGGCGCAGCGGGGCGAATGTGTGCCTTATTTCGTTACATTAGCCACACCACTGTCACGCCACGCTCTCAAAACGCGCCTATCTGCCCAAGCCTTTACACCCACTCAGATTTGGTTGGGACCACCTCAACTAATCTCTCTTGAAGAGTAAACTCGGTAGGAGTATTCCAGTAGTATGTCTCACGTCTGGTACCTAAGGGTCCTGGATCTTCCCCAGGCTACTGTCCCTCTCACTAATAAGCCAAATGGTTTATGGAGCCTAAGGCAGGTTAAAAAAAAACCTACTACAACTCTTTGTCTAATCCCTGCAGCTTCAAACATAAACAGTAGCATATTTTTAAGTTATATTAGTGTAAAGTATCAATAAAATCAGCTCAGTAGTTATTGTGTGAAAGACCAACAAACATCCGTCCATACATACTTTTATACATATTGATAAGAAAATTATAAATTAATAAGAATTTTTTTTTATGACAAAGGTGGCAAACGAGCAGACGGATTGCCTGATGGTAAGCAATTACCGTCGCCCATAGGCACCCGTAACACCAGGGGAGTCACAAGCGCGTTGCCGACCTTTATTTGACTTATTTCTCGAGGATGGCACAATTGTAACCATAGCATGGGATTTATTAGTTTGTGATTTATAAATAAGTATATGCAATATACCTAATCCTACTTATAGTCCACTATTTCTTTTACTGTATTTTGGTAACCAATCAGTAATAATTTGTGACCATTTTTCCAATTTTGATCTTGCCATGTGACCTGTCCCATTTCCATTTGCTCTTTCTGATTTCCTAGATGACATTGGTATTCTTTCTGATTGTCGTTAGTTGACAAACTGCAATCTTCTGTAAGTTCCTGGTGCAAGCCCATGTTTCTCAACCATACGATATATATATACCTGCTTGTTGCAGAGAGTTAAGCAGGTGTTGTATAGTTATCCCGAGTATGTCCTTAAACTACGTCCAATAATGTGAGCTAGGGCACAGCGAAGTACCATCAGTCCATCACGCTTCAATCTGTAGCAGCCCAACTGGAGAAGTACCTCCTCCTTATACAAAACCACAGCAATAATAGCATTGCTACCTTTCAGGTATGTAGTGTTGTATTCCTGATGGCGAGTAAGGTTCCCAGAGCTCCAACGAGTTTTAGGGTAGGCAAGGCGCATGCGAATCCTCTGGAGTTGCAGGCGTCCATAGGCTACAGTAACTGCTTACCATCAGGCGGACCGTATGCTTGTTTGCCACCGTCTTTGTATAAAAACATGTTAGGCAAGGTATTAAAATAAGCAGGTGTTGTATAGTTTTGATTTTATCGGTACACTTTGGTTTTTCATTATATCATTATATTAAATAAATATTTGCGTCTATACTCGATACTAGTGCATTTAAGCTTAAAGTTACTGTTAAAACGAGAGCAAGGACATAAGACTGATTGTCAGCTCATATTGATTTCAATAGCTCAGTACAACGGTTATGACACGTCGATAACCTAAATTCGGCCTTATTACGACTGGGTACGGTATAATTTAGAAGTGACATGTCATTTTTTTTATGATGTTTATGTGGCACACAAGTGTATACAGTTTTTAACCTTATGCCATTGTTATAAGGTGTATTATCTGTACCTAGTGCCTGTAGGGTAACTAAGTAATATCGTCCTCCTAAGGCTCACCATACAAATCATATCCTACTCGAATTTGTTCTTTATAGTGTAGGCAATAAAGTTGAATCTCTTTTGTGTCAAAATTGTAGGAAACAAATGAAATTCAACTCTATTCCAATTGTATAAAAATCTAAATTAGGTTACAATAAGTTTCTGTCAAAAATGACATTTTTGGTACAGTCGCCATCGGATATATCGGAGCTGTGGAGGTGGTCACAAATATCGGAACAACGCCTCTATTATGAAAGCGTTAAAGTGCATCCGATATTTTTGAATACCTAGGCTGCTCCGATATATTTGACGGCGACTGTACAAGCTTTTATTTCCGACTGTATGCTTTACTTTTTTTGCACAATCATCAACTAGGTACTCATCTTTTTTTATTTTATTTTATTTCATCGAGAGGATTCTAACGAGCTTGAACACCAAGGATCCATCTTCTGTATTTTAGGAGTTAATATGGGTACCTTCTGACTCCAGCATCAGATCAGAGGGGTACCATAATATTGCATTGTCACCGAACTTGCCTAAATGTGCTTCAACATTGAGTTACAAGATTTCACCCGTCCATACTTATATTTATATATATATATATATATATACTTACATTGCAAGTTAAATAAAGTGTGCAATTAATAATAATATAAAAGTTGTCATCAAATCAACTTCTTTTTGAAATTGTTTTTTTTTTGTGACTTCTACCCAAAATAACGAGCTATTTCGATCCTGATACGAGAAAAGAAAGTATCCCAAAAATCCCATATTTTTAAACTTTCCATTCAGTTACCGCCAAATGCATTCAATGAGAAATGGTAACAGAATGGAAGAAAAAAGTGGGGATAAAGTACTGCCGTTGTGTAAGGTCGCCCGAGAGCTCAGAGCCTTGAAAGGTAGGCAACGCGCGTGTGAATCCTCTGGAGTTGCAGGCGTCCAAACATAGGCTTCGGAGACTGCTTACCGTTAAACAGGCCGTATGCTTCCGTCGTAGTATGTAAAACAAGTTGAGTATACAGTATAAAATTATAAATATTTCGTGACAAACTTACACAAATCGACCTAGTCCTACGGTAAGCTAAGTAAGGCTTGTGTTGTAGGTACTAGACGACGATACACATAATAGATAGATACATATAATTACTTAAATAGAGAACACCCATGACTCAGGAACAAATATCTGTGCTCATCACACAAATAAATGCCCTGACACTATATACAATAGCCGACACTACCCACTAGCTGACCGGTCGTCAAAATAAAAGTACCCCAATTCCGTCCATTAATTTAAAAAGTGTGGTGTATTCTCGGTCAGTTATAGTAGTCTATACGTCCTTGAGTAACTCGCGGTTTCGTACTCGTCGTAAATACGTTTTTACGTTCACGTGATATATCGACGCCGTTAAAAACTATAATGGGTGCTTACGGTGCGCTATAGGCGTAGATTATCTAGAGATTAGTCGTGACGAAATATGCTTGATCCATCCGGAGGGATAGGATCAAACCCGATAAGTCGAGTAAACGGAGATTTGATATTATATACGGATTTTTTTGACATGGGCGGCAAACGAGCAGACGGATTGCCTGGTGGTAAGCAATTACCGTCGCCCATGGGCACCCGCAACACCAGCGAAGTCACAAGCGCGTTGCCTGCCTTTAAGGGGGGTTGAAGCTCTGGGAACCTTGCTCACCATCAGGAACACAACACTACATAGGTCGCAACGTACTTGTGACTCCTCTGGTGTTGCGAGTGTCCATGAGCGGCGGTAGTTGCTTACCATCAGGCAATCCGTCTGCTCGTTTGCCTCATTAATAAAAACACATAGATGTAAGGTAGCAGTGCTATTATGGTTGTGGTCTTCTGTAAATAGGAGGTACTTCCCCAAACGGGCTGCTCCCGATTCAAGCGTGATGGTCATCGCTGTGCCCTACCTCTCATTGTTGGACGTAGTTTAAGGACATACCCTGGTCCATAATATAATATTTACATAAAGCTTTTTAACTAAAAGGGTGTAGCAGGATAAGCCTTCAAAAGTTGCCCCCAAAGCTTTGGGTTCAAAACTACAACTCTTATGACGGAGAATTGGAGTAAAAGAGAAAGATGCTCGAAATATACGTATTTCGATGTTCGCATTACCGGGTCTGAATAGGATAGAATAGACCTACATTACGCTGTAAGAATAGTCAATGGAACCTTCTAGAAGGTAGGGCGTGACAAAATCGTGTAGATTTTGGTTGGAACGTAACAAATTAATGCCACTTGTGCAAACACACGGGAAATTTGTAAACAAGGAGTAGGTAGGTTTGAATAGAGATACGCTATGTTAATGGTGATCATAGCGATATTATGTCACTGAATAGACTAAATAGTATTTATCGTTTGGCGTAGAGACGCTAGGTCCTAAGTCTAAATACAAATGCAGGGCCTAGGTTTACAATTAAACTGCGTCCGGCCATCAGAGCCATGTAATATTGAGAAGAATAAAGTTCGATATTTAAATCGAAAGAAAAATAGAAAAAATTACTCGCAGCGGGACTCTAATCCTCAACCACTGGATCACTAGCCCAGTGCACTACCAATTGTGCTATAGGAGTACCGCTTAGACTTGTCAAATTTTTCTATCTATCCCTCGACGCATACGTCATCATGGGTGACGTGTAGACACATCTACCGTCAGCGTATTGAACACTTAACGGCATCGAAGTCTCAATTTTTTTCATTGAGAATTCATCGATAACAATGTTCTACCCCTTTCTAAATTATTTTTTATTATGCAGAAACTTCTGCTAGCGAATATCTTCGATATTTAAATCGAAAGAAAATTAGATAAATTTGACTCGCAGCGGGCATTGTCTCTGTCACTCTAATTACACCTTAATTGGAGTAAAAGAGACAGATGCCCGAAATTTTCGAACTTCGATTTTCGCGGTAGGCCCACTAGTGGCACTAGTCTATGGCACACATGTTGGCCTTCGACAGTCCATAGGATCTATTAATCGTGATTCATTACGCGCAATTAAACGCTTTCCCACGGCGCGCGCGCAGCCAGGCCGCGAGACGAGCGTAAGCGGCGGTTATAGTTATAGAACGTCGCGATTTTTTAAACATGGCCGTAGTTTTTACAACTTATGTCAAACTAGCTGTGCCCCGCGGAGTTACCTATGGTTTATAAGGGAAAAAACGTAGCCTATGTGTTAATCGAGAGTGTCAGCTAACTCCATACCAAATTTTATTATAATCGCTCCAGCCGTTTAGACGAAGAAGTAACAAACATACACACTCACATACTTTCACCTTTATAATATTAGTGTAGATAGTCCTTGTTAGACTGGATACTATCGTGGAGTCCTTTCAGAATTGAGTTTTTATACATTCTTACACAAATTAACTGAGCCCCACGGTAAGCTCAAGAAGTTATATATATATATATATGTGTGTGTGTGTATATATAGCAGGACCTTGGCTGTACCCACAACTTCTTGAGCTTACCGTGGGGCTATATATTTATAATTAGGGATCTATGTAATTTTACTAACAGTAAAAATCGTGACCTGATATACCGTTACGAGACCCGGCCTGTGTCGTGTCGCTGCAATCATGGCCATTGAGCATCTTACCATATCCGTCGCCACTCGTTATGGCGACAAGCACAGGTTAAAAGAGGGAGCGGGAGCGGGAGTGATAGCGGAGCGGGTATAAGTTGTCAAAAGGATAATGCCTAAGCAATGTGTAGTGTCGCTTCAATCATGGCCATTGAGCATCTTACCATATCCGTCGCCACTCGTTATGGCGACCGGCACAGGTTAAAAGAGGGAGCGGGAGCGGGAGTGATAGCGGAGCGGGTATAAGTTGTCAAAAGGATAATGCCTAAGCAATGTGTCGCTTCAATCATGGCCATTGAGCATCTTACCATATCCGTCGCCACTCGTTATGGCGACCGGCACAGGTTAAAAGAGGGAGCGGCAGCGGGAGTGATAGCGGAGCGGGTATAAGTCGTCAAAAGCCTAATGCCTATGCAATGTGTAGTGTCGCTTCAATCATGGCCATTGAGCATCTTACCATATCCGTCGCCACTCGTTATGGCGACCGGCACAGGTTAACAGAGGGAGCGGGAGCGGGAGTGATAGCGGAGCGGATAAAAGTTGTCAAAAGGATAATGCCTAAGCAATGTGTAGTGTCGCTGCAATCATGGCCATTGAGCATCTTACCATATCCGTCGCCACTCGTTATGGCAACAAGCACAGGTTAAAAGAGGGAGCGGGAGCGGGAGTCATAGCGGAGCGGGTATAAGTCGTCAAAAGCCTAATGCCTAAGCAATGTGTAGTGTCGCTGCAATCATGGCCATTGAGCATCTTACCATATCCGTCGCCACTCGTTATGGCAACAAGCACAGGTTAGAAGAGGGAGCGGGAGCGGGAGTGATAGCGTAGCGGATATAAGTCGTCAAAAGCCTAATGCCTAAGCAATGTGTAGTGTCGCTTCAATCATGGCCATTGAGCATCTTACCATATCCGTCGCCACCCGTTATGGCGACAAGCACAGGTTAAAAGAGGGAGCGCGGGCGGGAGTGATAACGGAGCGGATGTAAGCCGTCAAAAGACTGCCTAATGCCTAAGCAATGTGTCGTGTCGTTATACGCTATAGTGTATTGCCAATGAAAATGTATTAACAATGTATGGTATAAATATAAAGTTACTGTGTTAGGTTAAGTCCGCACTGGCAGCCTTGCTTGATACATAGAGCTTAGCGCGTCATCTAGCGAGTAGATTTAGTAAAACAAACGTCCTTGAATGTTTGCGCCCGGGCGCACTGCGCGCTTGGCGCCTAGCTAGTCGCTTAGCGTGTGTCCAAGTAAACCAACGTCTTGGTTTTTTTGTGGCGAGGCGCGAAGGCTCTAGGCGCCAAGCAAGCCGCCTGCCAGTGCGGACGTAGCCTTACAGTTTTGAGTTGGACCCAGGTACACACAGCAACACTCTTATCTGCACATTGGTGAACCTTATTGTATAAGGCATAAGGTCCACCGATGTATAGCTAAGAGTGTTGCTGTGTCCAGGACACTGATAAACCATCGGGGGGGCCATCCCCCCTCAGCGTCCATCTAGAGCTTATTGTACCGACATTTATTACTCGCGCGAGTCGTCGACGTCGTCGCCGAGAAATATGCGTCCGACAAGCACTAGCAATATATGGTTCCATTTTGCGTACCAATAAAAAAAAGTCGCGCCTCGCCGTGCCGGTGGAAACCCACCTACGTATACTGCAATTCTCGACCCGCTAAGCATGGCACTTATAACCGCTATAACGTTGAACCCCTTTGCTGGCAAGGTAGAGATCGCTCTGTTTGCCGGTATAGGCTAATAGCCGATAAATAGATAGACTTATATCTCTCGCTATCGCTTATGACTTGCACGCTACTAACAAGTGTCACCGTCCTTTGACATATTTTGTACCTGTAAATATTAATTTATTTACTGCATAGACTTAGACATCTACAGGCTGATTTTTAAATATACAACGATGGTGGCAAACAAGCATGCGGCCCGCCTGGTGGTAAGCAGTTACCCTAAAAGTTGTTGGAGCTCTGGGAACCTTACTCACCATCAGGAACACAACACTACATACCTGAAAGGTGGCAGTGCTATTATGGCTGTGGTCTTCTGTAAGGAGGAGGTACTTCCCCAGTTGGGCTGCCCCAGATTCAAGCGCGATGGTCATCGCTGTGCCCTACCTCTCATTGTTGGACGTAGTTTAAGGACATACCCCCCAAGATGTTTAAATTTAACTATTAAACTTTGTTGTTTCTATATCGTTTTGATTAGATAGTTATGGTTATCGTTCTGCCAGAGAGCATTCGTCGTCGAGCGAGAATATTCGAGTAGTGTGGACGTTCGACAGAGACTTACCCTGGCCCGGGACCGCGAGCATCGATCTTCGTATATTCCGAGCATCTTTCTCTTTTACTCCAATTACGGAGGCATGAGAGCGATAAAAACAATCGTTCGAAATTTTCGAATATAGTTTTTCGTGGTAGCTACCTATTCTGGTAAATGGCGTGTGTACGCCTCGTTTTTTTTTTAAGATTAGAAAAATTTCGCTCGATTGAGCTTACGTTTCGTCAATTATTGCAGTAATGTCGTAATAATTTCGTAAATAAGATTCCATTGTTAACGTTATGTTGAAGAAAATAAGAGGCAATTATGACAGTTTTTTAAATGTTTTTTCTAAAATTCGCATGAGGAGAAACGCATGATTTTTGTAAACCTAAAAATAGAGCTACAGCGGTCACTCGACGTTTTCCTGGCGGTCCACAGTAATCTAACGCGGAGTCTCCGCAGCGTGAAATTTTAAGCCGCGGGACAAAACGCTAATGTGCCCACGTTCATACGTTTGCTCGTTTACAAATACACGCACAAGAAAGCTCTCAGTAGGAAACAAACTGATTTCCTTCGGCGGTCTCGCCTAGTGGATAGTGACCCTGCTTATGAAGCCGATGGTCCTGGGTTCAAATCTCAGTCAGGGCATTTATTTTTGTGATAAGCACAAATATTTGATACTGATTTATGGGTGTCTAGTACCTACAACACAAGCATTACTGAGTTTACTGTAGGACTAAGGTAGATTTGTGTAAGATTGATTTATTATTTACTAACTTTTCTGCACTGTACACTCGCAAAGAATCAAACACATATTAACTCTGTCTTGCCCAAGAATACTCGCCACCACTGCACCATCAACAAATTAACCCGCTCACAGCGCCGGGAGCAGCCCGTATGTCCCCCGTACAAGGCTAGACACGGCGTGGAAAGTGTTACGATACGCGAGTCCATCATACGCCTGTCAGCCATAGCCATAACACCGTCGCCATATTGCGTACGAGACTTGTTTAGACAACCCTCCATTTTAGATTTTGTAGCTTAGCTGTCAATAAATTATAAGTTGCCATGTTAGCTAAAATAAGTTATCTTGGCTGGTGGATACTGCCAACGCGCCCGTCAAGCGTCGCGATTATTAAGGACGCGTTATTTTTTAGGCTTTCGAGCGGCAAGAGACCCTGCATTATTTCAGAGTCCTGAGTGTACATTTTTAAAGGAACCTTACGTCACGAACGCGTTTGCATTTCCCATATAAATAACATTATCACTTACGCGTTCGTAAACGTTTTTTTACGTCAAAACAAACTTACACTAGAGCCTCTGAATTATAAAACAGCATATAGACGAAATCTTGTGATAATAATATATATTTCCTTTCAAAGAGACTCAGAGAAATGCTGCCAGCGTCTTCGGTTCAATGCCGCAGGGGCCTTTTCTAGATTTGTGTTAGTTTTGATTGAATATTATTGTTAGTTTAATTATTCATTGTTTTTCTACGTATTTAGTTGATTTTGGTACTTAATAAATATACATAATTACATCAAATACATATGAATAAATACAAAGATATAGTCCCCATTCCTACTTTCATGCTGCATTAAATATTCGGAACAACACAGATGAACAGGCTGTTACTGAACCAGCGTGCTACACCCTCGACCTCGTCGACACGTACCATCAGGTGTGACTGAGGTCAAACTCTGGTCAGTCTTGTATATAAAAAAGTCCATGTCTGTATTTAAATCCGGAACCTAAAGCGTCCTAGTGTATATAAAACATGTTTTTAACCCCAAATTAATCAGCATTGCAAAATGAGTCCATGAGACTCAGACTCGAGTTTTCACGAAAGCTAAACTGATCACATTATATCCAATATTATAAGTCCTTCACCAAGTACCTTATCAGCTAAAAGCTAGGCTATCTCGGACGAGGTCGCCATAGCCTACACAAAGCACAAAATAGGCAGTCCTAACCGCCATAGTTTTGATAGTGAACTACGTCCTTTTAAAGGTACACTCGGCGTTATTGCTTGGTTAATTAGGTTGCAGTAATGGGCTTTAGAATGTACATTGTGAGTTTAGAAACACTACATGTTATTGGCTAGATTGCGGATTTAATATTTTTAGTACTTAAACTTACATACTACATAGTTAATTAAAGCAAAAGAAAAGTTGAAATATGTAGATGACATATATTTTAAGAACAAACGACGAGGATCTCCAACGTTCGGGACGGGATTTTCTTAAGTATATGTCATCTATTTCAACTTTTAAACTATATATATAGTAGTACTTAATTTAAATATATCATAAAAAAATATTTGATTTTATATCAAATCAGCATTGCGATACAACCAGCAAATGCCGCCAGCATCCTTGGTACAATGCCTCAAGGGCCTTTTTTACATTACAATAACTAGTTAAGTACTCTTAGTTTAATTTTTTTAATACATACACATGTATGTATATATTAGAAATATATAATCACGCCTGTTTCCCAGAGGCGTAGGCTGAGATCACGGATTTCCATTTGCTACGATCCTGACAAATCACTTTCGCTTCACTCACTTTTATAATGTTCCTCATACACGCTCGTCGGTTTAGGGTACTCCTGACCTGGCCTTTCTTCAATATATCCCCAATTTGGTCGAGAAAAGTTCGCCTAGGCCTTCCCCTTCCAACGGATCCTTCTACTCTCTTTCTATACACCTCTACATGGCCAAACCATCTTTGTTTTAATGAATGTAATTAGTGTAAATTTTAGACTCTTAAATCAGTATTACTTAACTTGGCCTATTATGACATAACAGACTAAAAACAAATCAAAACAATTTGATTTGTTTTTAACTGCAGCACTATCTCTCTAGCTACGAGTATATCAGAATCCCGTAATGGATTCATATAGGAGGCGCAAGCACGTAGTGTTTCACCTTAGAGTTGGTACAAAGGTGCCAAAAACCGTTAAAAATAAACAAGATTACATATACTTGATACATTTCGACGGGTTCCGCTGTGTTCGGGTGGCCCGATTGGTTGAGGCGTTAGCCGCGATAGCTGGAGATGCTGGTTCGAATCCCGTCTCGAACGCCGGAGGTTCTCGTGACATTTTCTTAAGTATACGTCATCTATTTCAATTTATAAACATTTTTTTTGAAATTACCTTATAACGAATGACTATGCCGTGTGGCTAGGAATAGTACGACTCCATTTCCCGCGGGTGTCCGCAGCGTCCGTCGAAACCAAATCTACAGCTACTGAGTCGACAAGCCGCTTGCCAAGCGTGGAGCCTGTGGTAACTTCCCCCAAGATGATACAAGTCATATTTGGGGGAGGCATATGTCCAGCAGTGGACGTCTTATTATAAATTACTATTAACCTGATTAATAATGATACTATTAGTTAATACCTATCATATCATATTTTAAATTTATAAGCCGCGAACGTCAATTTAGACGTAAGGTAGGTCAGGCATATAAGGCCCAGCTGGTTATAAGGCCCAGAAGCCAAAAATCACATTTCCAATAGTATAATTCGTTCGACACTTCACGTACACAAAGAAGCAGTAGAGAAAACGAGCTGACAACAGCGGTTGGATTCGAACGCGCCGACATTTTGTCAGGACCTTCCAAACAGTCTTTGGGTGAGGTTACGGCTGCGCTTGATGTAAATTTTACTAAAAGAAAATTGCGTTTTCTGGAGGTTTTTGATTATGCACTGTGTTATTTTTAATTTGGATCTAAACAGAGGTTAACCTGGCTGTATGTAGAAAGGTAAGTTTTAGTTTCATGTCTATTTTTATGTTTAATAATCGTCATTATTCTAGAACCTTTACTTTAGCTAATAAGGCCCAGGATTAGAGTAGGTAACAAGGCCCGGGCCCCGGGCCTTATTAAACGTATGAGACGTAATGGTAGACTTAAATTTGAAATGCGTCAATAGATATAAAACATATAAATAAACAAAAAACAGCTAACTAGTCGATTTTGACAATTCGTACACAAGCATACCTACAAATTCTGTGAGAAGAGGGGATTAAGAATAATATGTTTATTTGAAATTAGCTTTTATATAAAGCCTTTAGTTCAAAAAGGCCCACAAAATTATGGTTGATTGATAAATTATGAGCGGTACTTTTTTATTTTGGTAAATATTTATGTTACCAAGTGCTGTAACAAATAAAGGTTTAATTTTATGTTAGTTCTTTCTATTTTAGAGTAAAATCGTCGATTTCTGATATGTTTAGTATAATAAGGCCCAAAGGCAAATAAAAAGACAAATTATAAATATCCTCATGTTATGAAGGTACCAAATATTGTTTCATGTGTAAGTGTGACGTTAAAAAGTTTAAAAACCTGTTATTTACGTTAATATGATCAATTCTTTGGCGGGCTTTATTACCTACATAGTGTTTAATAAGGCCCAAAACAGTAGTTTAAAAAAAATTACAGTAACCTCAAATACACTAATATTTTCACTGTTATTTTCATTTATGAAGAAATTTAAATAAACGTGTCGTCTATATCGAATGAGTTTTACTTGTTATCCTGATTATATCGACAGATATTTCGTTTTAAATAATGGTGGGCCTTATATACCTAATCTACCTTATGATTGACAAATTTATTAGCTCCAGTGACCGAATAGAACTTGATTGGTCTAGTTTTTTTTGTTTATAATTTACCGACATTCTTTTACGGGCATAGCGTTAGTTAAAGTTAGGCTATTTCGTATAGACAATTTATTTTATTTATAAATTTACATTTTTAAATCAAGTTGTAGACTTTCCGTGCCCAATTCAAGTATTACGTAAGCAGATTTTTTACAATTATGTTGCCCTTGTCAGCAAAAATAGGCAAACCTCTGGGATTTCAGGATTAGTCTATTTGAAACGATATCTTAAACAATTTAACTTGGGCAAAAAAGGATCAACGGTTAAAACAAACATTAACTTTTTTTTTTTTTGTTATGACATAGGCGGCAAACGAGCAGACGGATAGCCTGGTGTTAAGCAATTACCGTCGCCCATGGGCACTCGCAACACCAGGGGAGTCACAAGCGCGTTGCCAGCCTTTAAGGGGGGTTGGAGCTCTGGGAACCTTACTCACCATCAGGAACACAACACTACATACCTGAAAGGTGGCAGTGCTATTATGGCTGTGGTCTTCTGTAAGGAGGAGGTACTTCCCCAGTCGGGCTGCCCCAGATTCAAGCGTGATGGTCAACGCTGTGCCCTACCTCTCATTGTTGGACGTAGTTTAAGGACATACCCGGGTCCAAACTAACTTGCTTTGATTGGCTTACAATACGTGAAATCGTCAATCGAATCGGAACGAAACCATAGATTGCCGGAAGAAATTTGGACCATTGACAAGTGAGTGTCGTGCAGTAATTCCTCCACTCGCTTCTAAGCGAGTACCTATAACGTTTTTATTATGTGTAGGAATCCCCGACATGTGTTTTTTTTTCGAGCATAGACAATTGGTCATCACCATACGTCGCACTCCAGCGGGCAGTTTGGTGGCAAGGTAAGGTTTACAAAAAAATCTTAACTTACAAGTATTATATAATGTACTTAGTATTTGTAACAGTTCATTAAAATTAGTTACCGGTTATCAATTATTACTTTTGTTAGTCTTTAACGTATAGATACTCTGCAGTGATAACTGAGAGCCTATTTAAGTGGCCACTTATGAAACGAATAAATAGCTGACATGTGTCATTATGACTGTTGTTCAAACTTATATTTGTTGTTGCAGTGCCGTCTATTAGATTTGCTTTATTTGTTAAATTGCATATCTATTTATTGCAAATTTGCAATGGATACGATACTACGACAGCACTCCGAACTTAAGTCACAGAAAGGTCGCATACATTGCTTAATATGTAAAGTTAATATAAAGCCCAAAAAATATAATGTTGATCGTCATTTATCGTCAAAAACACACGAAGCAAGAAAAACTACTGCTGTTGAGAAACTGGTCAATGAAGATATAAATTTTAGTATTGAGAATAATAAAATATATTGTAATGTATGTCACTGTTACATAATCCCTAAAAAATGCAATATTGTAAGACATCTTGTTTTGCATACTTGCAATTGTATTTTTATTTAAAATTGAATGAATACTAAAAAATAAACACGTAATTAACGTACAACTTTAGTTGCTAAGATATTTAGAATAGTACATTATAAATACTAGGTACCAAGTACTAAGTACAAATACTTCTGATTATTTGAAAATGAATTGATGTATTTGTGAACCTTATCTATCATTTTGACATGCCACCAAATTGCCCGCTGGAGTGCGACGTATGGTCATCACACTTGAACGCCCCCACAGACTTCGGTCCGGACACATTCCGTTAAAAAAGTTTGCACAGTTCATGAAGACATCAGAGTCCCCAAACTGCGAAGACTGCGGAACGGTTGCGGATGTGCAGCACTTCTTAATGGAACCTGTCAGAACTCGAGCAAAGAGGGAACAGCTATTTCAATAGGATAATTAATTATTTACTCTTGCAATATTTGTTTTTTTCTTGCATAAATCGAACAGCTCGAGATTTTGACAAGAAAAAACATAAAATTTATCAAAATATTTCAAGTCGAGAAAAGTGCCAAAAATTTTAAGAAACGCTCAAATGTACAAACTGTTTTGAGAGTTGCTCATTTGAGGACGGCCTAAGTCCAGCAGTGGACGTTTTAAGGCTGTAATGATGATGATGAATTCCAAATGACAGAAAAAAGTGTACACAATTACAAAATGCCCCAGATGCAATACGCTTCTGTAGAATTTGTAATTCATAGAAGTGTACATTTTTCTAATACTTGTCGTGGCTAATATGTTATTAGATATCAATTAAAAAATAATCCGCTCAAAACCAATTAAACATACATACATTTTTATATAGCCGTACGCAGTGCTGGACATAGGCCTCCCACAAATGTCTTGTATCATCTTGGGGCTAGTTGCCATAGTCGCCACGTTTGGCAGGCGGGTTGGCGACCACAGTAGCTGTAGATTGGGTTTCGACGGACGCTGCTGCCCGTCTGTAGGATTTTGCCCTTTGTCGCCTCTTACGACAACCGCGGGAGGAGATGGAGTGGTGCTATTCTAGTCAGTCGGAATCACACGGCATATTAAACATATACTCACGTTTTATCAAATAGACTAGCAGGTAAGAATCCATAACCTTCCTAGCATTGTCCTGGCCTTTTGCCACGGCTTATGGGGGCCTGGGGTCCGCTTGGCAACTAATCTCAGGCGTATGCACTAGTTTTACGAAAGCGACTGCCATATCTTACCTTCCAACCCAGAGGGTAAGGTGTTAAGGTGACGGCACCAGTAATGGACAAGGAACCAATCATGAACATTAGTGCTTATTTCAATGGAGTTAAGTGTTGTGCATTTGTTGGGACATATTCAATTTATAACGTTATGATTTTTGAAATAAGAACTAAGTGTCCATCATTGGTACCTGTCAGCTAAAAGTGTCCAACATTGGTGCCATTACCTTATTGGGATTAGTCCGGGTTTCCTCCCGATGTATCAAGTGTCAAGTCAGACCTCATGCGCGAAGAATATTAGGCGATGTCAAACTAGGCTTGAAGGATTTCAATGCAACGACGGTGACAAACAAGCGTACGGCTCGGCTGATAGTAAGCGGTTACCGTAGCCTATGGACGACTACAACACCAGAGCACATGCCCTTTGAGAACCTATACACTCCTTTTTTTGAAGAACCTCATACTGTAGTCCCTAAGGAAAGCCTCGGCAGGGAGTTCATTCCACAGCCGGAGCGTTCGCGGGAGGAAATTCCTTTTAAAGCGCTTAGTGCGCGACCCTTTAAGGCTTGGGCAGATAGGCGCGTTTTGAGAGCGTGGCGCAGCGGGTCGTGACAGCGGTGTGGCTAATGCAACGAAATAGGGCACACATTCGGACGGCAGCGTCGCGCCCCACATGCACATGGCGCGTTTTGCGCCTCGCCACAAAACGCGCCCTATGTGACCAAGCCTTTAGGCTCCAGGGTGTGAGAATGAATGCACTGCCGACGGCGAGAGGTCTACTTTTTTAGACTCCGTATTCTGAGCAAACAACTTTGTCAAGTCATTATGCAGACTTCGTAGTCTATAATATTATCAATCGTTGTTTACAAATAGCGCCTCGTAAAAAAATACCCGTAGTGAATCATGTAGTAACAACATTTTTTATCACGGCCGTATCAAGTTAATTGTTACGGCCAATTAGCGGCTTTCGACCTGACCCGGCGTATCGCGTGACGGCCATTTGCCTTTTTCTCATTACATGTGTCACAACTTAACAAGTTATAATAAATAATAATAAATATTTCGGTACAATGTTACATAAATCGACCTAGTCCTACTGTAAGCTCAGTAAGGCTTGTGTTTGCTTCTCGGGTCAGAGGTGTAGGGTTAGAACCGGTGTAGTTTATATTTTTGTTCTTTTGTATACTCGACGTGTTAAAGTGCCCTTGTGGCCCACTTACTGAATAAACGTTTGAGTTCGAGTTGTAGGTACTAGACGACGATACATATATTATATGTATACCAGGTGAAATCAAAATGGTAATAGAAAAATATATTTTACGTCACACTGGGCGGTAAGAGAGATTTATCGCCCTAGGGCGCGACAGAAAATCGTACTTTACACCCAGGTGAAGACGTAAAACTATGTACGGCACCACAGGCGGTAATAAAGAAGGCCTCAGATCGCTTGTTTACGGTCGCACAAATACGCGCGATCTGGGGCATTCTTTGTTTTACCGCCCTGGGTACGTAAATATACTATTCTGGATCTATACGTCATTACGATCAACTTTTACTATGGAGTCAACCGAAAAAAAGAGACCTTCCCATACTAGTTGCTAGCTAGCTGTAGTTATTATCATATTATTTATATTTGTTCATTATCATATTATTCTAAAATGAGTAGGTAACACTAACAACGCTTTGTTCGATACAGTGTACAGAATCTTATCACAGCCATAAAAGCACTGCTACCTTTCAGGTATGTAGTGTTGTGTTCCTGAAGGTTAGGTAACCAGAGCTCCAACCCCCCTTAATATCTATCTTAAAGACCGTCAACGGTAGTGTCTCCCCTGGTGTTGCGGGTGCTCATGGGCGACGGTAATTGCTTACCATCAGGCAATACGTCTCCTCGTTTGCCAAATTTTTGGATAAAGTAAATATTTTCAGAAATAATCGCTCCAGATGAAAATTAGCGATGTTTGTCTGTTTAAAATATTGTGTTTCATAAATAGCTAAAGTTAGAACACACGAAAAGACAAAGGAGTCGTAAATTATAAATTAATTAGCATCACAACTGATAGCACCGACATCTGACTGCCGCGCACCGACGTAGTAACCTCGGGGTTATCTGCGCGGGCGCAACATGATGGTTTTATGTTTGGGGGTTGTGACGTTATAGTAGAGACGTGATTATTATGATTTTGTTTATATTTAACATTACTGTGGGAGAATTACATATTATAATTAACGATTAACACGGTTTTACTCACGTTTATTTAGTACTCGCGCGACATGTTTCGGGGAACATAGGCCTCCATTTCCAAGCACTAAGAGTGTCCGTTTGGTTCGCCGCTCGCGTCGCCGGCCCGTCGCGCACTAACGCGCGCCGCTCTTGATGTCAAAACCGATTAATGGCGTGTTAAACGTTAATTATTATATTATGTCATTTATGTGTCACGAAAGTTTAAATACAAAAATTACATATTAATTAATAAATATTACAACCGCGTTATGGTATTTCGCTTGGCTTAGTGAATTTGTGTAAGACAAATTCACTAAGCCAAGCGAAATACCATAACGCTTGAGTCTGGAGAAGCCCAACTGGGGAAGTACCTCCTTTTTACAGAAGACCACAGCCATAACTTCCGGAGAAACATGAAAGGTGCAGAAATGATATTATAAAAAGACTAGCTGTCCCGGCGAACTTGGTACCGTCTGAAAATCTTTAGTCTTTTTTGTGTTGTTTTTAAAGCATATTATTAAAATTTTGGCCAAGAAGATCACAACAAACCCAAAATTGTCCAAATCTGTTCAGCCGTTCTCGAGTTATAAAAGCCGCAACTAACACAACTTTATTTTATTAATATAGATAAATATACTGTGACGAACTTATATCTTTGAGGGATCGTTTAAAGCGAACCTAACAGAACAAATAAGTACCATACCTTGTTTTGCTACTTAGGTCAAAATAAAAACACATATGTATTCAATAAAATACAAATAATAAGCACAGACAATATCAAATTATAAAAAAAAATGTCACCTTAAAACTTTTTTTTAAACAAGACTGACCAGCGTTTGACCTCAGTCGCACCTGATGGTACGTGTAGACGAGGTGTAGCACGCTGGTTCAGTAACAGCCTATTCACTCTTGCCTTAAAGGGACCCAAATTATATCTCCGGGAATATAAACAATTTTTTTTATGACAAATGTGGCAAACGAGCAGACGGATTTCCTGATGATAAGCAATTACCGTCGCCCATGGGCACCCGCAATACCAGGAACGTCACTGGTGCGTTGCCGGCCTTTAAGGGGGGTTGGAGCTTTGGGAACCTTACTCACCATCAGGGACACAACATTACATACCTGAAAGGTAACAGTGCTAATATGGCTGTGGTCTTTTGTAAGGAGGAGGTACTTCCTCAGTTGGGCTTCTCCAGACTCAAGCGTGATGGTACTGCGCTGTGCCTTACCTCTCATTGTTGGACGTAGTTAATAATCTTAAAAGTCTCATTACACTTAATATTAAAACTAAAACTTATTCACAGTCCTATACAAACCTACACACAGTAAAAGCAGGTCAAAATGAGAATATTTTCTCATCCCTAACTAGTTGATAATACTACTGATAACACACGAGACTGTGGGGCTCCGAGTATATCATTTTATGCAAAACTAATGGGCTGACCTTATCTTGTACATGCACTAATTTCTACATAATACAAGCGTTTACATCGCTTTGTTAATGTAGTTATAACTGATAATGTGATTCGCTACGTCATTGGAGAATATTTATTGTATTAAGGCTTGGGCAGATAGGCGCGTTTTGAGAGCGTGGCTCAGCGGGGCGTGACAGCGGTGTGGCTAATGTAACGAAATAAGGCACACATTCGGACGGCAGCGTCGCGCCGCGCTGCACCACGCCATAATACGCGCCCTATGTGACCAACCTTTACTGGCGCTTCTTGTTCATAGACAAACCACTCTTTAAATACATAAAATATTACGATTCTTACACAAATTGACTGAGTCTCACGGTAAGCTCAAGAATGCTTGTGTTGTGTGTACTCAGACAATGCTATACATATACAAATACATAGAAAACTTTTAATATATAATCGGAACTAAAAACCTGCGGCGCTACCGCGAAACACGATATTCGCAAATTTCGGACGATTGTCTCTGTCACCCTCATGACGTCTTAATTGGGGTAAAAGAGAAAGATGCCCGAAATTTACAAATTTCGTTGTTGGCGGTAGCGCCTCTGTGCTCATCACACAAATAGCCAAAAAAGTGATACATATTAATAGAAAACTTTTGGTTTTCAAAAATTGTATGAGTGACTGATATAGACAAATGAAAATGAAGAAATCTCCCTAAAAACATAACACCCGGTTTCCGGCAGGTAATTGTACCCAAAAGAAAATCTGCGCCAATTAATCCTATAGCTTCGAAATTATTCATGTTGTCTTTTCTAACCTACAGATTCCCAGCTTCCTGTCTACAGTACCTTCCTTACAGTCCTACGAATCCCAAGATCCTGAATCCGAGTCTAGCCGATGTCACACACGTTTCCTGCTCTGATACTCCCGGGTGATTATTCGGGCGTTTGAACCACTCTTATTACTCTGTCTAGATTTCTGTAGAAATGATCGCACAGTATGGTGTCATTTTTGGTTTACTGGTAGACAGCTGGGCTGGCTAAAGGACACCCAAAACCTACTTAATATAATGCAGGCACTTCTACAGAAATCTGGACAGAGTAATAAGAGCGGTTCAAACGCCCGAATAATCACCCTCCCAATAGTGGGTCAACGCAATTTGGCAGTACGTGCTTCCACTTGGACAGTGGGCAAAGTACGGGGCTTGCGTAGGACCCCACGGGCACTCATCCGGGACTTCCAAGTATCCTATGTCTAAATTCAGACCTTAATTTATTTAATCTTTATTGCTTAAATAAAATATAATGTACAATAGGTGAACTTATTAATTGTATGAAAGCGGGTAACTCACGTTTTATGAGTCGAATATTGCTCGACATGTTTCACTCCGTAACGAGGAGCATGAGCCATTCGCGTTGGCTAACCGACGCAGACATCATCAGATGTCTCGTCGTTTATGTGTATGTCGTTTATACAATTAATATGTTTGAATCTCACAATAGTTTTGTGTTTAAAATAGGTGAACTTAATGCTACATATGATGCATTCTCTACCAGTTAACCTTTGGGCAAAGCAGAAAAGATTGTAGGCGGTGCATTTGAACGAGTGTAAGAAAACCTTTACACCAAGTTCCATGTTAATCCGTCCAACAATTCACAAAACTAGAGATTCAAACATTAATAGTATAGAAGCGGGTAACTCCCGTTTTGTAAGTCGAATATTGCTCGACATCTTTCACTCCGTAACGAGGAGCATAACCATGAGCAGTTCGCGTTGGCTGACAAGATTCATCGTGTCAGTTATTGCGTGACTCAATAAAAAACATACAATATCATCACAAACTTTCGCATGTATAATTAAAAATTAAATTAAATTAAATTTGTTTTTATTTCAGACCGGTTGATTATTAGTGAGGGTAGAGTAGGCTTGGAGAGAAGTGTAGGGTAAGAGGAAGTAGCATAAAGGTTTGTCCAGGGCCCTGAGTGTAAGTTTTTAAGGTAACAAAACGTCACCATGGCGTTAGAGTTACCCATATAAATAACATTATAACTTACGCGTTAGACACGTTTTTTTACGTCAAAAGAAAGTTATACTAGAGCCTCTGAAAAATATATTTTGTTTCAATCTATGTGACAGATGGCCTAGCGGTAAGAGCGTGCGACTTGCATTCCGGAAGTCGCAGGTTCGAACCGCTGCTTGTACTAATGAGTTTTTCGGAACTTATGTACGAAATAACATTTGATATTTACCAGTCACTATTCGGTGAATGGAAAACATAAACAAACCGGACTAATCCCAATAAGGCCTAGTTAACCCTCTAGGTTGGAAGGTAGCCAGCAGTCGCTTTTGTATAAACTAGTGCATACGCAAAATCCTGGGATTAGTTGCCGACCCCAGGCTCCTATGAGCCGTGGCAAAATGCCTGGACGCGAGGAATATGTGCCAGTCTACTATAACTCGAGTAACTATACCCCTCGCCCACCGTCACTATAGTTCATCATTTGTATACTCAGCTGCAAACTCTGCCCTCGTATTGGTCGACACACTGTCTATTTAAATGATAATTGATACTGACATGACCTGATAACGATAGCTATGGAAGACTATGTAATTTGATTTTATGTTCGACTAAAACCAAATAACACAAACGAATATATTAGAAAAGATCAGAGTCGGTTCTTACCGCCTAAAATACCTACTGACCGCTGGGTCAGTATATGGGTATATGTGAAAAACTTAGCTAAAACATCGCCTATGTGGTAGTAACGTGTGTACACGCATGTCGGCGTTCTATATTCAAATATTGACGTAAGTTCCATATTAATTCTCTGCACAACTACATAGACATGGTCGTTCAGTTAAGTTTTTCACCTATATTTTTACACTGCTGGTAAACGTATTAACTGTGTATCAGATATCTGAGGCCGGTTGGCAGTATAACTAACTAGCTGTCAATTCTCAAACATCGTAAGAATACATCATCATCATTTCAACCATAAAACGACCTTGGACATAGAACACCCGAAAAAAATATTTGTGTCATTTTGGGGGGTAGTTGCCATAATCGCCACGCTCCGCACGCGGGTTAGCGATCACTGTAGGTTGACCGTATTTTCCGTACTATGGTAACTACCCCCCCAAAATGATACGAGGTAAAAAACAACAAGAGATTTTAGCTTTTTCAGAAATTCCACCCTTAAGGGGCTAAAAAGGGAGTTGAAAGTTTGTACCGAAATAACTATTTTTTTTTCGGTAGAGACTTATTTTTTTGTGAAAAAGTTCCTCATTAGTCATTATATTACAAGAAAAGTGTTTTGTTCGTTTCAGGGAGACTCATGTCCAGCAGTGGACGACTTACGGCTTATATTACAATTACTTCATAGATAGAAGTTTATGGGAAAAATAATGCCTATTGATTGTCATAGTGGCTCTTTACATTAATTCATAAAAATAATTTAAATGGAAATATTTTTTTGACAGAATAGAAATACCGAGAGCTAGGACAGCTAGTCTAATATGGTCGAATTTTATCATTTTTAGTTATTTTTTTATTTATCAAAATACAGTACAAAAACTTAATCTAAAACAGATTCCTGCAAAACTGCATTTAACAGTTTGCCTGCAGGCAAGAGTCTCTACATACATTTATTAAATATTTATTATCTTAATTGACTGTTGACAGTTACTTAAGAAGACAGTTACTTGGAGCAAGTGCCTTTTTAAGGCACTTTTGAACTTATTTTTTATATATATTTTAACATGGCAACATTAGCAACCATGCTACCCGTTCAGGAGTTGACTAGAATATTTTTTTATAAAATCTGAAGACACCTGCTCGGGGACATTGTGTCGTACCCCGCTGACAAACAGCCCAGAGTCTACCCTGAAATTACCATAGATTACATATACTACCATAAACGGCTCATTTTATTGCCCGATTACAATTAAATCGGTATTTAAATTACACCAAGTTATTTTGCGATCGACAGAATAGAATGCAATTAATTAAGTTTAACAGTTTTTTCGAAACCATAGAGCATGGAAAGCAAGGAGGCTTTATATGCAATGTTTGTTTAGCGTTTTGTTTATGCTATGTTTATTTTTGTGATAATGCTTTTTTTCTTGAATAGTCATAGCATGTTATTGGAAACTAAATATACTCAAGATAAAAAATTGTTACTTTCGAAAAACGCAAATCTTGAACGGTTTTCTCTGTCACTCCTTAATTGGAGTGAAAGAGATAGATGCTAAATAGAACGGATAAAGTCGTTTTTGTTGTATCTCCTGTCGCGTTATGCGTCACTATGAGCATACATGCAAAGAGCGGGACAGCATGGTGACGGTGAAATGAAAAAAAAAGATAATTTGAGTTCTACTAAGAATGATTAGTATGTGGGCAAAGCCACGTAAGTGTAAAGAAATTCACCATTCAATTGACTGGTATTAATTTTTTTAATCTATTCGCCGCCATTACAAAAATACCTAACATGTGACACGTGACACGCCATCTTATCAATCCATCTTGATATCAAGTAGTCTGGATATGAAGTCGTGGCGCGCGCATTGTTCTGACTTCTGTTAAAGAAAATTGAAAGTTAGGCACAACAGAGGCGCTACCGCCAAAAACGATATTCGTAAATTTCGGGTATCTTTCTCTTTTACCCCAATTAAGACGTCATGAGAGTGATAGAGACAATCGTCCGAAATTTACGAATATCGTTTTTGGCGGTAGTGCCTCTGTGCCAGGCAACTTTTGTTCTGTTCTGTACCAATATTGTAACTTACACCTAGTTTTAATACTGGCAACTTTACTCCAATTAAAATGACCCGCTCCATAGTCGCCAATGTTGCCATTATCCTCTAGAATTTCCCTTAAACAAAACTAATTAATTCGCACAAAAACCGCGCATCACATAGTTAGCCATATTCCGACGTGCGAGGAACAGTGTATGGTTAGAGCTATTTATTTAATTGGCATAGTTTTTGCTGCTCAGTAATTGATACAAAAGCGAGTTATTGCTGTTCTTAAGAAACTCAACATTGTAAGGATTTTTAAGTTGCAATGGCGGGTAAATGTTTTTAGGCAAGATGGCCGACATTTTTTTTTTCATGTGTCAAATTAAAGTTGAATTGTGCTGAGTTGTGTCACTGTTAGTCAACACACCTATAGGTGAAATGAAAAGCTCAGCTAACCTGGCCTATGTAGTAGTAACGTGTGTGTACGCATGTCGGCGTTCTATATTCAAATTTTGACGTAAGAGCTCGTTCCCACTATGTCGGATGTCGTGACGATTTTTAATCGTACGTTCCACTGGTAGAACATTTTATATGAAGCTGTTCACACTCGTCCGACAACGATTTTGTGTCGGATACGACATAAAATGTCGTGCGTTTTGCCAGCCCTCCCAGCCCGGAAAAAAATCGTGTCGTGTCTCGCTCGCGGAAAAGTGAATATAGCGCTGTTCACATTTTGTCGGATGTCGGAACGATTTTGCCCGCCCCTCCCGCGCGGCACCCCCTCACACACCCGCGCGTCTCTACCGCGCTAGCTGCGATCGTGCACGACAGACGACTAGTGGGAACAGTACCGCCGACACCCGATTGAAATCCGGATCCGACATCCGACATAGTGAGAACAGCGGCAACGACACACGATTAAAAATCGCCACGACATCCGACATAGTGGGAACGAGCTCTAAGTTTCAAATTAATTCTTTGCACTACTACATAGACATGGTGCTTTAGTTAACTTTTTCGCCTATACGTGATATGCTATTAGGAGAATTATCTTTTTAGACGCAAATACGTGTCACTGGCAAGGAGTTCGATAATTATTGATAACAGCTTTTGTGTCACTAGTATTAGAGAAGGTTTAATACTTGTAAGTTCAGACGGTGTGTCATCGGGCTAGAAAAATGGGAAATTATGCACGGTTAGAAAACCTATCGGAAAAATATGCTATTAAATAAAATATAGTGAGACAATGTGCAAATATTTAAAAAACCTATGGGAAAATACGCTGCTGAGAAATAAGTATACTGGGAAAACATTCGACTACAAATGCTTTCGGGAAAGGAAGCTAACGGGAAAAAACAAAGTGGTAAAATTGCTAGTGGCATTAGCCGTCATCATCATTTAGAATTAGAAAAAATGATTTTCGGAAAATATAGTACCTGTACACTCGGTTAGGTACGTATTCTTATCACTTAGTCTTTCGGCGTAAAATAAATCTTACATAAATGATAAACACGGCTCTACTCACTTTTATTTAGTCGTGAGATAGAGCTGTGTTTATCATTTATATACGATTTATTTTATTAAGAGTAACAAGTTATAAATAAGCATTACAGTACACACCAAGACGCTGAGAAACTAATAACAACACGTACCTAACAGAGTGTATAGGTATTATATTTTCCGAAAATCCATTTAAAAAAATTAATCCACGAAAATTTTAAATAAAAAAAAAAACCGCAAGATTTATTGTCAATGATGTCAGTTTAAATATGTCCATTTCGCGGTAAACCTGCGACAGTGATTCGGCTTCCAGATTTTATGGTTTAATCGAGGGAAGTGTACATTAGCGCCCTCTGTTTGCTTAGGCGGGCAAACACTCGGCTGACCGGGGCAAATATTGCCCGATGTGAGGGTAGCTTGATTTTAATCTCTAGGTTTTTTTCTTCAAATGCCAAAGGGTTTTGATGTCATAGCTCGCTGCGTTACTTACGGGTCGCTCCTAGTCGGTGGCAGCAGTGTACTGAAGATCGCTCCCTGTGGCGGCTATTAGGGGAGGCCTTGGTGGTGGATGGTCGTAGTTGATATAAAAATATGATGTCAGACTTGACCCCGACTGCGCCAGGAGTATTATTGTTTGGCGTCTAAGTCCCATAGTAAAACTTTAATTAGAACTACATATTTTTAAGGATTTTGACAATTATTTAAAAATGTTAATGGGTGTTTTCTGAAAAACGTGACATGTAGGAAAGTTAAATCATGTCAGTTTTGTGACTATAATTAAGCATTTTTTTTGCCCCTTTTTGCATTGTAGTTTGCAAACGATCACCAAATCTAAGTATTTATAAATTTAATGATTAATTATCGTCACATAGCTGACATAATTTAACTTTTGTGAAAAAAAAACCAGGTTTATGGTCATTTAGGTTAGTATTTTGCGTAGCGAACAGCTGTTAAATTTTCATGTCACAAATTTTGAATAAATAAATAAATATTTCGGGACAATCTTACACAAATCGACCTACTCCTACGGTAAGGTCAGTAATACTTGTGTTGTAGGTACTAGACGATAATATATATAATAGATAGATACATGTAAATACTTAAATACATAGAATACACCCATGACGCCATGACTCAGGAAGAAATATTTGTGCACAAATAAATTGCTTGACTGGGATTCGAACCCGAGTCACTACCGAGACTATAAAGCTTGGAAATATAAAATGATTTTACTTTAAAGAAAAAACTTGTTTAAATCTCAATATTTAGTCAACATTTTGTTTATAGTTTCTTTACCAACTGACTGAGATCAGAAAACGTTAACTCCAGAATTTCTGCCGAAAAACGAACACAATCGCGTGCAAAACTCCGACATATGCAATAAATAAAAATCAAATCATGATAATTTTTCGCTACGCTGCTTCCGCCTCTTACTCTACCGTTAGGGAGTGTGTATGGGGGTGAATGGGAGGGGGATAGTATTTGTCATTTCACGTTAGTGATATTGTAGCATGAAGTGATTATGGGGCCATGGGGGCGCTAGTGAGGGGAGCTTTCAATGATGCTAGTCTTTTTGCGAATTCGGGGTGAGTTGATTTGATGTTCATATTATACATACGGAGAATGGACAGTAAATCTTATTGGATTAATTTTACAATAAACCGGACTGAATAATTTACTCTTAATTAATCAAAGTGACACTGCAGATTTATAGGTAGATTATTGACCTATACTGAAAATTTATGGACGATATCATACAGATAACCATACGTCGCACTCCAGCGGGCAATTTGGTGGCTTGTCAAAATGATAGATAAGGTTCACAAATACATCAATTCATTTTCAAATAATCAGAAGTATTTTTACTTATTACTTGGTACCTAGTATTTATAATGTACAATTCTAAATATAACTAAGGTTGTACGTTAATTACGTGTTTATTTTTTAGTATTCATTAAATTTTAAATAAAAATACAATTGTGACTTAAGTTCGGAGTGCTGTCGTAGTATCCTATCCATTGCAAATTTGCAATAAATAGATTTGCTATTTAACAAATAAAGCAAATCTTTCTATTAAATAGACGGCACTGCAACAACAAATATAAGTTTGAAGGACAGTCATAATGACACATGTCAGCTATTTATTCGTTTTATAAGTGACCACTTAAATAGGCTATCAGTTATCACTGCAGAGTATCTACACGTTAAAGACTAATAAAAGTAATAATTGATAACCGGTAACTAATTTTAATAAACTGTTACAAATACTAAGTACATTATAATACTTGTAAGTTAAGATTTTTTTGTAAACCTTACCTTGCCACCAAACTGCCCGCTGGAGTGCGACGTATGCAGATAACATATATATACAGCCATGGACAAAAGTATTGAGCATACACTTTTTTTTAACTCTTAAAACTATCTCTTTCTAAATGCACTCAAATTTCATAGATTATAGAAGCGGGTGAAAAATATTCAATAGACTATATAGTGATATATAAAGTAAATGTTTTATATTTAGCGAGAGAGCATTGGCAATATTAAGCAATTTTAAATTTCAATTTTTTTTTAATAACCACCCTAAGTTAAACCACAGATAATGCAAGCTACCCCATCACTGGTCCCGTATAATCGGTCCCCTAGGGGCGTATCGAGTCTATGATTAATGCCTCAAATTTCACGCTAGGACTTACCCTTACCCCGAGCGAAGCGAGGACAACTGTGACCCTCAGAACCTTGACAACAATACGCAATGGAGATCAAACTTATTTGGTTTATTACATTCATGCTATGTGAATACTGAGGCAAGCCGCTCACTTGTAGTTGACATGAGAGCTTAAATAAAACGGTTTATCTACACTGAAGTTTATAAATACTTATGTCCATTTAACATTGAGTATGTAACTAGTTTAAGCTCATATTGGCGTATGTTACATTATTTTGAAGTGAACATAAGCTGTTTTATAATCGATTAAGTTTCTAGAGTGGGTCGAATACTTACATCGTTTTAGTACTAAGATGATGTTTATATCAATAATAAAATGGCGTATGTAACTATGATTTTAATAGAGGAAATACCGTTTGGTGAATAAGTGATTTAGGAGGGCCGTGGCTTGTGCAATGTGTGTAAACTTTTATTACATGTGACGGTGAGGAACATTGACTTATAGACGGGTATCGTTTTATGCATGATATTAGATAGATAGATAGAAACATTTACTCATGACACACACACACATAATATTAACAAAAAAAAAAACAGATCATTACACAAATGACGTGTGCCACGAAATGGCCTCATCTCAGCGTAACGCCAGCAATCGCCAGCGCTGGTCTTCCGATGAGACCATCAGGTGCCATGACGACAAGTAACACATATTGATATATTTTCATTTTTTTTTTATGACATAGGCGGCAAACGAGCAGACGGATTGCCTGGTGGTAAGCAATTACCGTCGCCCATGGGCACCCGTAACACCAGAGGAGTCACAAGCGCGTGGCTGGCCTTTAAGGGGGGTTGGAGCTCTGTGAACCTTACTCACCATCAGGAACACAACACTGCATACCTGAAAGGTAGCAGTGCTATTATGGCTGTGGTCTTCTGTAAGGAGGAGGTACTTCCCCAGTTGGGCTGCCCCAGATTCAAGCGTGATGGTCATCGCTGTGCCCTACCTCTCATTGTTGGACGTAGTTTAAGGACATACCCGGGTCCAACATTTTATTTAACTGGATTGTTTTGTAAATTTGTGCCTGTGTTTGTGCCTGAGGCTAATTATAAATAAAGTTTCGTAAGCAACCCTGAAACTTGCGTTAACGTAATAAAAAAGTAGCTGAAACCTGTTTTGTTTTATATATTTTAAAACACAGAACTCCCTTGCTATTATTCTCGCCACTAAAAAAAATTCAGGAACTTATTGGAAGTTTAGTCTAGAAAAATCCGCGCCAAACTTATAAATTATTGACTGTAGATTTAATTGGCAACCGCATATTGAATACGTAAGTAATAAACTCAGATCGCTATTAGGACGGCTAACTATTCTGAAACATAAATTACCGTACAACACCTTGAGAATGTTATACTTAGCTCTAGCTGAATCGGTAATACGGTACGGTATCAGCAGCTACGGAAGATCGTATAAATATAAACTTTCTAATATCTACAACCTCCAGAGAAATATTCTAAAAGCAATAGTGCCCAAAAATGTAAAAATAGCATGTAACAATGATTACTCGACCCTTTTTGAATATTGCAAGGTGCTTCCCGTACAAAATATAACTAAATTGTCCATCCTTAAAGAAGAACACATACACATTGATAAATTAAATGAATATCACAGAAATAAAAGATTAAGAAATACCCCTAATGTACCTAGATTCATACTACCATCATATAATAATGTCTACGGAATGAGAACTAATAATTTCCTACTTGCTAAAACAATAAATAGCCTTCCGAAACACATACAAGATGTATACCTATCCAACTCTAAATCAATTAAAAAAGTAAAAAATTATTTCATCTCAAACAATCACGATTATATTTTGTAAACATATTTGCTATGTAAAATTAATTAGTATAAGTCCGAACCCTTGCTGTAATTAAGCCATTTATGACTTTAACAGTAAGTAAACATGGAACTCTGCGAATTTTATTTTATAAGTATTTTGGAACACCTGAAAAAGTTGCCATATTTGTCACCACATATTTAACGCATGCTTCTGTGCGCGCACAGCACATGCGCATAAAGTGTACGCACGTGCCAGCATTCTTCTCATTGAACACTCCAGTTGTGGTTGTGGGAACGGCCAACATATTTTCAAGGATCTGACGGGGCTTATTATGTTAATAACATTACGCAATATTATTATAAGTAAAATTGATTACAATATTTAAAAAAGTAAGATATAATAAATACATCTAAGTCATATCAAAACAATAAAAACCTAACCTAGGGCAGTGTTCAGGCTGCTGTTGGTTTGGGCTGCAGAGAGAGGAACCGCCGGACTATGCACGCCGTGTCTAGGATTACCGCCTTCTGAGTTTGACTTTTTCAGACTACAACCACGCGAGAGTCGGGAAGATGTTGATCGAAACAACAACAATATTATTAGCTATTTCGCTATCCGGGTTACGTTTATGTGAGGTTGGTGCAACCATAGCGTGTTACAGCCCTGTCTTTTTCTTATGCGAATATTATACCCGCGAAAAAGCAACATTTAATAGGTTTTTTGTTAATTTCACTGACAAATTTTGATTGGCTGACTTTTTATCAGTCCTTTTCTGATCTTGAAATTTGTAATCACACGACTTTAATATGCACAACCCTCTGTAAACAAATCTACATGATTATGCTGCTAGACTTTGTAATTATCATCACATAATACTATCAAACATATTACCCCCAATTGTAATCAATAAGAACATTTATTATCACAAATTACTGAACGACCCTTCATATACTGGCAACCCCGCCATATTGCAATCTCAAAACGCCGCGCGACCGACACGTGCTTTCGCGCCAAATTTGTTTTCTTTTTAAACCGAAGCGGACTCTACCGGCCAGTATCCCCTCATAAAAAGTATGAAAGCTTAGCTTTGTCTATGGTATTTGTCGTTTTTTTTTGTAAGTGAGCAGAGTTTTTGTTTTCTTTCTGCTAATTCACCGTTGACTGATTTATTTGGTATGCTTTTGGTGCATTAGGGGAGGGCTTTTTGAGTTTTAGGGGAGCAGTAGATTACAGATAAGAGTTAATACTTGTTATTGAATTAATTAGGAATTTGTCGTTTTAGAACTTTTTTTATCTATCAATTGTTTTTTTTTTTATAAATTATTTTAAGTGGCGTCGTGTTTAGGAGTCTGTATTTTACTAGAATTTTGATCTTATCTGCTTACGATTGTATAGTTAGTCACTATGTATTATCATGGGTATTGCCGGCTGACTAGATTAGCACCACCCCATCTCCTCCCGCGGGTGTCGTAAGAGGCGACAAAGGGAAAAATCCTACGGATATGGGCAGCAGCGTCCGTCGAAACCCAATCTACAGTTGTCGCCAACCCGCCAGCGTGGCGACTGTGGCAACTACCCCCAAGATGATACAAGTCATATTTGTGGGAGGCCTATGTCCAGCAGTGAACAACATACGGTTGAAATGAATGTATTAAGCAAATGTACTACAAATATCATATAGGAATTGAATAAAAAATACTAGCAGAAAAAGGATAGCCAACGCGCGTGTGAACCCTCTATTACACGCGTCAATAGGCTACATTGCTTACTAATTATTATCAGGCCATATGCCAACGTGACAGTATAAAAAAATATTGACAATATTTGTAAATACTCGTACACTTCTAGTATCAGGATCGGAAAATTCGTGTTTCTGAGTCGAAGGACATAAGAATTAAAGTTATGTGTACCAATTTAATAAAACGATCCATATAATAGTAAAGTTATTAGCCAGACCTTGGTCCAATTAGTTGTAAATAGCGTATCGGCAGCGTCGTCGATAGGGTATATGGTACATGTGCTTATTTCGTATCGATTAGAGTAACGGATATGGCGTAAGTTATAAACTCATTGCTATTCAGGCGGTGGTCGTTCAGACACTTCTAAACCGCCGTCCGTCGTCAGCGGTTTATCGGCTCGCTGCGTCACTGCGCCCTTGGTGGGCGAGAACAACCGCTTTCCGGTAGTTCTCCACAAACATCATTGTCGTCTTGCGATTATCTCCGAACATAAAGAAGAAACTTCGTAAATTAAGATTAATTAAGACTAACCAAAAGTATTGTTACAAGAATTCTTCAAAAGTTGAGAGCAGTTTTACATTATTTAACAAAATATTTACAAATCCGACAATGACATTGTAGAGAACTGCTCTTCTACATGAGTCGAAGGAAAATGTGGGTCATACAGGATAATTAGGTTTGTGACCTTCCTGTGGACATTGTGAAGGTTAAGGGTTTTAAAGACAAAGGTCACCATAATCATGCTCCCGCTCTTTTTTGTGGTATAGTGTTGCGACACTATACCACAAAAACAACTTGTAACATTTACTTTCATGGGCTTTTTAAATTTCTATCATAGGATTTTCTTACATCAAATCCCAGTAAGGACATTTATATGTGTGATAGAATTGATGAGCCGAGATATTTGTTCCTGAGTCATATTTTTATATTTGTATATTATATATATATATATATATATATATATATATATATATATATATATATATATATATATATATATATATATCCTTGGCTTGGCTGAGTGCGCTCAACACAAGCCTTCTTGAGGAGGATTGTGGTGGGACTCAGTCAATGTCCTGTAATGGCTGTAATATTTATTTATTTCGCTTTCGCTCGTCACCTATAACTTGAACTATTACCCGACATCACTTAACTATCCAATTGTCATTTATGTAAATGACAATCTGTAATTCCGTTAGCTGAACTCTGTAATTCAGGCTTTCATTTGATTTAAAATTTACCCGTTTACTAGCTTACAGCTTTGTTCGATGTCTTGTAATATACCATCCATTTATACCGACTTTAAGAGGATTTCAGCAGTATAATTGAAAATTATCTATCACTACATATTACAATACAAAGTCGCTTTCTCTGTCTCTATCCCTATGTATGCTTAAAACTTTAAAACTACGCAACTGATTTTGATGCAGTTTTTTTAATTAGATAGAGTGTTTGAAGAGGAAGGTTTATATGTATAATAACATCCATTAAATAGTGGAGAAATACTAATATCAGCATTGTACCCGTGTGAAGCCGGGGCGGGTCGCTACTTTATAATTTATAATATTAAGAAACTGATAACCCCCTATTATCGTTAGTAAAAAATCATCGCGAGGAAACCGGAATCCCAATAAGGCCTAGTTTACCCTTAGGCCTTAGTTTAGTTTAGGTTGGAATTCAGATGACAGTCGCTTTCGTAAAATGACTACATACGCCAAACCCAGGTATCCGCTCAAAAATGCTACTACGCCCGCAGATTTTACTGCCTCCAACTCGCCCGCTTAGCAAATACTTATAAAAATAAACATAGGCAAACATAAACTTTTTTTATTGTCTATTACTTTCAATGTTTTCGTTATTTGTTTCCATTACAGAACAAGTCAAAGTTTTGTAGAAGAAAATTTATCAGTTGTTTTAATGTTTTCCAAGTTATATAAAGTTTAGCTTATTTCTACTGTTACTGGCCTTTTCCTTACTTCATAGTTTAAAAATGGAACTGTTTAGCAATTTTTGAAGTTGGAACTTTTTTGTTGTTCAGTTATCAAATTTAAAAGTTTGTAATTGATCATGAATTATGCTATTGTAATTATTTAATTATTAGGTTTTTGGTTAGCGTAACCTTATACGTAACGTTTATTTTTATAATTAAAACAAGTTAGGTAATTTGCTAGTTCCTGGCCACCCTCCAATAACTGGCTACATTATACTAAAAATGGACTCTGTTTATATATGATTAGAATTCATTTTTGTGTGAGGTGGCCAGTTCTTGAACGGTGGCCAGTAATTGAAACCCCGTTAGAAAGTGTATTCTATTTATAGGTGGACAGATTTCATTTTATTTATTTTAACTTTATTGCACAAAAAACAAACTTATAGTACAAAAGGCGGGCTTAATGCCTAAAGTCATTACCTGTATAATGTGGCCAGTTATTGAAAAGTGGCCAGTTACTGGCAATTTGCAGTATACGTTTTGTGCAAATGAATATTATTTTATAAGTAAAAGTTTGCACTAGACCGCGACGAGTGGTTAAAGCGAGGGGAGGCCTTTGCCCAGCAGTGGGACACAACATAGGCTACGTAAAAAAAAAAAAGTAAAAGTTTACTAAGTTTTTCTGTCTATGATGGAATTGGTTTGACATATTCAATGATACGTTGTTTATTAACGATAATGGGGTCTGCTCGTTTGTAGTATAAATACATAATAAGTACAAAAAACAACACACAATTTATGGAAGTATAAATAAATAAATATTTCGGGACAATCTTCCACAAATCGACCTAGTCCTACGGTAAGCTCAGTAAGGCTTGTGTTGTAGGTACTAGACGACGATATATATTATAGATAGATACATATAAATACTTAAATACATAGACAACACTCATGACTCAGGAGCAAATATCTGTGCTCATCATATGTATCGCTACCATGAGCTGTACAGTAAACGGACATTACTTTACTTCAGTCGTGAGCGCCTTTCTAAAATAGGACATTAAGGCATTGTATTAAGGCTGCTGGCAGCTCATCGTATCGCAATACTGATACGTTGTGCGAGGAAGCCGCCATTTCTTAGGCTATCAGCTACGTCAACCAGGCGCCTCGCGATTAGGGTATGTCCTTAAACTACGTCCAACAATGAGAGGTAGGGCACAGCGATGACCATCACGCTTGTATCTGGGGCAGCCCAACTGGGGAAGTACCTCCTCCTTACAGAAGACCACAGCCATAATAGCACTGCTACCTTTCAGGTATGTAGTGCTATGTTCCTGATGGTGAGTAAGGTTCCCAGAGCTCCAACCCACTTATAGGTCGGCAACGCGCTTGTGACGTCCCCTGGTGTTGCGAGTGCCCATGGGCGACGGTAATTGCTTACCATCAGGCAATCCGTCTGCTCGTTTGCCACCTTTGTCATAAAAAAAAAAGGTACTGCAAAAAAAGCTGGGGTGGGGTGGACCTATAGTGGCTTAATTAAATTTTTATAACGCCGTAACAGCGAATTTCGCAAAATGGTTTTACAATAGGCAGAATGACTGAGTGTATAATTTGTACTGTCGAGAGTGAGCAGGGGTGGCTACCCTACAAATATTGTAGGTTACAATCGAGTGTAGTTTTTGATGTATCATTTGAGACCTTATCTATAAAAAGGGACCTTATTGTCGATGGCGCTTACGTCGAACTGCATTGCGTTTGTATTGCATCATCTTGAACAACGACGTAAGCGCCATCGACAATAAGGTCCCTTTTCATAGATAATGTCAGCGTGATTGTTTGTGTTTTAAATAAATAAATATAATGTGATTGACAAAAGTTCAAATAAAGATCGACATCTTCCTTCGATCGGCTTATGGAAACCTCGGGTCCGCTTGCCAATTAATCCCAGGATTTGGCGTAGGCACTAGTTTTACGAAAGCGGCTGCCATCTGACCTTCCAACTCCGAGAGTAAACTAGGCCTTATTGGGATTAGTCCGGTTTCCTCGCGATGTTTCCCTTCACCGAAAAGCGACTGGTAAATATCAAATGATATTTCGTACACAAGTTCCGAAAAACTCATTGGTACGAGCCGGGGTTTAAATATGCGACCTCCGGATTTCACGCTCTTACAGCTAGGCTACTAAATAGTACCAGAGGCACTAGTGTAAGTTTCTTTTGTTACTTCGTTAGTGATAATGTTATTTATATGGGAAACTCTAACGCGATAGTGGGGCAATTTCACTTTCAGGGACACCCAATTACCTTAATTGTCAAGTAAAAGTTAAATCAGTGGTCAGTTTAGTGGCGACAATTAAGCTTGAAATATTTATGTAAATCATCTTTATTCGCATTTTTCTATTACAATAACACGTATTATTTATGGATTAAACATAAAACAGTAGATTATATTGAAATTTAAAGCTTAATTGTCGTCACTAAACTGACCACTGATTTAACTTTTATTTGACAATTAAGTTAATTGGGTGTCCCTGAAAGTGAAATTGCCCAAAATCGAAATACAAATAACAACACACAACCTTAACCTTTCGTATATTCCTAATATTTTATCAACAATACAGCGTTTTCTTAAGAAAATACTTTACTAAAACCAAAATTGTTAAGAAAATACTCTCAAAATAACCAATGTTTATCTTTAAACTCCAACACTTTCTTGATAATAACTCTTCAACACAACAAAAAGATACAATTAACCAAACGTCTTTTGTTTACAATTCTACTTTAATTCTACTATATCCTATCTAAACTGTCCGTTTCATTCTAAAAACAACTGTAAGCTATTGAAATACGAGTTGAATTTGTATGAGATAGAAAGTTGGTGAAGTATCTGCAAAGGTAAAGTATGAAATTCTGACAATAGGCTATTAAATGGAGGGATTATGAGCAATATTACCATAATTGGTCCGTTTGTGCTCTGATGGACTAACTTTGGCTAATTCAGTTTAGTTTAATTTGTAAAATTGACTAAATATCTTGATGGAAAGTAATTAGTTCTAATGCCGTATTGTGCCGTCTGAAACTGTTGACAGTCGACGCCATCTTGTCAATCTCCCTGTTCTTCTGTCGTTATTTTGAATTTAGGGGTAGGAAATGATAATGTTTTTTTTTATGCATACATACCATTTAACTAGACGGACCGTGCTAATAATACCACTATCGAAAGGATGATCTTATGTAACTTTCTTCTGTAACCGGAGAGACGGCGCTATTTTCGTCCGTCCTTGTCATAGTCTCACACATTTTTGCTCCCCTCCAAACTGGACCCTTCAGAACTGTCAAAATTGGAGGGGAACAAACAAATACAATTGGAGTTTTCTTTTGTCTTTAACCAAAGTTGCGGTAATTAATATAGAATAAGGTAATATTTTCGATATAAAGAATGCCCTGTAACGCAAAACTATAGTGAATTGTTACATTTTGGGCTACAAAAGCTTGAATATCTTCGTCCCTTACTTGCGCTCGCGGATGCGTCATTATTCCTCCTAGCGTCTGAAACTGTTGACAGTCGACGCCATCTTGTCTATCTCCCTGTTCTTCTGTCGTTATTTTGAATTTAGGAGATAGAAAATTATGTTTTTTATGCTATAAATTTTAATTTACAAATATACCTAGACAAACTAGACTATATTCATTGTTTTTATAGTTTGTATTCAATTTGAATTTGTTTATTTATATATAACATATTCGCCAAATTGTCTATCACATTTGATGATAGATAAGATTAAATGTCAGTCTAGGAAAGAACGCTCCGGCTGTGGAATGAACTCTCTGCCGAGGTTTCCCCTATGGACTACAGTATAAGGTTCTTCAAAAAAGGAGTGTATAGGTTCTTAAAGGGCATGTGAATCCTCTGGAGTTGGAGGCATCCATAGGCTACGGTAAATGCTTACCATCAGGCGGGCCGTATTCTTGTTACATCGTCGTTGTAAAAAAAAACATGTATATAATGTTTATTGCTGCTTTTTTCGCCGAATCACAGTGTTCCCATAATTTAATTTGCTGTGAATCGCTACTGTGTTCTTAGGGCGAGACAACTATACTGATTTATTTAATTGTATCAATATAAAATTGTCTATGTAACAAGGCTTATAATAATTTCTACATTGGCAACATTTACGCTTTTCGGCGACACTGTCGCGTGTCACGGCCGAGTGCGTTCGGATACTTCGCCCCTCCTGTCAGATGCACTGCGATTCAGCTGATTTAGAACACTAGCTTAACTAATAGGGGGCTAGTCTAATTGAACCATAGACATACCATTTAACTGGACGGAGCGTGCTAATAATAATATCACGATCGAAAGGGATGGTCTTTTGTAACTTTCCATAGGTATGACAGGGACGGCGCTATTTTCATCCGTTTTTGTCATAGACTCGCATATTTTTGTTCCCCTCCATTGGACCCTTCAGAACTGTCTAAGTTGGTGGGGAACAAACAAATACAATTGGAGTTTTCTTGTGTTTTCAACCAAAGTTGTGGTAATTCATACCGAATAGGTAATATTTTTGTTATAAAGAATGCCATGTAAAGCAAAACTATAGTGAATTGTTACATTTTGGCAAAAGCCAGAATATCTTTATCCCTTACTGGCGCCCGGGGATGCGTTCTCCAGTCATTATTCGTCCTAGAATTGAAGCTTATCTTGGTTGTAGGTAGTTACTTTCTACGTACTTTCGTCGGTGGTAAACAAGCATACGACCCGCCAACCTATTTTCATATATATGGGCACAACATGATGTTTTTTACTGAATGCTGTGGTATACGGGGTCTAGTTTTAAAGCGCTACACTCAAAAATATAATTAAACCAATCGCTTTCAAAATTGTATTAACAAAAGCGAGATTCAATCTCTTGTAACAGCTTAATTCGTACTCTGCCTATTAATAAAACGTAACAAACTGATTGTAAAATTGATTCACATACGCCCTTTTCGTACTGAGCTCAATGTGGGGTTGTCACTAAAAGTATATCTTGGTACCCTACTGGATTAGTTTTATTATTGACCTTTGAACTTTCAATGTCAGTTTAAAAACAACTTTATTACTCAGTTATAAAGTGCAATTTCATTTAAAAATAATTAGCCATTTGAAGCAGTACTTATTTAAAAAAGGATTATACTTTAGCATTGACGATTTAGGGAAAAAGAGTCTTAGTTTGACGTAGTAAGGTTCATTTTTCGATGTGACATTACTTATTGTTGTGTACTTACTTTTAGTGAGCTGGTAACATTGAAAAAATATATCAACTTTTTAAGTATTTTTCTTCATTTAAAAATCAACCTTAAGCTAGATGTTTTAGGGCTTAATTTAAATTATATTTTTTGTGTATTCAAATAATTGATAAGTTTTACTTATTGTTGGTTTACGGACAATTGATTTGGGTCGGATAATGAACTGCATTGCTTGAATTTTAATCGTATTTTATATTATTATTTATCACGTTATCACGGGTTGTTTTATCACTAATTTTATCTTGGAATGCGCGAAAATATACGTAACTGCAGGGTTGGATTTAGGTACTTTTTAAGTAAGTGTAGCAACAAACCGCTTTTTATATGAAAATTCGATATTTTATTATAGTATTTACTTTTGATGAAAGATTATCAATGAATTTAAACTGATTAGGTATTAGTCGTTGTGATGTCTGGTGATTGCGTAGACAAATTAATTAAGTCACTTCGTTGTAGATCCGAATTTTTGGTGTTTTTTGTTTTCTTATGTAATACGTACTTTAGTATCATTAACTGACTAGCTGTGCCCCGCGGTGTTACCCGCGGTTTATTAGGGAAAACACGTAGCCTATGTGTTAATCCAGGGTGTCAGCTAACTCCATACCAAATTTTATTAAATCGCTCCAGCCGTTTAGACGTGAAGAAGTAACAAAGATACACACACAAACTTTCGCCTTTATAATATTAGTGTAGATGTTCTCTTGTTGTGTACATATATTAAAGTTTGAAATATCAGAAAATTGTTTAACTGTATTTATAAAGAGATGGTTTTAGAGTTAGAAGAAAAAAGTGGGTAAATATAGTTTTACGATTTAGGTACATAGGTCATATGTTGGACATATATATAGTTATGTATTTCTTCACATCTGTAGAAATAAACTTATTGAATCGTATAACAAATAATGGCATAACACGCAAACGGTAAGAAACACTTCAAAGGATCGATCGAGGAACGGAAAACCATTTTTTTTCTCTATTCTGATACTAATAATTTATGTTTTGTATTGCAGTCACAGAAAAGGCAGGGTACCAGTCACCGTATGGAGGAATGGATAATGGAATGGTAAGTTTTACTAGTTCAGTATGATAAATACCAGTGGCGGTGCAGCCATTTTATTCCTAGGCCAGATTAAGCGAATATGGTTGTTGCGTTTTTTGTTTTTTTTTTTAGCCCAATGAAAACTTGTTTCCGGTTTGTGTGGATGTACAGCCGCTGTAATTTACTAACTATCCTATCGTCGACACCATACCAATAATTAAATCCTTAGATTTATACAATCAAGTCGATTACCCGGACTTACATCTTACTCATATTCTTAATTACATTTCATCCATAAAAACGCATGCTTCATACAAAAAAGGGTAAACATACATAACAAATATCTACTACATAAACCTAGGAGGATATAACCAATATGGAGTAGCCATTAACATGCGTTCCCCTCTGCCAATATTACTCGGCCGCCGGTCATAGTTCTTGAACTTGTGCGAAAATAGTTGCTAGTGTTTGATAATTTTGCCGTGTGCGTGTGTAGCGACGCGCGTAAAAAAGACATTAGTGTTAACATTATTTATGTGTGTTACTTCACCCCCGCGCCGAAAATGGCAGAATTTTTCCGATAGAAATAAACTAAAGGTTTGTCATAAGTCATAACGCTTAGATACCTCATTCATATAAAGACCATAGCAAAAATAATGCTTTCTAAAAGTTAATATATCTTACGATAAAGTTAACAAAAATAGAGCTCCATAAAGAAATGGGACAAAAAGAAATGAAAAAGGGCGCAGACTCGGCGTTCGTCGGGTAACAATAAATCAAAATGTATCGCTGCTTCGGTAAAAACCGCACTCTGTGAATATTAAGTGACCTCTGCCTCTACCATGAGTTTGCAAGCAAGGGTACAGATATAGTGAGAATATTACATTCCGGTACCAGTAAAAAAAAAAAATTTTTTCGACGAGGGTGAAACGCGAAGCGTGCGCAAAGTGCACTTTTTACGCACTAGTTAGGAAAAATAATTTTCCTGCGTAAAATTCACTTTTTAAGGCACTTGTTAGGAAAAATTGGGTTCGATACACTTGTACAAACTTATTTAAGACTCGGGTGATTGTCACCCTCGTTTCACTCGGGCTCAAACTCCAACCCTCGTCGAAAAAAAAAAATTTTACTAGTATCAAAATGTATCTACTATTTCCTAACTAGTACTTAAACAGTGCACTTTGCGCACGCTTCGAAATGAACTAGTATCGAAATGTACTATTCCTTTGGGAAAACTAGGATCTTTATCGGAATACTTCTAATTTCTTTACTTTGTCATATATTTGATCGTCACTTTTAACCTTATTCACCCCATTACGCTACCGCAAAAAATTATATTCGTAAATTTAGGACGATTGTCTCTGTCACTCTCATTACGCCTTAGTTTGAATAAAAGAGAAAGATGCTCGAAATATACGAACTTCGATATTCGCGGTACCGGTGTTACCTTTTTTTCTTTATATAGACGAGAGGCTCTGACATAGTGGGTGACTCTGCCTATGTAGCTAACGGTCCTAGGTTCAAATCCCAGATTAATCCCCTATTTATGCGATGAGTATTTCTTCGGTGTGTTCTATATATTTAGTATTTGTATATTATATATATCGTCTGAGTATCCGCAGCACAATTTATATTGAGCTTTTTTTTTATACAAAACTGACCAGCGTTTGACGTCAGTCATACCTGATGGTAAGTGTCGACGAGGTCGAGGGTGTAGCACGCTGGTTCAGTAACAGCATCACTCTTGCCTTGAAAATACCCAAATTATATCTTTCCGGGAATACAGACGAAGGGAGCGAATTCTATTCCTTAGCAGTGCGCATTAGGAAGGTAGAAGCGAATCTCTCACCGTGAGCTCAGTCAGTTTGTGTAACGATGTTCTGTAATATTTATTTATTTATGAGAGGTAGGGCACAGCGATGACCATCACGCTTGAATCTGGGGCAGCCCAACTGGGGAAGTACCTCCTCCTTACAGAAGACCACAGCCATAATAGCACTGCTACCTTTCAGGTATGTAGTGTTGTGTTCCTGATGGTGAGTAAGGTTCCCAGAGCTCCAACCCCCCTTAAAGGCCGGCAACGCGCTTGTGACTCCTCTGGTGTTACGGGTGCCCATGGGCGACGGTAATTGCTTACCACCAGGCAATCCGTCTGCTCGTTTGCCGCATATGTCATAAAAAAAAATATATATATCTATATCGACGGTGGAAATTTCAAATGTCGTAAGGGAGATACTTTTATATGCGACTTACGACATTTGAAATTTCCACTGTCGATATTTATCTCTATATTTTAGTTTTACAATTAATAATCGGAGTGTTAGCCGAGTACACCAAATTGAAAAAATGTATATACAAGGTGACAGTGGCGAGGGGTCAATTATTTTTTTAGACAAGACTGAGGTCATATAGCTTTGCCTTTTCTTTGTGAACCCGAGGAAAGCTGTCGACTTGCAGGAGAGTTAGTAAAGCCGGCGGGAATCGGCTTGTATAGACGCACCGTCGCTGATAGGTAATTCTGAAAGTCAAATTAATAAGGCTGTCTGAAGGCTATAATGGAATAAGTACAGTAATCAAAGAAGACAATACTGAGTCGGCATTGGAGTCAGGGGGAGGGCTTTTAATTCGGCCCTTTGTCTTAGTACTGGTAAGCGCGGAAGTGTTCAACATTTTCATAGATACATTAAAAACCCTTTTGGACCCGGGTATGTCCTTAAACTACGTCCAACAATGAGAGGTAGGGCACAGCGATGACCATCACGCTTGAATCTGGGGCAGCCCAACTGGGGAAGTACCTCCTCACAGAAGACCACAGCCATAATAGCAGTGCTACCTTTCAGGTATGTAGTGCTGTGTTCCTGATGGTGAGTAAGGTTCCCAGAGCTCCAACCCACTTATAGGTCGGCAACGCGCTTGTGACTCCTCTGGTGTTGCGGGTGCCCATGGGCGACGGTAATTGCTTACCATCAGGCAATCCGTCTGCTCGTTTGCCGCCTATGTCATAAAAAAAAAATTTCATAGACACATATTAAATACATATACACCGACATACACACTTACCGAAGACTAACGACCATTCTGGCCTATTTGGTAGTGACTCTGCCTATGAAACCGATGCTCCTGGGTTCAAATTTGTGCGATGAGACAGATTTTTGCTGAGTCATAGGCGTTTTCTGTGTTTAAGTATGTCTATGTTATATGTATCGTTGCCTGAGTACCCACAACAGAAGCCTTGAGTTTACCGTTGCAGTCAATTTGTGTAAAATTTCTGTGGTCATCATTTGACGCCAGGTTTGGCCTACCCTGCCCGGTCGACGGTCTTGGGTTCAAATTCCCAAATTGGTCTTGCTTGGGCATTTATTTGTTTGATGAGAACAGTTATTTTTTTACTGAGTCATGGGTGTTTCCTATGCATTTAAGTATTTGTATATTATATATCGTTGGCTGATTAGCAACACAAGCCTTCTTGAGCTTACCGTGGGGCTCAGTCAAGATTTTTTTTTTTATGACAAAGGTGGCAAACGAGCAGACGGATTGCCTGATGGTAAGCAATTACCATCGCCCATAGGCACCCGTAACACCAGGGGAGTCACAAGCGCGTTGCCAACCTTTAAGGGGGTTTGGAGCTCTGGGAACCTTACTCACCATCAGGAAGACAACACTACATACCTGAAAGGTAGCAGTGCTATTATGGCTGTGGTCTTCTGTAAGGAGGAGGTACTTCCCCAGTTGGGCTGCCCCAGATTCAAGCGTGATGGTCATCGCTGTGCCCTACCTCTCATTGTTGGACGTAGTTTAAGGACATACCCGGGTCCAAAATGTGTAAGCGTGTCTTGTAATATTGATTATTTATTTATTATCACACAAATGTGCTAAAAGCACATTTTTCTCACAAATGTGCTTTTACATGGACTTGGACCCAGGACCATAGATTTCATAGAGTCACTATCCACTAATCCTACACAACTTTAACCCATGAAGTTTATTATGATCGTCAAATTTCGAACTCCGCCATTGCGTCACTGTTAAAAAAACATTAACCTCCAAATACTAACGGGAGATGACAGAAAACTGTGCCCAATAAAACGCGACGTAAGTCCGCCATTAAATATGTATATTTCGTAAGAGCTCGTTAATTTGGGCGTGACTGTACAAAGGGTCTGTCGGCAGTAAAACGGAAGACTGAGCGCGTAATGTGCGCGAGTGTACAGTCGTCGTCAGATGTATCGGAGCTGTGGAGGTGGTCACAAATATCTGAACAACGCCTCTATTGTCAAGGCGATAAAGTGCATGTTCAGATATTTGTGACCGCCTTCACAGCTCCGATGTATCTGTTGGCGACTTTTTTGTTTGTGTTACTGTTTATTTATACTAGTATAGGAAAGCCTAGCCAGGAGGCCTAGCATATGAGGTGCGTAAGATGTGTATCTCGAGCCGAGATAGACTATCCGTTCCTCTTTAAATAATATAGTTAGAAAAGGCGGGTAGGTTGTGAAATCGATGCGGGGCTACCGCGAATTAATACAGGGTGAAAACAAAATGGTGATACAAAGTTATATTTTCTGAATCTATTCGTGATTACGATCAACTTTTACTATGGGGTCACAACCGAAAAATCAGATAAAAAAAAACCTTCCCATACTATTATAGCTGTTAGCTTTAGTTGTTAGTATGGGCAGTTTTTTTTTAGCTGTCTTTTCAGTTATGACTCCATAGTAAAAATTGATCGTAATCATGAATATATTCAGAAAATTTAACTTTGTATCACCATTTTGATTTCATTCTGTATATTCGTAAATTCGGACGATTATCTCTGTCCCTCTCATGACACGATGTACAGAATAGTAAATTACTACAGAGGCCGGGAAGTAAGGGGTTGCCGTCCGAGTATATGTAGACGGCCGAACGCAGTGAGATTTTTACGACGACGACAGCTCCTTTTCACGCCGAGGTATGCATAGTGCTTTTCTCAAACATGCAATACAATAATCAAAAATAACTTAAACTTTTCAGAAAATAACTAAAGTAAACATGCCAAATGAAACAGCAAAATGAACGCAAATTTGATTATTGTTTTTAATAGGCGTAGGGGCAGATTATCATAAAATCACCAATATTTTTTTAATGGCCAATCTCCAAGATGCTGTGTCACAAATCTATGTGAAATGTCATTTAAAAAAGAGGACCTTAGGCCGGCAATGTCAACCTTAACGACCTCTCGTGCCTCTCGTCTAGCCAAACCTGCAACCACATACTTTGAAGCCTATAAGGAACATAATGACAACATTTTAATGCATGTTTGAGAAAAAATATGTATATTTTTGATCCTTATGCCTATACGTTCTGTGTACAGTCAGCAGCAAAAGTTGCTAAGCGTTTGAAGTGTTCAAAATGACCTACACGCGCTCTTATTCTCTTGACAATAGAGATGCGTTGACCTCATTTTGAACACTTCAAACGCTTAGCAACTTTTGCTGCTGACTGTACATACTATTGCACGTGACTGTACACATATTAATGTGCATGTAGTCAATTCGAAACCCGTTTGTGATATTAAAATGTAAAGCATCGCATAGTTGAGGGATTACTGGACATCTGCCGAGCTGACACTAACTGGTTGGTAGTCGCTACATCGAGTTGGACGGGTCTGGGCTAATTACTAATTAAGCTGTATTGACTTTCGAAGGGAACAAGCAATTCGCTATCAAGTAATAAGATATGAAATGAGGTTTTTCGCTTAATTGATTTGTGCCGTGTGATGCCGGCTTACTAGACTAGCACCACCCCATCTCCTCCCGCGGGTGTCGTAAGAGGCGACAAAGGGAAAAATACTACGGACGGGCAGCAGCGACCGTCGAAACCCAATCTACAGCTACTGCGGTCGCCAATCCGCCTGCCAAGCGTGGCGACTATGGCAACTACCCCCAAAATGATACGAGTAATTTTTGTGGGAGGCCTATGTCCAACAGTGAACTGCATACGGCTGAAATGTATGTATGTATGCTTAATTGAGTCAACCAATGTGAGTGAGTAAAATAGTCAACCAATTAGATTTCTAGGCCACTTCGAACCTTGTCACAGTGGGGTTGGAGCTCTGGGAACCTTAATCACCATCAGGAACACAACACTACATACCTGAAAGGTAGCAGTGCTATTATGGCTGTGGTCTTCTGTAAGGAGGAGGTACTTCCCCAGTTGGGCTGCCCCAGATTCAAGCGTGATGGTCATCGCTGTGCCCTACCTCTCATTGTTGGACGTAGTTTAAGGACATACCAGGGTCCAAAATATAATATATACATAAAGCAAAAACATTTTCACTGTGACAAGGAACGAAGTGGCCCATAAATCAAATTGGTTGACTACACACTTAGTTACAAACGGATAAACTCACGTGTAATTATATCGCACTAGGTTTCTGGCTAATATGTTTCGGTCTGTCCGCTGCACGTAGTTTCCGAACACCTTGAAAATGGCTCAGCTAGAGCCATGTTCTAAATATATTAATTTTGTACTACTTAGTTACAACGGATGTAATCACGTGTACTTATATCGCACTAGGCGACATGTTTCGAGCTCTCGTACCCATTTGGTACCCAGAGGAGTGCAGTAAGTGACATACCCTCACCCAGAACAGTGTCCTGCTCTGCGGCGTAACCGCAAAAAACGATATTCCTAAATTTCGGACGATTGCCTCTGTCACTCTCATGACAGATCAATTGGAGTAAAAGCGAAAGGTGCTCGAAATATACGAGTATTGTTGTTCGCGGTAGCGCCGCTGCTTTAAAATGGGTACCAGAGCTTACCCGAAACATGTTGCCTTTTTTTTTTAATGACATAGGCGGCAAACGAGCAGGCGGATTGCCTGGTGGTAAGCAATTACCGTCGCCCATGGGCACCCGTAACACCAGAGGAGTCACAAGCGCGTTGCCGGCCTTTAAGGGGGGTTGGAGCTCTGGGAACCTTACTCACCATCAGGAACACAACACTACATACTTGAAAGGTAGCAGTGCTATTATGGCTGTGGTCTTCTGTAAGGAGGAGGTACTTCCCCAATTGGGCTGCCCCAGATTCAAGCGTGATGGTCATCGCTGTGCCCTACCTCTCATTGTTGGACGTAGTTTAAGGACATACCCGGGTCCAAAACGTTTCTGCTTAATATAAAAATTATTATAACAATTAGGTTTTTTATATTATCTCTGTATTTTTTATTTTACTAAGACAAGTTTCTTTGTTAAATCGAAGTGCCTACGAGTAGCCATAAGGAGACATGTCCCCCGAACAGCGAGGACATAAAACTAAGGTCGACGGCCGTTTTTACTGTCACATTCACTTAAGTGATCCGGGATATACAAACACCCAGTTACAGTAGGTCTGCTGCAGATGACACGTATATGGGTCATGATGTGATGTAGGGTCTTTTTTTAAATATGCCACCAATATATCAATTGATGATTTCGCCAATTGTCAAGTAAAGTAACAAAGTAAAGGTAGGTTTTCCCTAGGGACTACAGTATGAGGTTCTTCAAAAAAGGAGTGTATAGGTTCTTAAAGGGTAGGGTGAATCCTCTGGAGTTGCAGGCGTTCATAGGCTACGGTAACTGCTTAACTTCAGACGGGCCGTATGCTTGTTTGCCACAGTCGTTGTATTAAAAACAATTACGTTGTTTGGTGGTAGGCCTTGCGTTATGTATTTACTAAATACTTAAATCAGCTACTTAAATACATAGAAAACAACCACGACATAGGAAGAAGTAACTGCTCATCATTCAAATAAATGTCCTTACTAGGATTTAAGCCCAGGACCTTCGGCTTTACAGGCGGGATAACTAACCACTACCCCACTAGGTTAGACCGGTCAATACGAACAGTAAAACAAATTAAGTGGAGGGTTCTGGGTTGAAATTACTAACTCCATACCAAATTTTATTAAAATCGCTCCAGCCGTTTAGACGTGAAGAAGTAACAAACATACACACTCACACACTTTCACCTTTATAATTAGTGTAGATTGTGTGTACAGTTTAAAAAAATGGCCTAAAGAAGTTGTTTCTTACTAAGTTGGCCTGCTGTCAAGTTGGCTGTGGCATGGCTCTTCTATTTTACGACCCTTAAGGTACTGGTGATAAGAAAGGGCCGTTTTTAAATACCCTTTTACTTTATATTAGTGGACAGCGCAAAGTTTCGGACCCGGAAGCATTTTTTTTATACAAGACTGACCAGCGTTTGACCTCAGTCGCACCTGATGGTAAGTGTCGACGGGGTCGAGGGTGTAGCACGCTAGTTCCGAGCCCTGTACCCTTACCATGAGTTGTGACTTTGATGTTTTCGATAACGAGTATCGAGTTTACTATCTGTGCATCTCTAGTTTATCATCTAAGTTTTTAACGTAACAAAACGTCACCATCGCGTTTGAGTTTCGCATATAAATAACATTATCAGTAACGCGTTCGAGACGTTTTTTTACGTCAAAGGAAACCTATACTAGAGCCTCAGTAACAGTCTATTCACTCTTGCCTGGAAAATACCCAAATTGTGTAATTCAGGGAATATAGACGAAGGAGAGAATTCCATTCCTTAGCAGTCCGCATTAGGAAGGTAGAGGCGAATCGCCTTTTGCCTGTTGAAATTCTTAATTTTTCACACATAGGGATCTGTTAAGTTACTTTTATAAGGGCCTGATTACACATTGCAGTGTTTAGTGCGAGTTTATAGGCATTTGTTGGCAACTACATACATTTGTCATTACTACATACTTTTTGGACCCTGGTATGTCCTTAAACTACGTCCAACAATGAGAGGTAGGGCACAGCGATGACCATCACGCTTGAATCTGGGGCAGCCCAACTGGGGAAGTACCTCCTCCTTACAGAAGACCACAGCCATAATAGCACTGCTACCTTTCAGGTCTGTAGTGTTGTGTTGCTGATGGTGAGTAAGGTTCCCAGAACTCCAACCCCCCTTAAAGGCCGGCAACGCGCTTGTGACTCATCTGGTGTTACGGGTGCCCATGGGCGACGGAAATTGCTTACCACCAGGCAATCCGTCTGCTCGTTTGCCGCCTATATCATAAAAAAAAAAAACTAGAACTAAACACTAAACAATGTGTAATCAGGCCCTTAAATATTTATATAAAACATTTGAGATTTTATGTTTGCTATAAATTCCAAGAATTGGTAGTTATTTTAGTAAAATCTATATTTAAATTAATACTTTATTTATTTTTTTACTTACAACAGCGTATCTCTTTTTCCCGCAATCGACTTTTTGCGTCTATAACATTCTTCTCATATCAGTAACTAAATGCCGAATTATATTTGTTTTGTGTATTAATAATAAATGTATCCCACACACATAATCTGCACTTGAAAATAATTATCAAGGTATAGTTGACCAATTTGATTTCTAGGCCACTTCGAACCTTGTCACAGTGACGTTATTAAGAGATCTTTTGGGTCTTTCATATAGATTTTCACTGTGACACGGGACGAAGTGGCCTATAAATCAAATTAGTTGTCTGTACCTCAACTGTCTTGCAGAAATTTTTGGCATAAACATCCTTATAAATCGTTTTGCATTTTTTTATTCTGACAGTGTCGACCTATCTAGATTATTATAATACAAACTTAATCTGACGTAATATATTTAACAGGAATGACTTTTATATGTAACTTTCGGGAGTTTCTAAGGTAGAAATAAATGTATGCCTTAGAAACTACTAAAGGTTTCAGAAAAAAACATTCACAAAAGAAGAATTATAAAAACTCTAATTACGCCTTAATTGGAGTAAATGAGAAAAACGCCTGAAATTTTCGACCTTCTCAATTAGCTCATAGCACGCCAGTGGCGGCGGGTCAAATTTCTAAGGCAAGACGGAGCCATATGGCTTTGTTTGTTCTTCATCAGTCCAATGAAAACTTTTGAACTGCGGTCATGTTAGTAAAGCCGGCGGGAATAGGCTTGTACGGACGCGCCGCCGCTGTAGCACACAAATACACTTATCAGCCTTATATCACAGCACAAGCCTCATTGAGCTGTGTTACTCTCCATCGGTATAAGTCCATACCATCCGTGTCCACTAACCGCAATAGTCTAACCTCACGTTTGCACATAGTACGGGGTGGCGGCCACCTGCGCGGCGCCCAACGGCCACCACCAGGATCGACGGCATCTGCAGCACCACCAGCACGCCGACGTCCCTCCACAATGGGTGAGGACCTGGCACCAGGAGACTCGGCTTTCAGTGTTGCACAGCTTTCCTAGCACTAGCGGCTAGCTAGTAGCACACCCTTGGTCATACACCCCGTTATCTAACGCTCATTTTGGGGGCAAGCTAAAATAGTTTTTTTTTTAACAAGACTGACCAGCGTTTGACCTCAGTCGCACCTGGTGGTAAGTGTCGACGAGGTCGAGGGTACACGCTGGTTCAGTAGTGATGTTGCTTCACATAATAGTTATTTGGCAAACTAAAATTCTTCTTTAGTGAAAGCCCGAGAGACAACTCATTCATTCCTCTTTTTAATCAGATCTGAGGGCAACAATTATAAATTATCGAATACAGTCAATTATTGAATATAGTTAAATCCTATTTTTGAAATAGTCACCGAGTAATCTTCATAGAGATTCTCATTCATTCTCTTTGGAAATCACTTGATGACTATTTCAAAAATCGGACCCAGGATCTTTTGATATGTTATTGAGTGAGTAAGTCAACTTCACTTTTTGTCGACTTAGATTATCTTAACTGCCCAATCACTTGCCCCTAAACTGAGCATAAGGTCACGGGTCATTTGCCATGTCATATCCCTCATGGATCCATTACTCCTGTCCTTGCTACGTTGGGGAAATAGAAGAATCCAGTGAAGAAAGGCCTCATAACACAAACTACCTTTCTACAAAATGGCCTCCGTAAGCTCCATTTTATCGACTTTCCCGAATCTGAGTATCTATCTTAAGATGCTTATTTTCGTAACTGTTTTGCTTTTATTATGATACGAAAGTCGACAAAATTATTTGAACGAGTACTTTTTTATCCTGGCCTACAACATTCAAAATCTTTGTTAGCTTATATTCAAAATCTGGAAATTTCTGGATTAAACGCGAGTCAGTAACGTACTCTAATAAAGGGCAGTCACAATAGATCTATTGAGCTCGAAGTGGCAATTTCAGCCTAGATAACAATAATAATATATTCAAAATCAAATTTTGTTGTAACTTATGGCATGACCAAGAGTGAATAACGCCAAAATTCAAACAAAAATACTTAGTCATGACAAACAGATATTTTTAAAGATGTTGGAATTCATGACATGGTCCTTAGACCTACACACTGTACTGGCTTTATTTCTCCTCTTATTATCCTCGTAAGACCCACCATACAAAAAGTTTTTATAGTAAAAATCAATTTTATTGTACATTATATTGGGTTGAATTTTCTTTTGTTCGGAAAATAATGAAACAAATGAAATGCTACTTTATTTCCTTTAATAAAGGATTTAAATTCCATTGAAAGGAAGTGTACATTGTAATGTACACTGGGTGTTACGAGGTTATATACCTGTCTCCCTTCCAAGTTGGATTGCCCACCACGGCCGTCTCCTAAATCCTGGTCTCCGAAGACGCCTGATACCATTATCATATTTCGAGTTTTTTTTTTGTTTTCCTTATGTTCCGGCACAAAGTTTTTTGGCACTGATAATTGTCAGCACCTGTTTTTAGTCACGCTTAATTAGTAAATATCAATTAGTTAGAAATACCTCATCAGCATATGTAGTTGTACTTTGGCTAGCTTTGTTATTTTGTATATTTTTATTTGTGTCCGTAAGTATTTCGATGTTGTGTTGTGTTGTAAACAATTTGTAGTTTCTATAAATTGTTTATGTGTCGTGTTGTTTATTTAGTGAGTTCGAGTACAAAACGTAAGTAGTTATCGTTGTTGTTTTTTGTTATTTTGTAGATTGTGTATTTTCGTGTGTTATCTGTGTTCGTATGGTTGGTGTCAAAAAATATACTAAATTTAACATCATATGCCATTTCAGCAAGAAGATTTTAGCGATATAAGTAATTAACTATAACAATTTGTGCCTATTTATTTCATTTGGGCATAGTTCATTTAATACCTACATTTATTTCCTTGAAATGCTTAATTCTTTTTGTACTGGCTATTTTATTGTTTTCATTAGTCATGAGTAAATTAAAAGAAACTTTAGAAAATACCGACAGAAATTGACGACATGTCTGGCCTAGTGGGTAGCGACCCTGCCTGGGTTCAAACCCTAGCAAAGAAATATTTGTGTGATGAACACAGACATTTGTTTCCGAGCCACGTGTGTTCTCTATGTATATACGTATTTGTATATGTGTTTTTGTTATCATTGGCTGAGCACACACAAGTCTTGAGGTAACAGTGCGACTCAGGCAATTAGTGTATGTCCTGTAATATTTATTTACACTTACAATATAAAAAGAAAATCTTTAAACAAACAGAAGAAATATGTATAACCTTTAATTGACGACAAGATTGGCCTAGAGGGTAGTGATCCTGCCTATAAAGCCGATGGCCCTGGGTTCAAAACACAGTAAGGAAATATTTATGTGATGAGCATAGATCTCTGTTCCCGAGTCATGGTTATTTTATATATGCATTTGTATAATATATATATCGTTGACTGAGTACCCACAACACCCTTGTTGAGCTTACCGTGAGGCTCAGTCAATTTGTGTAATACATATATATACAGGCTGATTCGTTAGACGTGAGAAGGACAGAAGCCACAGACACAGTAAATTATACTGTATTGATTAGTATCGCATATAAGTAAAAAACATGCACTGTTTTCTTTTTTTTTTGCACTTTTGTTAAGAAACAATGTCTTGCTCAGAAATTATGGTCACCCTACAATAACTAATAAGTGAACACAAATCCTCTTTACTGTTACGACAGATCTCTGATTATGAAGAAAGTAAATTTTCAAAAGTAGGTAACCGGACTGAGTTGATGACATCTAATTTGGCGGGAGCATTTATATTGTAGGGTAACCATGCACTTTGTAAATAGTTATAAAACTTAATTTTTTAACACTTAAAATTAAAAATCATTATTATTTTCACTAAGACTGTTACGAACAGTAGCTTATTATTATCTGAATACGTGGGGTTGGTCCTGCTCATGTCTCCTGAATCACCCTGTATATTATATATAATTTTTTAATATTATTTATTTCCCCAACTGATAGGATGTATAATTTTCTCCGGCTTCGATAAACGTTCTCATAAGTAAGTCTATAGGTCGCTACGTGCCTTATCCTCTGCGCAGGCGATGATAATGTCCGTTGCTACACAGCTCGTTAATTCATTCAACTAAGTAACTATTGATAAAATAATATAACAAACAATACTTCCTGTTAATGTTTGAGGGTCTTCTTTATTCGTTAGCTTTACGTTTCCGAGTTAAGTTTATTTATTTAAAATCACAAGTACCCTTACCATGAAATGTGACTGAGGTTTTCGATAACGAGTATCGAGTTTACTATCTGCGTATATCGCTTGTACTATTTTAGTGCGCACGAGATGCACAGATAGTAAACTCGATACTCGTGATCGAAAACGTCAAAGTCACAACTCATGGTAAGGGTACAGAACGGTTTACCAATTACACTTGCTTAACTAGTTGATGACCGGTCTGTCCTAGTGACGCTAGTTGACGACCGGTCTGGCCTAGTGGGTAGTGACACTCCCTATGAAGTCGTAGGTCCTGGGTTCGAATACGAGTCAGGGCATTTATTTATGTGATTAGCGCAGATATTTGTTCCTGAGTCATGGGTGTTTTCTATGTATCTATCTATTATATATATCATCCTTTAGTGCCTACAACACAAGCTTTACTGAGCTTACCGTAGGACTAGGTCGAATTGTGTAAGATTATCCCGAAATATTTATTTATTTATAGTAAGTGAGGCACTTCAAACCTAGACCAGCTGTCATAGAAAATGTCCGCCTGTACGGTCAGCAGCAAAATTGGCTTAGCGTTTGTAGTGTTCAAAATGACCTACACACGCTCTTATTCTCTTGACAATAAAGATGTGTTGACCTCATTTTGATCACCATACATGCTTAGCTACTTCTGCTGCTGACTGTACATCCGCGCGGGTCTGCCTAGTGGATGACCCTGCCTATGAAGCCTATGGTCCTGGGTTCAAATGTTAAGGACATTTATATGTGTGATGAGCAGGCAGCGGAACTTTGGTGCCGATGACAGACGCATGACGTAGCGGCTGTACACAGAGTGTTTTTATCTAGATGATAGATAATCATTAATCACTAACAACTTATTGGCCTCTATAGTTCACGGATGTTTTATTGACACTTGAGACGGCCAGTACTTATAAAAACATAATCATCACTTAACTGTCTTTGTCATTGTCATCAGAAAATTATCGAAAACAATATTGTACATCATTATATGATTCTTTGTTCGTGAATTTTAGAAATGTGAATTGATAAGGTACAACATTTATAATTAACTTATTATCAATATCGCTTGACCGCAGTCGCCATGGAGTCGATGCAGCCGTTTTTGCAGACATTTCCTTTCTTAGTTGTTAAAGATAAAAAAATGTTTTGCTCTTGCTGTCAGCAAAATATAACAGCTAAACCTAGTAACATAGAAAAACATATACATCGAATCACGCAAGTCGAAACTTTCCTTAGTTTAGGTATTTGAGTCAGATTGAATATCAAGTTTGACATTGCTATTAACTCGGCGAGCTAGTGCAATCAACTGTTGCATCTGTCAAAGCGTGATAAAAGTTAATAGTTATGTTGTGTATAATTTATAAGAACATCCTATATCCCTATTATTTTACGTCATAATGATGTCATCGGCACCAAAGTTCCGCTGCCTGGTGATGAGCACAGGTGTTTGTTCCCGAGTCATGGGTGTTTTTTTGTGTATTTAGTAGGCAAAGCGTTAAGGGCCACGACGAAGTATTTATAGTAGTAGTGTTTACGTATTATATTATGAATATGATACATCAATTTATTTACAATTGACTTGTCAATTACGAAATTGTAAATACTGCACAGCGTGCAGTATTTCCGGACCGATATGACATCCAAACCTTCAAGAGAAGAGCGTATAGAGATCTTAAAGGTCGGCAACGTACTTGTCACTCTTTTGGTGTTGCGAGTGTCCATGGGCGGCGGTAGTTGCTTACCATCAGGCAATCCGTCTGCTCGTTTGCCTCCTATATCATAAAAATACGCTCCGGCAGTGGGAATGAACTCCCTGCTAAATTTTTCCCTAGGGACTACAACAGTATGAGGTTCTTCAAAAAAGGAGTGTATAGGTTCTTAACGCGCATGTGAATCCTCTGAAGTTGCATGCGTCCATAGGCTACGGTGACTGCTTACCATCAGGCGGGCCGTATGCTTGTTTGCCACAGTCGTATAAAAAAGTTAATATTTCTTTGATATAGTATATTTCAAAATGGAAACCATTTTCCCTCGAAACAGTCTTGTAACCGTTCACGTGGCGATAGTGAAACGGTGATAGAGTGCGTTTCGGTCGCACCCGTGACCGCGTGCGTGACCGGCGCCGGTCACGTGAGCGGCACACGTGGCCAGTGATGACACAGACTGATTCTGTATCATCAATAAATATCTCTGACGCAATCTGCAACAAATTGCACAAGTACTGGACCAGAGTACGTCCTCAAACTACGTCCAACAATGAGAGGTGGGGCACAGCGATGACCATCACGCTTGAGTCTGGAGCAGCCCAACTGGGGAAGTACCTCCTTACAGAAGACTATAGTCATAATAGCACTGCTACCTTTCAGGTATGTAGTGTTGTGTTCCTGATGGTGAGTAAGGTTCCCAGAGCTCCAACTCCCCTTGAAGGCCGGCAACGCGGCCAAACTTTGTGTTATTTGGGAGCTTAAAAAAGAAGTGCTCCCAATAACGTGACGTGAAAAACGTTAAATTATGTCACATTTGTGACGATAATTAAGCATGATAAGGCTTATTTTGTGGGTACTCAGCCTTAAAAATATATAATACATATAAACCTTACACAAATCAAGCTAGTCCTACGGTAAGCTCAGTAAGGCATACAAATACTTAAATACATTGAAACAGTCATGACTCAGGAACAAATATCTGTGCTCATCAAGTCATCACACAAATAAATGCTCTGGGATTTGTACCGGCCATCATCATCATCTTCTCAGCCATAAGACGTCTGCTGAACATAGGCCTCCCTCTTGGACCTCCACATGTACCGGTTGGAAGCGACATACGAAGGCCATAGCTGTCGTCAAAAGTGACAAAGGTCTTAGGGCATCCGAGGCGGGATATGAACCCGCATCTCCAGCTATCGCGACTGCCGCCCTGGCTGTTTTTTTTAAAGTATTGTTACCCTGAAAATAACAAGTAAACTTTTTTTTTTATGACAAAGGTGGCAAACGAGCAGACGGATTACCTGATGGTAAGCAATTACCGTCGCCCATGGGCACTCGCAACACCAAGGGAGTCACAAGCGCGTTGCCGACCTGTAAGTGGGTTGGAGCTCTGGGAACCTTACTCACCATTAGGAACACAGCACTACATACCTGAAAGGTAGCAGTGCTATTATGGCTGCGGTCTTCTGTAAGGAGGAGGTACTTCCCCAGTTGGGCTGCTCCAGATTCAAACGTGATGGTCATCGCTACGCCCTAACTCTCATTGTTGGACGTAGTTTAAGGACATTCCGGGTCCAAAACAAAACTTTTTGACATGCGTCAATTTTGAATGTATCATTATGAATATGACAAACATCGGAAATGCCAACACAAGGGTAACGGGTTCGAAACCGACCCCGCCCACATTGATAACACGTCAATAATAAGTAATAACATAGTACCATCGATAGAGGAAGTGTTTCCTGCTGTACGTGGGTTCGGATCCAGCGTCAACACGTGGGAACCTGTTTGATTAATAAGTACATACATTTCAGCCGTATGCAGTCCACTGCTGGACAGTATATAGGACCTCCCACAAATGTGACTTGTTGGGGGTAGTTGCCATAGTCGCCATTCTTGGCAGGCGGGTTGGCGACCGCAGTAGCTGTAGATTGAGTTCAGACGGACGCTGCTGCCCGTCTGTAGGATTTTTCCCTTTGTCGCCTCTTACACACGCGGTAGGAGATGGGGTGCTATTCTAGTCAGCCGGCATCACACGGCAAAATAATGTCTATTTTTTTTTTAATAATAATAAATATTTCGGGACAATCTTACACAAAAGGACCTAGTCCTACGGTAAGCTCAGAAAGGCTTGTGTTGCAGATACTAGCCGACGATATATATAATAGATACATATAACTACTTAAATACGCGATAATAAGGACCCGACATTAACTTTGTCACGAATGTTAAAAGATTTTTGAGCTTCTAAAGTGTCTATAAATGACAGAAGAAAACATTTATTGTTCAAAAGCTGTTCAAATTGAATCATGGCTGCATCGTAATTAGTATCATAGAAAACACCCATGACTCAGGCACAAATATCTGTGCTCATCACAGAAATAAATGCCCTGACTGGGAATCGAACCCAGGACCTTCGGCTTCATAGGCAGGGTCACTACCCACTAGGCCAGGCCAGTCGTCAATTAAACTTTTCCATACTAATATATAGATATACAGACGCTATAGGGTAGGTTTTTGCCAACTCAAAATACACTATTACTTATATAGTTTCTGTGACTAGTATAGCGGCGTCCCTCTCCTGTCGCTATGTGTGTCATTATACCTGTGCGAGGCACGCTCCCGTTTTTTGTGCTCGCTTACAATTAGGGATGTAAACTATCGATAGTTTAGCGTTTTGGGATTCTATCGACATTAGTAATAATACTACTACTTGAATTATGAAATTACAGTATAATGTTTGTATTTAAACTTACGTGAGACATATTTAATAATTAACGATTAATACGGTACGCGACGGGCCGGTGACGCGAGCGGCGAACCGAACGGACACTCAGCACTCTTAGTGCTTGAAAATGGAGGCCTATGTTCTCCGAAACATGTCGCGCGAGTGACTAAATAAACGTGAGTAGTACCGTATTAATCGTTAATTACAGTATAATGTTTTTCAAAAAATTCATAGTTATGTGAATTGATATTTACTTACCCGTCACATTTCGGAAAACCTTTTTAGGAAACTCGAGGTAATCCTGATGACGCCTAGTTTTTCATCTGATTTTGATCGGATGGCAATTGCTTTTATAAAAAAATGTGTCACAGACATTTTGGTATTAATTGCCGAGCATTCTTTAGACTTCATTGCGCCTTGGAAAAATACGATTTGTTTTAATATGCATCGTTGATGTTCGTATTCATTTTGATTCATTTATCCGCAAAAAGTGCACTTATTATAATTGGATTATTCCAAATGTTCTTGCTGCTGATGGGGTGTTGTCGTGTGTGGGCCGCGCATTGAGTGATTATGATGTTTGCTTGTTCTTGTAAATGGCTACTTAAGCGTTTTATAATCTGTGCTCTCAATCCTCTTTCATTTATGTGATGCATAGGTATTTTACTTATCGATAAAAACAATTTGTAGTTATGTTGTATGAAGTAATATTTAATGTACACGATAAATATATGACAATGGGACATACGTTTGTATAAGTTGTAGATTTGTGCAGAGTGCCTTATATTTAATAATCAAAACAAATTGATAGTCGCGGATATTGTAATTAATCATTTCGTACAAAATTATTGTTTACAAATATTTACTTAAGACAATAGAATGAGGCTATCGCGAATTCGCGCATCGACGTCTCGTGTGAGAATGACCGACGTAACTCGCGTTGAAACGTATACACTCACGTTCTGCTAACTCCACGCTTGGCAGGCGGGTTGGCGACCGCAGTTCCAATGCTCTGACGCTGCCCATCCCCCTGTGGTTTCCAGACACACACACACTAGGTCTTTAATACTACACAATATGACACTTACTATGTCTTTAATACTAACATCGATAACTCGCTATGGGTCCCAACACTGCCCGCCCGGGCCCGCACCTGGCGCGCGCGCGCCAATCGCGTGTCGACTCCTGCGCACCGTCACGATATTACACTAATAATAATACTCCCCCAAGACCCAGGGACTTAAGGGAACGTCACAACACTTTTATAAGGAAAGTTCAGTCTACAAAGCCGCTTCCTCAAGGTTCAAAGAATTGATTTGCTTGGAACACTGTAAAATATAGATGTTATTATAATAACAATATAGGAGCGGTACCGCGAACATCGATGTTCGTATATTTCGGGCATTTTTCTCTTTTACTCCAATTAAGGTGTCATAATAGTGGCAGAGACAATTAGAGATGGGACGCTACCGGTAAGTTACTGATTTTAGTATGGGGAATATTACCATTTGAGAACATTCCCCATAGTAATTTTGGTAACTTACCGGTAGCATCCCATCTCTAGAGACAATCGTCCGAAATTTACGAATATCGTTGTTCGCGGTAGCGCCGCAGTTCATTGCATTCAGCCTGCATGCAAGCGTGCATATTTAAAAACAGTATTGTAAACGTCCATGGGCTGCGGTGACCGCCTACCATCAAGCGGGCCGCATGCATGTTTGCCACCTGTGTGGTATAAAAAAAAACAGGCAATACTACATACACAAAGAATAAAAAAGTAATTCAATATTAATTTATGTCAAGACTTTCTATAATAGGTAGGTAATATCAATTTAGTCAATAATAAAAATTCAAGTGACAATTTGGTACCTACATGAACTAAATATTCATTTACACTATAAAAGCATTCGTCAAAAAGCCAGTTTTCTATGTATTTAAGTATTTGTATATTATATATATCGTACGGTACGTTAGTTAGTACCCATAACACAAGCTTTTTTGAGCTTACCGTGGGGCTCAGTCAATTTGTGTAAGCATGTCCTGTAATATTAACAGTAGTATAGCCACGGTAGTCCACAGCTGGGCCCGTAGACCGTCATAACCAGCATGGGGGGGCTTGGTAGGCGGGTTAGAGATCGCAGTTTGTTCCACCGCTTGAAGGGACATCTCCCGGTGGTCTCAGGTCGTAGTTTACGGAAAATGGAGATATATTTCAATCAATTGCTCCTTTTAAAGCAGTTAAACACTGCGATCGCCAACCCGCCTGCCAAACGTGGCGTACAGTCAGCGTCAGAGATATGTGACCCCCCCTGCATACAACCAATCTATGTAGGGGGGTCACATATCTCTGACGCTGACTGTACATGGCCTTGACCCATCGCGCTCATTGATCACTGTTGGCAATCTATGGGGGAGATCAGCATTGGACGCCAGTTGCTGATAGACCTTAATAAAAAATAGTCCCAATCATAAACCAAAAAAAAATGTACCATAGATTCTGATGTTTATTATTTTTTGGCACCAACAATTTCAACCCTCGATTTAATTATAAAATTCCTACAATATTGACAACTCGCAAGCCTGTTGAACAAGTAGGGTGCGCCTGCGATCCCCTCGTTTAGATCATTTACAGACTGTCAAAAATAAACCTTATGTAGACCGCGTAAGAATGTTTTCAGCTTGCAGGGAATAATCAAAATGGCAACCTACTTCGCCTGTCAAAGTATTATCTACTTTATGTTTATAGAATTAAGGTTGAAATTTGAATGGAAGATTAAAATGGTAAACTGATGAATATAGGTTTAAAGCTTCTTCTTATTTATTTACCTAATTATTTATTTTCAAATATGTATGCAAGCCCTCTTCATTCCCCTTTGGGTGACTTTGAGCCTTATGAGACCTATAGTAAGCCTCATATTTCAGTGCCATGTCGAAAGACTTTACTTTTGACACTGAGGAATATTGGATGAAAAGATGAACCGTATCGGAAAGCGCAACGTGGGCTGACTCCCCACAAGGTGGACCGTCGACCTGGTAAAGATCGCGGGAATCTACTGGATTTGAGTAGCGCAAAACCGTTTGACCGAATGAGTTTCGGTTTCGGTCCTTTAAGATAGAACAGAAAATACGTACTCTACGTATTGGTAGTCATTTAAAAACAGGGCTGGAAATAGAATACCTTAACTGACGAAATGACGACAGGTCTGGCCTAGTGGGTAGTGACCCTGCTAACGAAGCTGACGGTCCTGGGTTCAATTCCCAGTAAGGGCATTTTTTTTTTGTGATGAGCGCAGGGTGGCTTTGGGTGCTTGAGTCATGGGTGTTTTCTATATACATATTTAATTTATTTATATGTATCTATCTATTATGTGTATCTAGTACCTACAACACAAGCCTTACTGAGCTTACCGTAGGACTAGGTCGATTTGTGTAAGATTGTCCCGAGCAATTTTTTTATTTATTTTTTATTTGTATTATTAGAATTTTGGTTTACTTTAAGTGGCTGTATGAAACACCTTTCGTTGTAAAGAAAGTACTTTCCCATGGGATGTAGCACCTTTCCTACCTGCTCTCATGTCGTTTAATAACTGTCATGTTGATTTTTGGGGTTCCGTAGTTAAAGTTGTATAAACGGAACCCTTATAGTTTCGGTCTCCGTACATGTTTTTACTTAATTTAGTTTAGTATACTTTACTTATTGTCTGATCAAAAGTTAGCATAATTTTTTTTGCATCCTTTAATATGAAAAACCATCTTTTTTTAAGATCTATCGATCGATGTTCAGCAATCAGTATTTTTTTATGTAGGTACTTAATTAACTTTTTTTTTTAATTTTTATTTCATGTTACTGTAGTTATTAAACTTAATTAAAGCAAGTTTGAAGATAGGAAAAAGAAAACAAATAAATTTTTTTTTAATAAAGAAAGAAAATAGTAAAGAAAGCTCAAATGCAACTTCTCCATGGATTAAACTCATAATTATAAATTAAACAAAAACTACATATTATAGATACCGTATATCCATAGTAATTTTGGACATACGATTAGTTAATAACTCTGAACAAAAATATAACTTATTACTTTGATTTTTCCTACATGTAAACTGTGACAACACAGTTTATTGGGTACAGAAGTACCTAATAATTTTAAATTTTTGTTTTGTAAAGAGTTGCAGCTAGCCTTAAACGTATGTTGATAAAGTGAATATTTTCGAAAATTATCGTTCTGGGCTTTAAAAAAAATGTGTGTCCCTGTCCATCCCTGAAATTAAAAAAATAAAATAAAAAACTAGCTTTTCCTCGCGACTTCGTCGTCCAGCCATAAACGTCTTTAAAGTATGGTTGCGGGATAAAAAATATCCTATGTCCTTTCTCTTAGCTCAAACTCTCCATACCAAATTTCATTCCAATTGGTTCTGCGGTTTAAGCGTGAAGAGCTACCTAACAGACAGAGTTACTTTCTCATTATTATTTCTGTATTTATTTAGTCTCTCTTCATGATTATTATTATTTTTATGACAAAGGCGGCAAACGAGGAGACGGATTGCCTGATGGTAAGCAATTACCGTCGCCCTTGGGCACCCGCAACACCAGAGGAGTCACAGGCGCGTTGCCGGCCTTTAAGGGGGGTTGGAGCTCTGGGAACCATCAGGAATAATAAAATAATTATAATATTAGTATGGATGGGAGTATGGATTAGTATGGATCATGAAAGTGAAGCTTAACAAATACTTAAGAAAAATGATTTTGAACTAGATCAGTTGAACCGTTTTTGGATTTAGGAACTACGGAACTCTATGCGTGGCCCGACACACACGATCTTAGTTGGTTTTTAATTGTTCCATTTCATGTATTTACTTGCTTAATTATCCAAAAAAGCATACAATACACAGATGTTTTGGACCCGGGTATGTCCTTAAACTACGTCCAACAATGAGAGGTAGGGCACAGCGAAGTAACATAACGCTTGAATCTGGAGCCCAACTGGGGAAGTACCTCCTCCTTACAGAAGACCACAGCCACAATAGCACTGCTACCTTTCAGGTATATAGTGTTGTGTTCCTGATGGTGAATAAGGTTCCCAGAGCTCCAACCCACTTATAGGTCGGCAACGCGTTTGTGACTCCCTTGGTGTTGCGAGTGCCCATGGGCGACGGTAATTGCTTACCATCAGGCAATCCGTCTGCTCGTTTGCCACCTTTGTCATAAAAAAAAAATGTTCGTATCCGGTGGCCATTTTACTTTTCATTACAATGTATAACAAGTTTTGCCGATAGTCGATTATCTTGAGCTTATAAAGTAATAATTGTGCACAATGAAAACCAGATGGACAGGTTTAAAAGTAAAGGTGTGAGATAATTACTCCATTAATAGCTGTCCTCGAGCAATTAAGTTTTCAAAACGGTATACCGTTAGGTATTGTTATTTTTGGAAATGGCGTTGAAGAAAAATAAGGGACTACCTTGGCCAAAAATATTGGGCACTCCTGGATTTTTCATATAAAATTCGAATTTTGTATTGAAATAGCCTGTCTTTGTAAAAAAAATTTGGAAGTATTGATGATGCTTTGTGCGAGGAAGCCGCCAGCTCTGCGGTCACATCGACCAGACGCTTCATGAATCCTTAATAAAATGATTAATATATTATTTTAAATCAATTAGAGGCTTTTTTGAATGACATTTCAAACGACTATTAATTAGAGAAAAAAAGACAGATGCCCGAAATTGTCGAACTACGATTTTTTTTTTTTTTATGAAATAGGCGGCAAACGAGCAGACGGATTGCTTGGTGTTAAGCAACTACCGTCGCCCAAGGGCACTCGCAACACCAGGGGAGTCACAAGCGCGTTGCCGGCCTTTAAGGGGGGTTGGAGCTCTGGGAACCTTACTCACCATCAGGAACACAACACTACATACCTGAAAGGTGGCAATGCTAGTATGGCTGTGGTCTTCTGTAAGGAGGATGCACTTCCCCAGTTGGGCTGCCCCAGATTCAAGCGTGATGGTCAACGCTGTGTCCTACCTCTCATTGTTGGACGTAGTTTAAGGACATAACCGGGTCCAAAATTAGATTAGATTTGAACCGTCTTCAATTTGTAACGCCGTGAAGAAAATAAGTGTTAAAAATATGTATTGACTAGAAATAGATACAAATTATTTGGTATAACTAATTTATCTATGGGAATGAAAGCTAAATTAACTTGACAACGCTTAGAGTTTGGCCAGTGAAAAAAATTGGTTTACTCACTTAAAGCATAGACGATTGAATCATACCGTCTCTTTCTTTCGCTTGCACTACGACCCCAAAAAAAGGGATGAGTATAGTTTATTTTTTCAACTTTAAGAGTAACAATCGAGTAATAATTGGTTAGCCAGACTATTGACTAGAACTAGATACAAATTATTTGGTATAACTAATTTATCTATAGGAATGAAAGCTAAATTAACTTGACAACGCTTACCTTACATAACCCTACCGTTAAATATAAATAATTCCACATTCAAAATTCAAACTGCACACCTGACAAAGACGCACATACCCACCAGAACAGGTTGGAAAGGGATGGTAGCCGCGCATGTGTGCGTGCGACAGATGTTCGGTCTTATGCGGGTGTTTTTTTTTTAATGGGAGGTTTAGGGTCTATGGTCGCTTCCTGGCGGCGTGGGAAATTGTCTATGGTGCGATGACACTGGTGCGAATTGGGGGTTGCTGGTTTAGGTGGCGAAGATGAGATTTAAGTCATTGTTTTTTTTTTTTTATAAACAATGTAAGGTGAAAAATAATGGAGCGCTTTTTATGTTTTTTTTTTTTTTTTGTATGACATAGGCGGCAAACGAGCAGACGGATTGCCTGATGGTAAGCAATTACCGTCGAACATGGGCACCCGCAACACCAGGGGAGTCACAAGCGCGTTGCCGGCCTTTAAGGGGGGTTGGAGCTCTGGGAACCTTACTCACCATCAGGAACACAACACTACATACCTGAAAGGTAGCAGTGCTATTATGGCTGTGGTCTTCTGTAAGGAGGAGGTACCTCCCCAGTTGGGCTGCCCCAGATTCAAGCGTGATGGTCATCGCTGTGCCCTACCTCTCATTGTTGGACGTAGTTTAAGGACATACCCGGGTCCAAAATGTGTGTATAAAAATATGAACTATTTGATTTTTGAGTTTATCAATACCTTGTCACAGTGAAGTTAATATGAGATCGCTAGCGGTTTACTAGCTTTCCTCGCGTGCCTAGCATCAGATATATCGGAGCTGTGGAGGTGGTCACAAATATCTGAACAACTCTATTGTCAAGGCGATAAAATGCAGCTCCGATATATCTGATGGCGACTGTATCTGTCTTTAAAGAGACTCGAAGCGTCAGGGCCATGGACCTACGCTCGACGCCGAATGGAATAAAATTGTGTTCTAAGCGGAAACAGTGCCCTTACCATGAGTTGTGACATTAGGGTTTTCGATAACGAGTATCGAGTGTACTATCTGTGAATCTCGCTTGTACTATATTAGTGCGAAAGAGATGCACAGATAGTAAACTCTATACTCGTTATCGAAAACTCAATTCAATGTATAGATAAATTCGCTAGAGCGTGGGATTGCATTTGTAGTACTTCTCGTACAACCGTACGGGAAAATAAATTTCAAATATAGAATGCCTATAAACATACAATACCACTACAGATGCAATTCCTTGTATATATACACTATTTAAGTTATTAAATTGGATATTTATGACATACAAATGGAGTTCACATTATTTATTATCTTTTGGGTTACAAATTGGATTGCTACTCGAAACAGCGTTTGAGTAATAAATAAATATTAGAGGACATTCTTACATAAATTGACTGAACCCCATTGTAAGCTCAAGAAGGCTTCATTTGTGGGTCAGCCAATGATATATACAGGGCAAGTAATAGAAGCAAGAAATTTAGGGAACACTTCTACACCACAAACGTAGCAATATTTGTGCTACAACTTTAAAAAAAAATGTGTAATTTATTACTTGTGAATTTTTCGAACAAACTAAATAGTATTTTCAATGAACAGAGCCTGAGTGTAAGTTTTTAACGTAACAAAACGTCACCATCGCGTTAGAGTTACTCATATAAATAACATTATCAATTACGCGTTCAAGACGTTTTTTTTACGTCAAAAGAAACTTACACTAGAGCCTCAGCATCCAATAGTCTAGTTGACGTTTACTGTCAGCCTACAACCTTCATAGTATTTACAATATATTCCTTCCTTGGGAAAACCTTTTTTTATTCATATTTAGTAAACTATAAGTTATTTTCAATAGTCGTAGAACAAATATTGCTACGCTTGTGATGTACAAACGATGCCCAATGTAATGCCCTTATTAGCTACAGAATAAACTCGATATAATATACAAATACTTAAATACATAGAAAACACCTATGAGTCAGACAAATATCAGTGCTAAGCTCACAAATAAATGCCTTTGCTGGGATTTGAGCGCAGCAGCGCTACCGCGAACATCGATATTCGTAATATACTAATTTCGACGTTCGCGGTACCGGGCCAGAGGCTCTAGTGTAAGTTTCTTTTGACGTATATAAACGTTTACGAACGCGTAAGTGATAATGTTATTTATATGGGAATCGCAACCGCGTTCGTGCCGTAAAGTTACGTTAAAAACTTACACTCAGGGCTCAGGATCGTCGGCTTCATAGAAAGGGTCACTAAAATCAAATCCAAGGAGTAAATGACAGCATTTTTCATACTAAAGTTGTCAAATGACCTGTCAAATGTATGAAAACTGCTGTCAGTTTACTCCGTTTAATTATAAATTTGATTTTACCTACTAGGAGTTTAGTTAATATAGTATGTTGTATCCTGGATAACAAGTACTTAGCAGTGGCGGCGCGTTTATACAAGCCGATTCCTGCCGGCTTGACTAACTTTACTACAGTTCAACGGTTTTCCTTGGACTCATGAAGAAAAGGCTAAGACATATCGGCTCCGTGATGCCTAAGAAAAAAATTGTCGCGCCGCTACTGGTACAGTCACCAGCAGAAGTAGCTAAGCATTTGAGGTGTTCAAAATGAGGTCAACACGTCTCTATTGTCAAGAGAATAAGAGCGCGTGTAGGTCATTTTGAACACTTCAAACGATTAGCAACTTTTGCTGCTGATTGTACTTAGTGTGTAGAATTTCGTTTTATAGGTAGCTAAAACTGAGATGAGGTTGAATATTTATAAGTGGTCAAGTGAAGCGATCCAACCAATATGATCTTTCACCAATTCTCCCCAAACTTATTGACTACACCAAAAAAATCGTATCAAAACGAATTCAGAGATTCAAAATTCGGAAACGGAACAACGCAAAACTTAACAAAACGCCATAAAATCATAGCGTTTAAGCGGCGCTTATGTCGTTTACTTCAGAAAAGCCGTATGCGTGTGCGCGTCGAATCCAATTTTTTGCTCTCTAGGGAGCTTTGTTCGCCCGTCTCTCTCCAACCTGCGGTTGCTTTGTATACCTGTCTCGCGAGGGTGTAGCTATGGGGGTGTAATACGCCAGATGTTCTGGAGATTGTTTTTTTTTTCTGGCGTTTACAATGGACGCGCGCTTTTAAGACATATGGTAAGGTACAGGTACGCGAATATTTTAGAGCGGTTATAATTATTGATGCTTTTGTATCTGTTATAGCGACTTTAACGGTAAGAGTAATAACTAGAAACATCATCATCATTATCATTTCAGACGTTACACGTCCACTGCTGGAGATAGGCTTCCCCCAAATATGTATCATATGGTATTGTGGCCTATAGAGACCAGTAAGGACATGTATTTGTGTGATGAGCACAGAAATTTGTCCCGATGTATTTAAGTATTTGAATATTATACCAGTACGCCTAGCACAAGAGGGGCACACAGTATCTCGAGCAGAGACAGACTACCCGTCCCAAATAATATAAGTAGTTGGAAAAGGACGGGCCGGTGTCGCCGCGAGATACTCTCACCCATCTTGTGCTAGGCCTCCAGGTGAAATCAAAATGGTACTTAATACAAATAGTACATTTCGATACTAGTGAAATTTTTCGAAGAGGGTGAACGTTGGAGCCCGAGTGAAACGAGGGTGACAATCACCCGAGTCTGAAAGAAGTTTTTACACGAGTATCGAACCTAATTTTTCATAGCAAGTGCCTTAAAAAGTGAAATTTACGCGAAAAGTGCACTTTTTACGCACTAGTTAGGAAAAATATATTTTCTGCATCTATTCGTGATTAAGTCAACTTTTACTTTGGGGTCACAATCGAAAAATCAGTTATAAAAGAGACTTTCCCATACTAGCTGCTAGCTAGATGTAGTTGTTAGTATGTGCAAGACATTTTCGTTACAGATTTTTTTCAGTTGTGGCTCCATAGTACAAGTGGTACGAGTGACGACCGGTCTCGCCTAGTGGGCAGTGACCCTGCCTAAGAAGCCGATGGTCCTGCGTTCGATTCCCAGTTAGGGCATATATTTGTGTGATGAGCACAGATATTTGTCCCTGAGTCTTGGGTGTTTTCTATGTATTTAAGTATTTATATGTATCTATCTATTATATATATCGTCTAGTACCTAAGTCTAAGATTGTCCCGAAATATTTATTATAGTAAAAGTTGATCGTAATCATAAATAGAGTCAGTAAGTATACCATTTTGATTTCACCCAGTATCCATCGTTGGCTGAGCCACAACACAAGCATTTTTGAGCTTACCGTGGGGCTCAGTCACTTGTGTAAGGATGTTCTGTAATATTTATTTATCAACTTGGGGGTGTTACAATAGTCGCCACGCTTGGCAGGCGGTTTGTCGCGCTAGCTGTTAATTCGGTTACGACGGATGAAACTAAGAAACAAAGTTAATTATTTTATCTACGTACATGTCATAAGTGCTCTAAAATGCGTCCAGAAACCGTAGGCAATGACCAGCATTACCAACCATCAGAAAGATTTCAGTAGGTAATGTTAACATTACCTACTGAAATCCGTAGGTTATGAATTTAAATTTGGAACAGCTGTCAAATTCAAGTGGGGTGTCTAATCTAGTATCTATAGATATTAAAACAGCCATTGATACGAAACGCCAATTCGTTATGTTTTTTTAATATAAATCGAACGACATTTGAACTCGAGTGACAGTAGAATAGGGAGTTCATTCGCTTGTCTATGGTTTAAAAATTTTTTTAACAGATACGAAATACGCAACGCCGCCGTTCCAAGCTGTCATTTGTTTTGTTCGTTGACTTTTTAATGTTTACAAGTAACCCTAGTAATAAGTCATTTCCCTACGGTTTCTGAAACCGTCTTAAAACACTTAATGATATGTGTGTAGATAAAGTAGTGTATGTATCTATACATAATTAGGCATTACAACAATCGTGTGATATTATTATGAAACTCGCCTTCGGCTCGTTTCATAAACCCACACTCTTGTTGTAATGCCCTTCATTATGCACAGATACATAAACTACTATTATTAAATACTAGCTTGAAATTGATTGAATAGATGGGTTCCGGATCCTATTTATCCATACTTACTTTAATATTATAAATGCAAAGTAACTCTGTCTGTTACGTCTTCAGGCTTAAACCGCTGAACCAATTGGGATGAGATTTGGTATGGAGAGTTTGAGCTACGAGAAAGGACATAGGATAACTTTTATCCCGCAACCGTACTTTAAAGACGGGCATGGTTGGCCGAGGAAGTCGCGAGGAAAATGTGGTTTTATATAAATTATATGTATTAAGATGCAACTAAAAAAAAATTGCAATTGAATTTTAAGTAGGTATATTATTTATATACATTATAATAAATAGATGTAGATGATAATTGATAAGATGACATTACTGACTTGATTAATGGCTTAAAAAACCGAGTCATTAAAAAACAAACTCAAAGTCACATTTATTCAGTAAGTAGGCCGCAAGGGCACTTTTACACGTCTGTAACATATACTTAACATATTTCCATGGGTTTCGCTATGTTCGGGTGGTCCAATTGGTAAGGCGTCAGCCACGATAGCTGGAGATGCGGGTTCAAATCCCGCCTCAGACGCCGTAGGAGCTCGGAGCTTCTATTATGTTAACAGCAGTACATTTAATTGCTATACTAGTTCTATAGAGATATCTCTTCAAAATAACTCAACATGTATCAATAGGTGCTGCGCCACATAGTACCGATCCAATGCCTTACTGATTTTGTCTCTTCTCTTTCACAGGTAAGTGCCAATTTGGTCATTACAGCGGTACACGAAATGGCGAGAGTGTCGCAAGTGATAAGCGGATTGACACAGGTAAGTAGAATATCGACACGGAAAAAGTTAATAAAGCTGCTGGACACTATTGGAAACGCGGACTTCTGACCGAAGAAGTGTTTCGAAGGTTAAGGGCTATCTGTGCAACAAAGCCCCAATGCTTAGTTGCCAGCCAAAATGTAGATAGTTGTATTATACTTTTTATGTTATTTATATGTACGGTCAACCAATTTGATTTCTAGGCCACTTCGAACCTTGACACAGTGACGTTGATAAGAGATCTTTTGCGTCTTTCACATAGATTGTCACTGTGACAAGGAACTAAGTGGCCCATAATGGTTGACTGTACTTAGTTGTATGACGTATTGGTTTTACTGTCATGTCATATTAACTTATTTGAATAAATAAGTAAAAAAAAATAAAATAAAAAAATGTATACACGTGCTTTAATATTGAGACTATAAGGTGCATGTATATATATTTTTGCAATTTATTCGCATCGATGTATCTGACTTTGACTGTAGTATTCATTCCAACGGACTGAGCGGTGAACGAACTTATTTGTACTTATATCACATTGGATGTGTGTTGAGGTGAATTGTGATAAAAAAAATAAACCGACAGTAGAATTTAGGGCATGTAACATTGAACGTCGAAGTTCGTATATTTCGAGCATCTACCTTTTTACTCTAATTAAGGCGTCATGAGAGCGACGGAGACAATCGTCCGAAATTCACGAATATAGTTTTTCGCGGTATCGCTGCCGGCATCTGTCATCCGCCCGCTCCCGCTACCGCCTGCGTCTCGAAACCCCAAGTGTTAAAACAGTTCGATTCCCGCCGGAGGCAGCCGGTCAACCACCGCTGCAAAAGTATTCATCAGTTTTTACCAGAACTATGGGAGTATTGTTAATTTGTATAGTGGGGACAATGGAAATTGGCAGATGATTTTTGTTTTATTCCAACAACTTCATTAGTTTTGTAAAGGCAACGCCGACGTTAGGCTGTAATGAAATAAAAGTAAGTTTCTGTCAATAAGTAACAGTTTTGGTACAAGCTTTTATTGCAGAATACTTTTTCCACAATCATCAAATACTCGTCGACATAATTCTAACGAGCCTTAACACCGCTGCGCTAGAGAGAAAGAGACTTTGAAGGGACTTGCGCTAATATTACAAGTTACAAGGAGTTATGCAACAGGCCCGAGGTATGGCGATTATGGCAATAAGCTCCAAATGCTGGTATGAGCCTGAGTCCAACAATGGACGTGCGTGGTGACATTCGCAGTATACCCATAGGAACCTTTCCCCGAAACCCGGCACCAGGGACCAGACACCACCGAAAGATGAGCAAGCGTCCCTTAGATCGGTTGATAAAACTGCGGTCGCCTGCCAGGCGAGGCGTTGCGATTATGACATTATACCCACCATGCTACGAATGGCTATTGCAGTAGTGAAGTAGATTTTTTATGACGGTAGCAAACGCGCAGACGGATTGCCTGATGTAAGCAATTACCGACGCCCATGGGCTCCTGCAACACCAACACAAGCGTTGCCGGCCTTTAAGGGGGGTTGGAACTCTGGGAAATTTACTCACCATCAGGAACACAACACCACATACCTGAAAGGTAGCAGTGCTATTATGTCTGTGGTCTTCTGTAAGTACTGGTACTTCCCCAGTTGGGCTTCTCCAGACTCGAGCGTGATGGTACTTCGCTGTGCCCTACCTCTCATTGTTCGACGTAGTTTAACATACCTCGGGTTCTCAATACAGTGTGGGCTATTGTAGCTTGTGAGCCAGTGAGAACTGATAAGGTTATCAGCAAATGTTCAAGTTAGCACGTGTTGCGACTGAAAAAATATACTTAAGACGATTATATTTATTTATTTTTTCAATCTCGAGCAAATATTGAAAGTTCATAGCGGTCGTAGAACTGTTTAAGTATTTTTATATTATGTATATCTTTGGCTAAGTACTGGTGGCGGGTTTTTAGGCAAGCCGTAACTAAAATACAAAAAGGTAAACAAAGCAGTCATTTTCTTAAACAAAGTCGTTATAGGTATATTAGGCTTCGAAGTATGTCATTATTACAAATAAATGGGACTTAACCTAAACAGCCGTATATTAACAAAAATATTACCTCCTACGTTTCGAGAACGACGTTGTGGTCTTGGATAGACTGGCTAAAGTTCTCACCAACATATTCTAGCAGTGCAAGTTTTTTTAACAACTCTGTAGGTAATTTTAACACTCGATAAAGTCCCGATTATTTGTAATAATGTGTAAAAATCGTGAAAGCTTAAATCAGTATTTTGAAAATGGCGCTGCAGGTTTGCCTAGATGAGACTCACGAAAAGTCGTCAAGGTTAACATTGCCGGCTTACTCTACCCGGTTACCCCTTACATCCCGGCCTCTGTAGTATACTATTTATATTTGAAAGTCTATGAAAGAATAAATGCATATCATAGGTTAGAAATATAGATACTCCACTTCCTGTCCTAAGTAGAGCATCTAATATGCACGTGGATTACTAGTTGTTCGTCTATCCATGTGGTTTGATTCAGTCCTGTCATTAGCTCTAAATGCTAGGCTTCCATGATTGTTCACTTTTAAGAGTTCGAAGAATTGTTGCGCGAAGGGCAGAAATGTTTTATTAAAACTACGATTTTAACTCTGATTTATATTTTTGTGACACGTGTTCATATTGTCCATACGTTAGTTACAAATGTCACAAAATAATGTATAAAGAAGACAAGTATACCAATCAAATAAAGTAAAATACCATCAAGAAAAATAAAGGGTCCTACAGTCGTCATAAGGCTTGGGACATCCTTACACAAATTGACCGAGCCCCACGGTAAGCTCACAAAGGCTTGTGCTGTGGGTACTCAGCCTACATACATAATATACAAATTCTTAAATAGATACAAAACACCCATGACTCCGGAAATCCAGGACTGTCGACTTCAAAGACAGGTAACCTGTGGTCTGAACATAGGCAACGTCCATATCTCTGAAGCATTCCTGATAGACACAAATAAATGTTTATACCGCGTTTCGGGACCTCCAGCTTTGATATAGCAACAGGATCCGAATTCAGACCGTCGCGTGCGCAATGCGCAATTAAAGCGGGCCCTTTGTCTGCCTCCGGTCTGAGGTCTTAAACGCTCCCCTCGCTGTAGCCAGAGATCCTTAGGAAAACTGAAATATAAACTGGGTCAGTAAATTTAGTTCGCGACTTGTTCATCTGACCAATGGTAAGAGCTTTTTTATTTCTAGACCAATTTTGGAGTGAAGTCAAACTTGAATTGACACCATTTCTTGTTTTATCTTAATAGGTGACATATACGTAACTTATTTAGACACAAGCTGTGTTTGAGCACAGAAAAAGCAAGGGAATGAAATGTTTTAACTCAACATTACTTAAACAGTGAAAAACACCTAAGATTTCGCAAAAGACTGCATCGCAATTTCGAATAAAGGCATCTAGGAATTCATGAGAATACCATTTGGTTTATAAAGTGCGCTTTTGCTATTATTTATTAATTGTATAGTTACCGAACCAGTTATATAATAATAGAAATATAAGACATACTTTTCTTATGCACATTGCATTGTCCCAATTTTTTGATATGTACTAAAAAATAGCGCAGGCACTATAATTATTCAATTTGACAAGATTAAATAATAAAGTTCATCTTCCCAGCATTAGGCCAATATAGCCACAGCTCAATGGAGTAGTAAAACGATAACATCATTTGCTGTTTTGTTGTTTTTTGTTGTTTCTACTTTATCTTATATTAATCAATATTTTAATTATTAATATTTTCAAAATGTGTGGTCTTGTGATACCGTGATATTTTTAAAGATTCTACGAGTATGCGCGAAACATTGTCATCAATAAGAAATAAATGAATATAATCTAATCTACCAGCCATAACAATTTTCAAATTTATGATAAGTATTATACTCAATAATCTTCATACTCCTTGCTGTATGAAGTATGGATCCTTTGGATGAGCGACGCGTGCGCAGGCCGCGCAATTACCGCTGGCCCTTTGTCTGGTGCCGAGGTCTTAAAAAGGGCTCCCCTTCCCTTGGGCCAGGGATCCTTAGGAAAAAGAAATATTGCACTTTTAATGGGAATATTAATGACATCCAAACCTTCACGAAAAGAGCGTATAGAGATCTTAAAGGTCGGCAACGTACTTGTGACTCCTCTGGTGTTGCGAGTGTCCATGGGCGGCGGTAGTTGCTTACCATCAGGGTATAGGGGTGTTCGGATATTTAAGACCACCTCCACAGCTCCGATATATCTGATGGCGAATACAGTTATGCAGATTGTTCATCCATATTAATATTATAAATGCTAAAGTAACTCCGTCTGTCTGTTACCTCTTCACGCTTAAACCGCTGAACCAATTGGGATGAAATTTTGTATGGAGAGAGTTTGAAATAAGAGAAAGGACATAGGATAATATTTATCCCGCAACCATACTTTAAAGACGGGCATGGCTGACCGACGAAGTCGCGAGGAATAATAGTAGTTAATAGTTGTTAAAGTTACCAAATATATAATAACACCCTTGATTGGACCCGGGTATGTCCTTAAACTACGTCCAACAATGAGAGGTAGGGCACAGCGATGACCATCACGCTTGAATCTGGAGCAGCCCAACTGCGGAGCTACCTCGTCCTTACAGAAGACCACAGCCATAATAGCACTGCTACCTTTCAGGTAGGTAGTGTTGTGTTCCTGATGGTGAATAAGGTTCCCAGAGCTCTAACCCCCCCTTAAAGGCCGGCAAGGCGCTTGTGACCCCCCTGGTGTTGCGGGTGCCCATGGGCGACGGTGATTGCTTACCACCAGGCAATCCGTCTGCTCGTTTGCCCCCTATATAAAAAAAAAACTAATAACAATTCCTCATCCTCTAGCCGCCCGGGGACCTATAAAAAGGACTCTCATTCAATGCCATTTTGAATTGTAACTGTGACAAAACTTAGTTGCATTTGGTATGGTAAATTTTTGATCTCTGGGAGACTAGAGGTTAAAATGAAAGAACCCTTTAAAAGAGAAGCTGTTTCACTCGCCCGCCAAAAAGCGCGGTCGTTCAACTCTTCCTACGGCTTACTATAGTCTTTTATGCCCTTTGAAAGCTTTGACATTGCACAATAACCCTTACGGTATTGGCAATAAGGTACTTATACGACCTTATGCATAAAGGGAAGGGTACCTTTTAGCATAATTAGGTTTAATGTGAATTCAATCTTGAACTGGTTCCGTTTATACTTGTGTGAATGGATGGACTAGTTTCGATATAATTTGAAAAAGGGTGAAGAATTTTACATCACTAGCTCGGAAAAAAAATGTAGCAACAATGAGAGGTAGGGCACAGCGAAGTGCCATCACGTTTGAGTCTGAAGAAGCCCGACTGGGGAAGTACCTCCTCCTTACAGACCACAGTCATAATAGCACTGCTACCTTTCAGGTATGTAGTGTTGTGTTCCTGATGGTGAGTAAGGTTCCTAGAGCTCCCTCCTTAAAGGCCGGCAACGCGCCTGACTCCCCTGATGTTGCGGGTGCCCATGGGCGACGGTAATTGCTTACCATCAGGCAATGTTTCGTAGTTTTAGTCTGACGTACTTTTGTGACAATTGTCGTATTTCTCGTGGCAAGTGTAATTTAGCTCCACACCTAACTACTACCTATTTATTCATGACTAGCGACCCGCCCCGACTTCGCACGGGTGCAATGCTGATATTAGTATTTCTCCACTATTTAATGGATGTTATTATACATATAAACCTTCCTTTTCAATCACTCTATCTATTAAAAAAACCGCATCAAAATCCGTTGCGTAATTTTAAAGATTTAAGCGTACATAGGGATGTAGGGAGAGAAAGCGACTTTGTTTTATACTATGTAGTGATATAATAAAATTTTACGGTATTTTATAAAAACTTACCTGTTGGTGCCAAACAAGCACACATCCCACCCGACGGTAAGCGGTCGATGTAACCAATGGACACCTGCAACGTCAGAAATTTACATATGCCGTGTGACAATAGTCGGTGTGGTCAGGGGCCAGAACATAAGGAAATAAACCAAAAACCCGTCATATTTATTCTTATTCAATTAATAGTTTTCTACACGTACCTGTACGGCATATAAATGTCCACATTATTGGACGGTGATTATTCAATGGACCTTACGCCATGGAGATAAAGTCCATAATTGCACAACTCATATTGGCATACAGGTTTTTACTTAATATTAAGTTTTGTGTTTAATGACGTTTGGCGGGCATATGGTGAACTAGCTTTTGATCGCGGCTTTGCCTGCCCTATTCTTAACCCACAAGAATTGCACTGTTGATGTGGTAATGGGTAGATCCACTTCTCCTATTAGGATTTTAGGATGCATACCTATCAGACGCAGATGGACACGGCCGCCACTGGAGCGGGTGGAACTTACTTTGAATTGGATCCATTTTGAAATACAGGCTGTATATTTTTACATGTTACAATAATACATTTCGATACTAGTGAAGAAAAATTTTTTTTCGACGAGGGTGTAAGATGGAGCCCGAGTGAAACGAGGGTGATAATCACCCGAGTCTTAAAGAAGTTTTTACACGTGTATCGAACCCAATTTTCACAGCAAGTTGCTTAAAAAGTGAAATTTACGCACGCGAAACGTGCGCAAAGTGCACTTTTTACGCCTTAGTTAGCAAACAAAATGTTTATGTAGTAAGAAAAACAAAATATGTTTTTCTTACTCCATAAACAACTTGCAATTAAATGCTCCTATCTTACTCTCGCTGAAATCGAACAAAAATTTTAATTTTAATTTTTTGTAATTATTTTACTTTAACAACTGTTTCTGGTTATTGTAACGGTTTATTAGGCTATTTAAATTGGTAATTTGAATGAACTGTTTGAATCATAACTGTCAATATTTATCTTTTTTTTGTGATTTATGCCAGTGAAAAAATAATTTAGTTAAATTTACATCTTAAATATCTTCTAAAAGCTGTATTAATATCATAGTATCCAAAAGTTGAAATAGATAACATATACATAACTACTTAAGAAAAAAAACGACGAGGACCTCAAGCCTCCCGGCTCGAACGCCAGAGGTCCTCGTCGTTTTTTCTTAAGTATAGGTATATGTTATCTATTTCAACTTTTAATTTATATAGTAGTATCACTACTTAAAAATCAAAGCAAATCAAAATATTTCATATTTTTTTTTTTTTTTTATTCTTAGTATCATAGTGTCCTTTACAAGTCAAAAAATAAAATGTATAAAAAATGTGTTATCTACCAGAGTGACAGCTTTCACTTGCTAGTTGATTATGGAGTTCGAAAAATATTTTGTCATCATATTCCTCGCATTGTCACGGCATTTGCCACGGCTCATTGGAGCCTGGGGTTCTAGCAACTAATCCCAGGAATTGGCGCAGGCACTGTTTTTTTAAATGATATAGAAGGCAAACGAGCAGACGGATTGCCTGATGGTAACCAACTACCGCATGGACACTCGCAACACCAGAGGAGTCACAAGTACGTTGCCGGCTTTTAAGATCCCTATACGCTCTTTTTTTGAAGGTTTGGATGTCATATCGGTCCGGGAATACTGCACACGACAATTTATTCCAGAGGTTTGCTGTCCTAGGCAGGAAGTTTCTAGAAAAACGCACAGTTGACCTAGTTTTACGAGAGCGGTAAACTAGGCCTTGGAATTAGTCCAATAATTATATTTTTTTAAACACACCCTGTAATTGATACACGCGTTAAAAAAAAGGAAGGAAGCCAATAAACCAAAGATTGACAAAATCTCTGCTAAAGTTGATCACCTGTCATCATAAATAACAAGCTAATAGCTCGACTAGTCTCATATGCTAATGGCAAAATTCTGTTACCGATTGTGGTGTTTATTACAAGGTCGTAAGGTCGGTTATTGTGGTGCCGTCGTGTTGCCCAGGTGCCTTATGGTTTGACTTTGGGTGACCGAGGCGGGGCCCGGTTAGGTGACACGCGGATTTTAATTAATCTTATTTTATTTATTGTTGAAACTATTAGTCAGTTACAACGGAATGTATCTCACATAGATAAGTTCCGAAAAACTCATACGTACGAGTCAGGGTTTGAACTTGCAACCTCCGGATTGCAAGTCGCACGCTCTTACCGCTAGGCTACCAGCGCTCTTTGTAAATCTGTTACAACGGATGAACTGACCTATATCGCACTAGGCTACACGCCTACGTCGGAGTGCATCCTTAAATGGCTCAACAATTAAAGTCCCTGACCATACTATTATACTATTCAATTTTTTTTTTGCATCTCTTAGTGCATTCAACACATTTTTCTAAAGAAATAGCGACACCTTAAACACATAACTAACCATCTCACCAGTGCGGTCCCGAGCGGTGTCCTGACTAGGTTTTGAAATGGGTACCAGAGCCTACCAGTAAACATACCTAGTGCGATATGATTACACGCGAGTTCATCTGTTGTAAGAGAGTAAAAGTAACGTGGCTCACAATAGTTATTTGTTATACAAGGAAGCAAAGTTAGTATTTACCTTCTCGTGCTAATATTGGGACCCGAACTAGCGAAAGATTCCAAAATTGAACCATGAGCATAGCGAGTGGTTCATAGAGAGCAATCTTGAGCTTTGGGAGGGTTTCAAAGCACGAAAGGGGGACACACTTTGCTACCGAGTGAAACACACAATTTTTCACCTCATATCGCGAGGAAAAATTTAATAAGGCCAAAAACGATCACATGATTTTTGAATGAGTCCTAATTAGTTTTAGTTTTTTTTTTATTCGTAGACACAAACACAGACATTTATTACATAAGAATAAAACAGAATACAAAAAAAAAAGTGCCACGAAATGACCTCATCTCAGCATTTAGACGCCATAACTGTTGTAATAGTGACCCAGGGGACTGTAACTATGGCAATGAGTGATATAAGTAGTTTATAAATAAAAAAATAATAAATATTTCGGGACAATCTTACACAAATCGACCTAGTCCTACGGTAAGCTCAGTAAGATTTGTGTTGTAGGTACTACATGACGATATAGTATATAATAGATTGATACATACAAATACATACATAGGTAACACCCATGACTCAGGTACAAATATATGTGCTCATCACACAAATTATTGCCCTGACTGGGAATCGAACCCAGGACCATCGGCTTCTTAGGCAGAGTCACTACCCACTAGGCCAGACCGGTTGTCATACATACAGTCGATTGAGTCATATTATGTACATATTGGCACTACTTAAAAAATCCAGGAGGTAAAAATATATTACATGTTATTGTAAATGTCTTAAAAAAAGTTTCAATCAAAAAAGGGGTTATACGATATCTCGCCATCCTTATCACCGCACCCCGGTCGTCGACTCTCCCACCTGCGCACGCGCCGCCCGCGACAGATGCGCGACTTCGGCCATCTTCGGCGACGCTCGGCCATCTTCGGGGGGGTAGCGGAGATTTTGACGCGGTCATGCTAGTTTAGACTTTAAATGCAAATAAATAAGAATGAATTTAGGATATGTTACGTTTCGAGCTTTGAATGCTGGGTTTTAAGGTTAATATTTCCGTGGGTGAGATGGTTAGTTATGTGTTTCAGGTGTCGCTGTTGCTTTAGAAAAATGTGTTGAATGCACTAAGAGGTGCAAAATTTTTTTTTTGAATAGTACGGTCAGGGACTTTAATTGTTGAATTTGTTCTTTATAGTGTAGAAAATAAAGTAATTGTACAAAATTCAAATTTCATTATACTTAATAATTAGTACTACAAGTAGACTCTTCGGCCTTACGAGGATAAGGTTCACTTTACATTGGGCATATCATATAGAGTTTGGCCAGTGAAAAAAATTGGTTTACTCACTTAAAGCATAGACGATTGAATCATACCGTCTCTTTCTTTCGATTGCACTACGACCCCAAAAAAAGGGATGAGTATAGTTTATTTTTTCAACTTTAAGAGTAACAATCGAGTAATAATTGGTTAGCCAGACTCTAGTAAGTATTAAACTAAAGAAAACAGCTTGAACCGTAAGTGGCTCAACAATTAAAGTCCGGGATTGTATCATAAACAACGCATCGCAATTCGCAATCGTCCGTTAGGGTCGGCAACATGAGTTGCAGGTTGCAGGCGTCCATTAGGCTTCGGTAATTGCTTACCATCAGGTGGGTCGTGTGCTTCTTTGCCACCGACGTAGAATATATATTAAAAAAAAAACAAATTTTATAACATTTATATTTATAATATTTGTATATTATATTTTGCTAATATCAAAGGTATAATGCGTTTTTTTTTTGTAACTGAACAACCCGGGGTTCGAACCTGCTACCTCCGGATTGCATCTCTCACGCTCTTACCGGTAAGCCACCAGCCACAAATGAAGGTTAATTTTTAAAATCCCATTACAGCCGAATCTATGAGTAATTTTCGAATAATAAAGTTAGATCGCAACACAAACAAGAAATTAATTATTGATATAACAATTACGTGGTGGAACTCTTTACTATCCCTGCAGCGGTGTCGTGTCTAGGGTTACCGCACTCAAAATGCTGTATCGTGGTCACGACACCATTTAATCAACCCAAACCAGCTTTTTTGAGTAATCTAAGAATGACAAAGTAAGCCAGTTTTACTGATTATTACATTAATTAGCGTATATTTTTAAGGAATTATATTTTTTTTTTATATATCAGTCATGGTATGTTCCTTTTATTAAAAGGAACATATCAAGTTAGATCGCAACACAAACAAGAAATTAATTATCGAAATAACAATTACGTGGTGGAACTCTTACTATCCCTGCAGCGGTGTCGTGTCTAGGGTTACCGCACTCAAAATGCTGTATCGTGGTCACGACACCATTTAATCAACCCAAACCAGCTTTTTTGAGTAATCTAAGAATGACAAAGTAAGCCAGTTTTACTGATTATTACATTAATTAGCGTATATTTTTAAGGAATTATATTTTTTTTTTATATATCAGTCATGGTATGTTCCTTTTATTAAAAGGAACATATCAAGTTAGATCGCAACACAAACAAGAAATTAATTATCGAAATAACAATTACGTGGTGGAACTCTTACTATCCCTGCAGCGGTGTCGTGTCTAGGGTTACCGCACTCAAAATGCTGTATCGTGGTCACGACACCATTTAAACAACCCAAACCAGCTATTTTGAGTAATCTAAGAATGACAAAGTAAGCCAGTTTTACTGATTATTACATTAATTTATGTATATTTTTAAGGAATCAAACATGTATAATGACTAATGTAACCATCGATCAAATAATATATAAGTATGATTTATTCAACGTACATATAAATAAATAAATAATACATATTTCGTGTGAATCTTACACAAATCGACCTATAACTACGGTAATCGTAGTAAGGCTTGTGTTGTAGGTACTAGACGACGAATACTTAAATACATAGAAAACACCCATGACTCAGGAACATGAATCTGTGCTCATCACACAAATAAATGTCCCGACTGGGAATCGAACCCAGGACCATCGGCTTCATAGGCAGGGTCACTACACTACCCACTAGGCCAGACCGGTCGTCGAATATATTCTATTTTATTCTTACTTTTTCAATTTTGAACTACATTACTTAAGTAGGCCTGTAAACTTAACAATGTGGTGAGTTGGGATCATTTTGCAATGTTCACTTAATGTTCTTAATTCGTAATTTGTGTCTGTATGTTTGTCTGAGTTGTGACTGGCGCGAACACGACTATTTATTTTTTTATCTTGTTTTTATTTACTTTTAATCATTATTACTCTATTTTACTAATACTTAATATGGAGCGATCTAAATCTCTGTATCTAATAAAATTTGTAAAAAGCACTTGGTTGGATAGCGGGAAGAGCGTGTTACTTCCAATCTGGAGGTCCTGAATTCAAACCCCGGTTCGTATCAATGAGTTTTTCGAAACTTATGTACCAATGACAGTTAACAGTCGTTTTTAGTGAAGGAATATATGACGAGGAAACCAAACTAATCCCAATAAAGCCTAGTTTACCCTCTTGTTGGAAGGTCAGACGGCAGTCGCTAGACTAATGCCTACGACCTAAACTTAATGAGAAGATGAGATGAAAAATATGTCATCTCATTAACTTGATAAGTGCCAGCCCTATCGGCTTATTATTATTAAACCGCGTTATTTAGGCCGGGTGGTGAAGGTTTGTGTGAACGGCCTAAACTAACCGTGCCCTTTACTCCTTCCGGCTAAGTCTGACTGCTGGCAGCCAATATTTAGTCCCATATGAACAATCGAAATACTATTTTGACGACTGGGCTGGCCTAGTGGAGTAGTGACCCTGCTTATGAAGCTTACGGTTCTGGGTTCAGGTCCCAGTACCCTTACCATGACTTGTGACATTAAGGTTTTCGATAACGAGTATCGAGTTTACTATTTGTGCATCTCGCTTGTACTATTTTAGTGCGAACGAGATGCACAGGTAAACTCGATACTCGTTATAGAAAACCTCCAAGTCACAACTCATGGTAAGGGTACAGGCTTATGAAACTAACTGTTTTGGGTTCAAGTTCCAGTAAGGGCATTTATTTGTGTGATTAGCACAGGTATTTCTGCCTGCGTCATGGGTATTCTCTATGTTTTAAAATATTTGTATATTATATGTCGTTGATTGAGTACCAACAACACAAGCTTTCTTGAGCTTACCGTGGGGCTCAGTCAATTTGTGTAAGAATGTCCTGTAATATTTATTTATTATACCATAATGTCGGGGTACCTATTTCAGCATCTTTCAAGTAGCTAAACAAGATATAAATACACCGTTTAGACATGCGGTTATAGGCCGAGTGGCTCAACAATCATTGTTTATGGCTGTATAGTCAGCGTCATATTGTTAATGGCAACCAAAGTAGCCAAATATATCGATAGAGATCTTTATTTACATAGCAGTATGGATGTGTTACGATATATTTGACCGTACTGACTGCAACTAACTATATGATGCCGACTATTTTAGGGTATCTCCTGGACACGGCTATGGTCCTTAAACTGCGATCAGAAACCATTACGGGCAGTAAAGTCCCTTTAGAACGCTAGATTATTTGATCGCCAACCCGCCTGCGAAGCGTAATTGTGGTTGGTAGTTAAGTAGTGTGTTTCATAATCATTCCAAGGCTATAAATGTAATTAATAAAATAACGAAACGAAGTGGGCCGCGACTTTAAACGGCGGAAAAAAAGTTAAAAACTCGCCCCAACAACACTTAAGGCGATCGATAGAAGAATACGGAACTTTTGCACTTATTACGTGTCGTTGAACTGAGATATTCTATTCACATAGCCAATATATTTACATACATTTCAGCCGTATGCAGTCCACTGCTGGACATAGGCTTCCCACAAATATGACTTGTATCATCTTGGGGGTAGTTGCCATAGTCGCCACGTTTGGCAGGCGGGTTGGCGACCGCAGTAGCTGTAGAATGGGTTTCGACGAACGCTACTGCCCGTCCGGAGCATTTTTCCCTTTGTCGCCTCTTACACACGCGGGAGGAGATGGGGTGGTGCTATTCTAGTCAGCTGGCATCACACAGCACGGCACGGTACGGCCAATATATTTATATCCATGTATCCATCCATACTGATATTATAATTGCGAAAGTAACTCTGTCTGCCTGCCTGTTACCTCTTCACTAAACCTCTGATATCAACCAATTGGTATGGAGAGTTTGAGCTACGAGAAAGGACATATTTAAGATATTTTTTATCCTGCAATTATACTTTAAAGACGGGCATGGTTGGCCGATGAAGTCGTGAGGAAAAGCTAGTGTTATGCATATCATTGGCTGAGTACCCTCGACGCCAGCCTTCTTGAGCTTTTCGCGGTGCAATCAATTTGTGTAAGGATGTCCTTTATTTTATTTTTAAGAAGATCGTTTATATAAAACTCAATGGAAACTAAAATAACCAACCAACTGTCTCACAGTTTGGCGAACAATTCATTTGAGGTACAATGTATCTGTATTTCTTATTTCAATAATATATAATTATATATGTATGTAATTATATATTATTGAAAATGTATATATGTATATAACAAAGATCAGATTTTTCTCCTTTTGTCATAGATGACAAAATGAGGATGTCGTATAATATTCATTCATCTCTATATTAGATCTAAATGAATGAACATTATACGACATCCTTACACACATTGGACTGAGACTGATTTAAACGTATATTTTATTGCTAATGTCCTAAAATTAAAAAAAAAACCTTTCTCCGAGTGTAATAAAGTTTTATAGATGAAAATATCATAGCAATAGCCTGTTAGCAATATGTGTTAGTAATAAGGGGCTTGGGAGAAAAGTTTTAAACGGCCAAGTTGGGCCTATGCAAGTTCGGGCGTGCATGTTTTATGAACTTGGCCATGTCACGTACGGTTTCAGACTTGGCTGGGCCGGGCTTACGGGGAGTCGATGTTTGGTAATGATCATCATCATCAGCAGAAAGATTCACTCCAATTATGACTTGAATTACCTTATAAATTAATAATAATATTTCGGACATTCTTACACAAATCGACCTAGTCCCACGGTAAGCTCAATAAGGCTTGTGTTGCAGGTACTAGGCGACGATATATATAATAAATAGATATATATAAATACTTAAATACATAGAAACACCCATGACTCAGGAACAAATATCTGTGCTCATCACACAAATCAATGCCCTGACTGGGAATCGAACCCAGGACCTACAGCTTCATAGGCAGGGTCACTACCCACTAGGCCAGAGCGGTCGTCAAAACCTTATGTATTTATTTATTTATTTAATCTTTATTGCACACAAGAAAATCTTACAGTACAAAAGCCGGACTTAATGCTATAAAGCATTCTCTACCGTCAACCTTTAGGTAGAGAAATTATACCTATTAGACGACCGGTCTGGCCTAGTGGGTAGTGACTCTACCTATGAAGCCGATGATCCTGCCTTCGAATCCCAGTAAGAGCATTTATTTGTGTAATATTCACAGATATTTGTATTTGTTCCTGAGTCAGCAGCAAAAGCTAAGCGTTTGAAGTGTTGAAAATGACCTACACGCGCTCTTATTCTCTTGACAATAGAGACGTGTTGACCTCATTTTGAACACCTCAATGCTTAGCTACTTCTGCTGCTGACTGTACCTACAACACAAGACTTACTGAGCTTACCGTAGGACTAGGATTTGTGTAAGACTGTCCCCAAATATTTATGTTTATTTATTTGTGGATATATCTAATGGCGACTGTACATTTATGGACAAGCGACAGTACTATTAAGGTTGACTATACCTAAACGTCCGTCGTCCGTTCGTCTGTAAATCGTCTCGACAACGAGCCCGTGTCTGCAGAATATCGAGCGAAGGGGCAGTCGCGAACACGTATCCAAGTACACGGACGTAGCGGTCAGAAATATGTGTACGTTACACCCCGTATTTTTATGTCAAACGAGCAGACGGATTGCCTGATGGTGAGCAATTACCATCGCCCATGGGCACCCGCAACATCAGCCTTTAAGGGCGATGGGAGCTCTAGGAACCTTACTCACCATCAGGAACACAACACTACATCTGAAAGGTAGCAGTGCTATTATGGCTGTGGTCTTCTGTAAGGAGGAGGTACTTCCCCAATTGAGCTGCCCCAGATTCATGCGTGATGGTCATCGCTGTGCCCTACCTCTCATAAAATGTGGTGGGGTTGGAAATGTTTCCATTATATTCCTTTACTACTCCTTACTATTTCTGTATTCCTGTTACTTGTCTCATATGACGTCCGGCCGTCGGGACGTTGACGACCGGTCTGGCCTAGTGGGTAGTGATCCTGCCTATGAAGCCGATGGTCCTGGGTTCGATCCCCAGTCAGGGCATTTATTTGTGTGATGAGCACAGATATTTGTTCCTGAGTCATGGGTGTTTTCTATTTGTGTATTTATATGTATCTATCTATTGTATATATCGTCGTCTAGTACCTACAACACAAGCCTTACCGAGCTTACCGTAGGACTAGGTCGATTTGTGTTATATTGTCCCGAAATATTTATTTATTATTTATATTGTATATTGTCAATTGAAACCATAATTTCTTACAACACTGCTCAGATATTTATGCAACCAAACTCGCATGCAAGCACACCAAGCCCCGAAACTTCTACCTTGCACAAGTTGTAATGAAACAACTTGTCCCGCGTCCCGCTCGCGCACGCCGCGCGCGAGCAGGGCAGACACTTGTATATTAGAAAGGGAACTTGCTTGACTTTTATTATGGCTGTTATTTATTTGTTCCACGTTATGTTCTCCTGGTACATTTGGGTCAAATGTCCCTGCAGCCCAAGTGACATAAGGCTTGTTAGTCACACAGGTTCAATTAATAAACAAATGTTGGACCCGGGTATGTCCTTAAACTACGTCCAACAATGAGAGGTAGGGCACAGCGTTGACCATCACGCTTGAATCTGGGGCAGCCCAACTGGGGAAGTACCTCCTCCTTACAGAAGACCACAGCCATAATAGCACTGTTACCTTTCAGGTATGTAGTGTTGTGTTCCTGATGGTGAGTAAGGTTCCCAGAGCTCCAACCCCCCTTAAAGGCCGGCAACGCGCTTGTGACTCATCTGGTGTTGCGGGTGCCTATGGGCGACGGTAATTGCTTACCACCAGGCAATCCGTCTGCTCGTTTGCCGCCTATGTAATAAAAACCTAGTCCTACGGTAAGCTCAGTAAGGCTTGTGTTGTAGGTACTAGACGACGATATATATAATAGATAGATACATATAAATATTAAAATATATAGAAAACACCCATGACTCAATCAATTGCAATGAATGGCATCTCGGACGCCGGATGTCCTAGTCGCTTTTTCAAAAGTATAATATATAATATCTCATTTTTTTCAATTTTTATTGAATAGTAAATTAGCCCAGTGCACTACCAGTTGTGCTATACGAGCGCCGCTTAGACGTGTCAAATTTTTCTATTTTATCCTTCTAAAATAAAATTTGACACGTCTAAGCGGCGCTCGTATAGCACAACTGGTAGTGCACTGGGCTAGTGATCCAGTGGTTGTGGGTTCGAGTCCCGCTGCGAGTCAAATTTTTCTATTTTTCTTTCGACTTAAATATCTTTGATATGCTAGCAGACGTTCTGCTTAATATAAAAATAATAGTAAATTTAAATATACTTTATCGTGTTTTTATCGCTTACTAAAACTTATCAATATTATCAATTATGACCAGAAATTACGCTTTCCACTCACACGCACACTCGGAAAACAGAAAACACCCCATACACCCGTCCCTCTCGTCGGCGACGCCCTCTCGCTCGCAAAACGGGGGGGAGGAAGTCTGGCAACGTCGCGCCCGACGCTTAGAACGTCGTAAGTATTAATGAAACGATTATTCTTGTACGACGTTTTGTTTGGATATACTGAGTTGTTTTTAATACTATAGTGACTTAAGCTTAGCGGTAAAGCTTGCGACTTGCAATACGGAGGTCGCAGGTTCAAACTTCGGCCCGTAACTGTTGTTCGGAACTGGCCCCGTATAGCAATATCGAAGTTCGTATATTTCGAGCATCTTTCCCTTTGACTCCAATTAAGGCGTCATGAGAATGGCAGAGAGAATCGTCCGAAATTTATGATGTGTTTTGCGGTAGCGCTGTACGAAATATCATTTGATATTTACCGGTAGCTTTTCGGTGAAGGGAAACAGCTAGGTAACCGGATTAATATCTATAAGGCAGTTTACCCTCTGTGTTGGAAGGTCAGATGGCAGTCGCTTTCGTAAAACTAGTGCCTACGCAGATTTCTGGGATTAGTTGCCAAGCGGACCCCAAGCGTGGCTGAATGCCGGGACAGAGCGAGGAAGATGAGTGAGTTAAGTTGAAATTAATCATTTATTTGATTTGGATACAACTTGACTTTGACGACCGGTCTGGCCTAGTGGGTAGTGACACTAGTGACCCTGCCTATGAAGCCGAAGGCCCTGGGTGCGATTCCCAGTCAGGGCATTTATTTGTGTGATGAGCACAGATATTTGTTCCTGAGTCATGGGTGTTTTCTATGTATTTAAGTATTTATCTACTTATTATATATATCGTCTAGTACCTGCAACACAAGCCTTATTGAGCTTACCGTAGGACAAGGTCGATTTGTCGAAATATTTATTTATTTATTTGTTTGTTTTAAAATACTGAAAAACCTTCTGTTTCAGTTTCAAAAGTGTATTGTTGCATGGAAGTGTTGGTTTGTAACTATTTGGGTTTGAACCGACGAATAGGCAGCAGTTTCCGTCGAAACCCAATCTACAGTTACGACGGCCAACCCGCCTGCTAAGCGTGGCGATTATGGCAACTACACGTATAGTGATGCTACTTAAATACATAGTGAGCTCAAGAATGTGGTTCAGCCAACGATTATATACAAATATTTAAATACATAGAAATCACCCATGACTCAGGAACAAATATCTCATCACACAAATAAATGCCCTTACTAGGATTTGAAACCAGAACCGTCGGCTTCATATAGGCAGATTCAGTACCTACTAAGCTAGACAGTCAAATGACAATTTATTGATTTCTTTTCCTCGCGACTTCTTCGACCAGCCATGCCCGTCTTTAAAGTATGGTTGCGGGATAAACAATATCCTATGTCCTTTCTCATAGCTCAAACTCTCTCCATACCAAATTTCATCCCAATTGGTTCAGCGGTTTAAGCATGAAGAGGTAACATAGAGAGTTACATTCCAGCCGTATGCAGTCCACTGCTGGACATAGGTCTCCCACAAATATGACTTGTATCATCTTGGGGGTAGTTGCCATAGTCGCCACACTTGGCAGGCGGGTTGACCGCAGTAGCTGTAGATTGGGTTTGGGACGCTGCTGCCCGTCCGTAGGATTTTTCCCTTTGTCGCCTCTTACACCCGCGGGAGGAGATGGGGTGGTGCTATTCTAGTCAGCCGGCATCACACACCACATAGAGAGTTACTTTCGAATTTATAATATGGAAGTATGGATAGCTCATATAAACTACATGTTATTAATATATGTAGATAATTGAATAGAAAGTAATCAAATGTCATTAGTTTAAAAAAACGTTAAACTTATTAGCATGCGATACAAATAACTCTTTTGTGTGACTCGCACTATTTATAACGCACTAAAGACTAATGGAATCATTGAATTATCAATCTTATTCTAATAGAATAGAGTCGAAGTTTAACCAGGTTGGCATGGTAGTTAAGTCGTTGTGTGCGGTACATGTTTTATGCGGCCGTAATTTAGTTTTTTACGACCGGCCCGCCGCATCTCTTTGGGGCATTATAAGCTCATTGTGGCATTAAATGGGACACTGTAAACTATACAACACTAATTCGTCTAGAATACAAAACTATCGGGAGATTTGATCATATTAATTTGGGTCTTTTCAAGGCAAGAGTGAAGCTGTTACTGAACCAGCGTGCTACACCCTCGACCTCGTCGACACTTACCATCAGGTGCGACTGAGGTCAAACGCTGGTCAGTCTTGTTTAAAAAATAAAATATTAACCCGCGAACGCTCCGGCTGTGGAATGAACTCCCTGCCGAGGTTTTCCCTAGGGACTACAGCATGAGGTTCTTCTTCTTCTTTTAGGTTCTTCAAAAAAGTAGTGTATAGGTTCTTAAAGGGTAAGCAACGCGCATGTGAATCCTCTGGAGTTGCAGGCGTCCATAGGCTACGGTAACCGCTTACTATCAGGCGGGCCGTATGCTTGTTTGCCACCGTCGTCATATAAAAAATCTCGCTGGCGCCAGAGTAAAAAAATAATAAGTTAGTTATGTTGCCAGAGAACTCAGAGCTATAAAAAGTTTAAAGTTTAGTTCGTGGTCCTTACAGGCGTCCATATGCTACGGTGACTGTTTATTATTAGGCGGGCCGTATTCTCATTAGCCACCGTATGATTAAAACAAATGCAAGTTAGTTGTACATGCGTCACACAGATAAGATAAGCCTGGAATCTGATATATTAGATATTGTCAATGAATAGTGATTAATGTCATCGAATCGGTCAAAACAACTATTATTATACAAGAGTCGTAAACATAGTGATTTAAACTAGCTGACCCGGCGAACTTCGTACCGCCTAAAAAGCGACAAAAGTAGTGCTAGCTTATAATTAGCTAAAACATATGATTTTAATTCATTAAACATAATGGCCACAATGGCGACCATTCAATTAAGGTCATATTTGTTTTTCGAAAACACGGGATTTTTGACTTTTTAATACTTAATGTCTCAATCAGGGCTGTGAGGATTCCAACCAATCCAAAATCATTTTAATCGGTTCAGCCGTTCTCGAGTTATAAGCGGTTGAACAAACCCCACTTTCTTTTATATATATAGATAAATATTATGAGTAAGCCCCACGGTGATCAGCCAACGATTTTTTTATTTTTTATTACATATGCGGCAAACGAGCAGACGGATTGCCTGGTGGTAAGCAATTACCGTTGCCCATAGGCACCCGCAACACCAGATGAGTCACAAGCGCGTTGCCGGCTTTTAAGGGGAGTTGGAGCTCTGGGAACCTTACTCACCATCAGGAACACAGCACTACATACCTGAAAGGTAGCAGTGCTATTATGGCTGTGGTCTTCTGTAAGGAGGAGGTACTTCCCCAGTTGGGCTGCTCCAGATTCAAGCGTGATGGTCATCGCTGTGCCCTAACTCTCATTGTTGGACGTAGTTAAGGACATACCCGGGTCCATAATATACAAATACTTAAATACATACCTATGAAAAAATAACTAAGTAAATATTTTCAGAAATAATAACTATATGCACTGTAAAACTGTACAGTCATGTTCAATAATACGTACCGAAAGTCCTTTCGTAAATACGTCCTACAACCTTATTTACTGTACAATAGAGTTGCTCGATACATATTTTTCAAACTATGGCAGTGAAAGAATTTTTACACTTAACTTATATGACTGTACTATAAATAATTATTTCGGGACAATCTTACACAAATCGACCTAGTCCTACTGTAAGCTTGGTAAGGCTTGTGTTGTGTAGGTACGAGACGACGATATATATATGTACAAGTGTAATAGATAGATACATAATTATAAAGATAATTAATTTTATTTTCAAACAAACATACAAGAATATAAATATTATAAGAACAAAATAGGCAAAATAAAAGAAAAATAATAATACATATCTAAATTAATTCATTTCTGATGCAAAAGTGCCCATTATGCTAGACGCATTGCCGCGTTGTATAATCTCTTGCACCGGAAACGACTGAGCGGGGATCCTCTCCCTTTTGTCTGATTAAATACTTAAATACATAGAAAGACACCCATGACTCGGGAACAAATATCTATGCTGACACAAATAAATGCCCTTATTTAAATTTGAACCCAGAACCATCAGGTTCATAGGCAGGGTCAGTCATTTGTTATGAGACATTTTTGTATTTTAGTCGACTATCAAATACTGTATTCTGCTTACCTAAATATCACTTAAATAGATCAAAGTAAACTTACAAATTTACGGCAATATTTAGATTTTTAACCTTAAGCCCCATTTAGACCAGGCAAGAACTTGTATACGATTTTCATTACACTGCGGGCTATGGAAGTACCGTGAATTCGGTCGCTTTATATAACCCCGCAATGTAATGAAAATTGTATACAAGTGCTTGAATGGTCTAAATGGGGCTTTATAATACCGGTAACGATCTCAGAGCCCTAAGCCCTGAATGTAAGTTTTTAACGTAACTTCACGAACGCGTTTGCGTTTCCCATATAAATAACATTATCACTTACGCGTTCGTAAACGTTTTTTTGCGTCAAAAGAAACTTACACTAGAGCCTCTTTTAACTGGAGTACTCGTATTAAAATCGCTTATTTTAGAGATGATGGAGGCTGTTTAAATCATAGCAAGCAAATGAGCAAACATTCCGTTAATCGGAAGCACAGTGAATCATGCGCAGATTCTGATGAACTTCTTATTGTTTGGTATTGAGGATAAATTTATGGCGTCTCCTAGTACGTAATGACCCGGTCTAATCCGCTTGTATATAAACGTATATAAAACCTACATTATTTGATTTATGTTTTATCTGTATCATACATACACAAATGTCAAAGTGATAGATAAGGACAAATCATAAATTAATTAATGCATCATACATATTTAACGGTCCTGAATTCGAATTGCGAATATTGATTTTCGTGCGTTCGATATCTTATAATCAGGTTTTATAAAGTAAAATAATGCTTCATTTTGAATATGGAATACTTACAATATATAGCATCCCTTGGGCGGTAGTTGCCATAGTCGCCACGCTTGGCAGGCGGGTTGTCGACTGCAGTAGCTGTACGTTGCGTTACGGACTCTGCTGCTCATCCGCCGTCGGCTTTTTCCCTTTGTCGCCTCTCAGACACCCGCGGGAGAAGATGGGTTGGGGATTATCCTTCTAAAAGCATTAATTTGTACTTACCTATCACGAATATTGGCTCAAGTTCTGTCCATCATGTGGGTGAACGTCCTACGCTGCGCTTGCTAGTCCGTGGCCATCACTCGAGCACTTTTCGACCCCATCGGCCATCTTCTCTGCGTGTAATGTGGCCTGCCCATTGCCACTTCAGCTTGCTAACTCGCTGGGCTATGTCGGTGACTTTAGTTCGCCTACGGATCTCCTCATTTCTGCCCATAGTGTGTGCATAGCCCTCTCCATAGCTCTTTGAGCGATTCAGTTTTGAGATGAGGCCGATAGTGAAAGACCACGTTATGAAGGTTATCTGTAAATAAGGTATTTATCAGGCTTAAGATTATAAGTATGACTCAATCAAACTTCAGGTGTGTGGGGAGTGTCACCGTCTAGTGCGATCGTGATCCAGTGGCACTCCCCCTAACGGTAATGCGTACGACGCCGCTTGGTTTTTAGTGGGTATTCTCCTCCCCTCTTGGCTAGCAAGAGGAGCAGCGAGGAGAGAGTCCCACATACCACTACCATCATGGGCCTACCCCAGGCCCGGGGGAAGCGTAAACGCATTTTCCCAGCGACAAAAAAAAAGTCTGGGCAGACTGAGCAGCGAACTTTTTTTTAAGCATATTCAGTTGTTAACTAATCGTTTTGACCCTTTGAAGTGCGGGCGCCATAACGCCATATGCCATCTGACACTAGCATCATACACTAGTATTGACGACTGGATTGACCTAGTGGGTAGTTGCCTATGAAGCTGATGGTCCTAGGTTCGGATCTCAGTAAGGGCGTTTAGATGTGACGAGCACAGATATTTGTTTCTGAGTCATGGGTGTTATCTATGTATTTAAGTATTTGTATCTTATATATATATCGCTCCCTATGGCGGTTTGGGGATACAACATGGTTTATTTTTTCTTAGGACAAACTTTGCCTTAGCTAAACTGCGGGGAAGTTAGTTACGACAACACTTCCATCATCACCACTTAGATGGTTGGCAGTCCTATCTGTGCGTTTTTCTAGAAACTTCCTGCCTCGCACAGCAAAACTCTGGAATAAATTGTCGTGTGCAGTATTTCCGGATTGATATGACATCCAAACCTTCAAGAAAAGAGCGTATAGGGATCTTAAAGGCCAGCAACGTATTTGTGACTCCTCTGGTGTTGCGAGTGTCCATGGGCGGCGGTAGTTGCTTACCATCAGGCAATCCGTCTGCTCGTTTGCCTCCTATATCATTAAAAAAAAGCCGGCGAGAATCGGCTTCGTTGCCACTGTTAGTGCTGTTACCGCTAGCTACGGACGTCCATTGACATATGCCTCCCCTATGGACCGCCACCGTGATCGCTACGCTCACGATCGCAGTATGCTCCACCGCTATTATCTGAAATACTGTAAATCCTCGCCCTTCAAATATGATGTAAACATTAGTTACCTAACTCGGCGGCATAACGCGTGCCTCTGACAGCTCGGATATAATAGTAAATAATATCTTAACAGAAAGCTTGTACTATCAGAAAATCAGCATTTACATAAGCCGTCTTATCTTATCATTTTCGTTGCGTTTTTATGTTTTCACACGCGTGCACACAAGACGTTACCTCTGGCTTAACTAACTGTCGCCGCGGTTTAACAGTTTGCCCGCTTGACAGGCGGGTTGGAGGTTGCAGTATGCCAACGCTCTGAGGGACTATGCTTAGGGCTCAGATCCCAGTTGGGGGACTTCACAAACATGACAGCAAATTTTCTAAGTCAAAAGCATTTGACATATGACAAAATGAATAAGCAGGTTAATAACATATTAATTAATTTAAACTAAATTTCTATCGAAATATAGGTACAGTCAGCAGCAGAAGTAGCTAAGCATTTGAGGTGTTCAAAATGAGGTCAACACGTCTCTATTGTCAAGAGAATAAGAGCGCGTGTAGGTCATTTTGAACACTTCAAACGCTTAGCAACTTTTGCTGCTGACTGTACCCGAAGTGATTATACTATCTATTAGAAATCTATAAATTTTTCATTAGCACATTTTCCTACTAAAGTCACAGCGGTCAAGTTCAACCGTTAATAACTTATCGACGCAAACGAAAGCGATCTCTAACCAACTTTTTAATTTTTATCACATTCATACTTTACAAAACGTTTAGTAAAACAAATTTCATTAAAACACGTTCTAAATGAAATACGGCCGAAGGATGAGCGCCTAAGCCACTGAAATTTAAGAAAAAAAAAGTTGCGTTCAGAAACTTTAACCTCATTATAGTAACGTTCGCGTTCTTGAGCGCGCATTTAGCGGCGGAGCGGCAACGTCGCGCTCCGACGGGTTGCCATGACCGGGAGAGCTTTTATTTACCCTGCTTTGGGGTAATTTTCTTACTGCTCGGGAATGTAACCGTAAGTGAAGAAGTCATTTAGAAAGCTGTTTTATTTACAATAGATGCATTTTTCAAAATATTGTCAATACTAGTGATAAATATCGTCTATTGTATTAAATATTCAATTGAATATACTGTCCTACTAAAGAGTGCACTAACTTCGTTTATATTTTTTTAAGTGTATCTTACTATTTTACTGGAAAGTAAGTTACTGAACGAGATTTCAGGATAAGTTATTGCACTTATGCTCAGTGGGCAGTATATAGGTCAGTATAATTTGATAAAACCAAGAAGTAAGGTTAGAATTGAAAGATAAGACGTATTGTGAAATCATATCGACTTGAAAAGGGGCATGGCGATACAAAAACGGCGTTATCACACGTTTTCTTACTTAATAAGTACATTGTTTAATGTAAATCTAATTTTGTCGAACAACAGTTGCAATATATTTACACTATTATTTTGATATGTACATGTTTATAAACATTTTCATTAGAAAATTTGTAGTCTGTCATGTTAAAAAGGAAAATAATAAATGTTATCAATTTAAGTTTAGTAAGTCGGTCTATTGTGTAAGAATAATAAAAACATTACTTACGCTTTTAAGTCACGTACAAGTTGTGCGATATAGTTTTAATTAATATTCTACAATCCAACGCCCTACAACAACATCACTATCAAACTTCAAAATACGAGAAAATCAAAAACAATGATATTAAGAAATATATTATTTTCAAGCGATGATAAATTCAGGGTAAAGCAAGCCACGTGTGGCAACACCGGCAAGTGAGCGGCGCGGCAGTCGGCCTCAGGCGCGTGTACCGTTCGCTCGCGTCGCCCGCGCCCAACGCTCCGTACAAAGTTTCTGTGATGTAACTTCATCGTTATCAATAACTGTTTATACCAAACAATCCTGCTGTCCTAGTGTTTGCGTTCCGTTTCTGATACAGTGTTACAAAGTGAGTGTGAATTTTAAATTTCGAACGTGATGAGTTTTCAGCCAGCAAGTTTGTGTTACTATTTTTTTTCGCTAGCAATAAAATAGTGTTTAATTTTTACCACACCAACAAGTGTTTTGAAAATGGAACGGTTTGATTTTTATTCGCGTCGTTTTTGATGCCTGTTGTTTAAAATTGTTATTCTACAATTCCTTCAGTGTCAAATTTTTCTTTGTCTATATTTCGGATTGCTAGAAATTATTTTCGGTTTCGCCGTGGATGCAAAAAGTAAGTTTTCTTTGTGTCAGACCGCTTCGGCACAATGGATAGGCATAGGCAAGCGTTTGAAAAAAGGACGTTCAGCCATTGTTGAGTCCATAATCTCCCAAACTAGGTGAATGCTTCCATGTGTGTTTCGTGAGTAATTTCTTCTCAACTGTTTGAAATACATTCTTTCGTACTTTTATTATTTCCAACTTAATTTCGACTTTATTTTATATTCAAAAATCTAGTAATAAATCATCTAGAAAAAACGAAGCCAAGTTTTATAAAATCATCTTGATTTTTTAGCAATGTAACTTGTACTTGGTATCTTTACACCTTCACCAGCGAATTCTCAAAATAAGAGCATTTTAAAAACCGTATGCAACTAAATTCAAAATATTAATATTAAAGAAAAAATCAAATGACAGCTAGTAACTAAGAGTGATAGGCAAAATCATGACGATTCACGTTTGTAAAGATACTCTTGCGACTTCCTCATTTTCAAACACTGACGTGACGTGCCCGCGACAAGAGCGTCGTCAAGAGTTTAGGAGACCCTTGCTCTCCAACACATACGTGAGTGACTAAAACGTTAGTGAGATCATATTTTTCATAAACTTGTGATTAATTAGTTTAACACAATGTTTAGCATTTGCTTTTCGTGGCAATAAATACATTTATTGTCACAAAAAGCAAACTCGTTGCAGGTTATTTTACGCACGCTTACGCAGCTTTCCAGCGAACAAAAACAGCATCAAAATGAATGAAGTTACAAAGGCTAGGTTATCCCTAAAAGGCATCCAGCTATCGTATAGTTTTATAGACTACTCAGTTACAACGGATGAACACACGTGTACTTATATCGTACTAGGCGACATGTTTCGGGTAAGCTCTGGGATTCATTTTCAAGCCGAGTCAGGACTCAGGACACCGGGAGAGGGTGCGTCACTTGCGTTTTAGTATAAATAAATATTTCGGGACAATCTTACATAAATCGACCTAGTCCTACGGTAAGCTCAGTAAGGCTTGTGTTGTAGGTACTAGACGACGATAAATATAATAGATAGATACATAGAAAACACCCAGGAACAAATATCTGTGCTCATCACACAAATAAATGTTCTGGCTGGGATTTGATAATGGCTTCAAAGACCAGACCGGTCGTTATAGACTTAAAAGTTATGTATTATATATCGGTCTAGCTTAGTTTTAGTTATAACACTGCTAACGGCAACACGCCTAGTCATCCATTGAGTGAGATAACATCTTGCTGAAATAATATTATTATATTATAAGTAATACAATAATATAGCCTGTGACTAAAACTTATGCAATATGTTTGAAAATTGCTTTTGTGCTACGTAAGATTTTATGCAAATGTTAGAAGCGGAAATATCTTGAACGCTTATTCATAAATGTATATCAAGCCTAAAACAGTTAAGGTATGTCTTGTCTTTATCATACAAATACAATTGTCGAAGTGGCAGATAAGGACGAAAGAAGTTTCATAGACTTTTATGAATAAGCTGATAAGCGATCTATTCTATTGTATGTTTTTCTTATTAATGTAAAATATGAAATGCAAGAAGTACTAAACTATATGCGATATTTAAAAAAAAACGATTTATATTTAGTAACAATATTTATTATACTTAATTGTATCAGAATTTTTAATATACGATTTAAATAAACGACAGACTATAATATGTAAATCATATTTTTATTATGACTGACTAGCTCCTAGCCGCGTCGTCGCCTGCGCAACAATAGCAGGGTTATACAGATCAATCAGGTTCGCGTCTCTCCTGTGGACATTGTGAAAGTTAAAGGCTTTAAAGCCTAATTTTTGGTTCTTTGATATATCAACATAAACCACTCCCCCTCTTACGTAACATTATACCACAAAAACATAACTTGAACTCATATAAGCCGTTAACTATTGACCACAGAAAAGACGATTTTTGTTTTAATCAATCTGTATGACCCAGCAGCGGAAAAATAATTTAAAAATGTCGTCAAACTTGGCCGTCAACTACCGTGCCCGTCCAAAATTATTAATCTGAGTCGTTATTGCATTAAATACGAGTCGAGGTAATTATCAATATAAGTAAATGCGGGGTTGTGTGGTCGCGTGACGGCGTTCCATAAAACATATAAGATTCTAATTGTTATACTAAAACTTATTATTACCGAAAGATTTACTTAAATTGTATTTTGTTGGGTATGTCCTTAAACTACGTCCTACAATGAGAGGTAGGGCACAGCGATGACCATCACGCTTGAATCTGGGGCAGCCCAACTGGGGAAGTACCTCCTCCTTACAGACCACAGCCATAATAGCACTGCTACCTTTCAGGTATGTAGTGTTGTGTTCCTGATGGTGAGTAAGGTTCCCAGAGCTCCAACCCCCCTTAAAGGCCGGCAACGCGCTTGTGACTCATCTGGTGTTGCAGGTGCCCATGGGCGATGGTTATTGTTTACCACCAGGCAATCCATCTGCTCGTTTGCCGCCTATGTCATAAAAAGAAAAAAAAAGAAAAAAAAAAGACTTATTACTACCGAAGGATTTACTTATTGTATTTATTCGTCATAAGGCTCAATCAACTATTCTTTGTCCCTCGTTGTCATGGTGCCCCTGGATTATTCTTCAAACCACAGTGTAATTGCATCTAAATATACAAAACATAGATATCTGTAGAAGCTATATGTCCCTTCCATAATGGGTCACCTACCAAGCGCGTCAGTACGCAGGACCACATTTCTTGTAATAATAATTGCATAGTTTATGCTTCAGTTGTCCCCTGGCTGATGGGACAGAATAACAACAAATAGTTGATTCTTAATATTACAGTAAGATTGCCACTGCTGGACATTAGCCTCCTCCAAATGTGACTACGCTTAGCAGGCGGGTTGGCGACCGCAGTAGCCTTTCCCTTTGTTGCCGTTTGGTGCAGGCTGACTAGAATAACACCACCAACGTTGCACCAACGATATATGGGTGCCCATGAGCGATGTTAATTGCTTACCATCAGGCAATCCTTATCCTCGTTTGCCACCTTTATCATCACCATGCCACATACATCTATGACTCTCTATGACGATTCCAACCAATTCAAATGATTTTGGATTGGTTGGAATCGTCACAGCCCTGATTGAGACATTAAGAACTAAAAAATCACAAAAATCCCGTGATTTTTGAAACCTATTACTACTTTTGTCGTTTTTTAGGCGGTACGAAGTTCGCCGGGTCAGCTAGTATTTTATAAAAAAACAACGTCTCCCGCGTGTGTCACAAAAGGATGTATAATAGTTTGTAAGAATATTAATTCGAACAATTAGAGAGTATATCTCTTAAAATATGAGTTATAGATTGGAATTGCTTAAATACTTCAATAATAATTAAAACGACATTTATGAGGTTATAATAGCGGTTGTCAATGTCACTGGGGCCCTGGGGCATTACTCTTGTATTCAATAATTTATGTATTTCAAATAATTACATAGAACTTTTCACTTATTTACGGCAACACTGCAGAGCCTTAGAAATAAAGGCAAAATAATGTAGAACGAACGAAGTAATGTAAAAGCGGCTGCAGCGGCGGAAAGCGCCGAAATTTTTAAACGTACCTAACAAATATAAGAGCCTGTACTAGGGAATGCAATCTCGTCTCGCCGAGATCCCGATCTCGCGAGATCCCGGCCATATTTTACGAGATTGTATCTCGTCAAATTTCGTACGAGATCTCGCGAGATAACGAGATAAGTAATGTTCCTATTACTCTTAATTATTGAAACTAAAGTAATAATTTACAAAAGACTAAAAATAGATAATTATTGTTTTGTTACCAATATTGTAAGAATTTGAACTGATTAGCTACAGTAGGTATAATAATTATAGACATAAACAAATGTTATTAGAGTTAGAGACAAAATAATAAGTACTCTGTTGATTTTTAAAATAAAACTTATATTATCTTTATAACTAAGCAACGCAGTTTCTATTTAATTACATATCATGTCAATTACTACTTCTTAAAACAAGCATTTGCATATGTTTTAATTGCGATTCTCCCAATCTCGCGAGATCTCGCTAGGCGGAAATCTCGTACGAGATTGCATTCCCTAGCCTGTACCCTTACCAGGAGTCACAAGACTTTGAGGTTTTCGATAACGAGTATCGAGTTTACTATCTGTACATCTCGCTTGTACTATTTTAGTGCGAACGAGATGTACAGATAGTAAACTCGATACTCGTTATCGAAAACGTCAATGTCACAGCTCATGGTAAGGGTACTGGGCAGAGAGTGAGCGCAGCGTGAGTCCCATTGAGTTTGTTGCCGCTCATAAAAGACAAAATGCCTCACTGGTCAAAAGTGTAATGTTAGATCCGGTGTAGTTTTAGTTTTTCTCTTTTACTTTTCGGATACTCTTGTGGCCTATTTACTGAATGAACATTTGAGTTTTGTCTCAAACCTACTTTATCATATTTTGTCTTTATTTGTCACATGTCTTTGAAAAACACAGACCAAACATAAATTTAAGGAAAGTTTTAAAAATATACCGGTAACTCCGTAAACAGAATCTATTATAAATATATTTTTAGATCATTATCTTCATGATCTTGTCAAGTTACTAAACCTGATACCTACGAGTACGGAGGGGACCAGAAAAGGACAGCCGACACTTGCCACTAGAGAGACAAGGAGGGGAGATTTTATTTGAAAGTAACCCCTTCTAAAGTCTACATTGAACATGGGGTAAGACCACCATGGCAGGTTGACACTACATAAAAATGGAGCGACCGCTTTGGCAATTTTAATTTTGAAAACGATTTCAAAACTACTGTATTTAAAATCTATATATATAAAAGAAAGTGGGGTTTGTTCAACCGCTTATAACTCGAGAACGGCTGAACTGATTAAAATGATTTTGGATTGGTTGGAATCGTCACAGCCCTGATTGAGATATTAAGTACTAAAAAATCACATACATCCCGTGATTATTGAAAGCTAGCACTACTTTTGTCGCTTTTTAGGCGGTACGAAGTTCGCCGGGTCAACTAGTTAATGGACGGCTAGTTAGTTGTTTATAAATAAATAATAAATAAATATTACAGAACATCCTTACAATCGACTAAGCCCAAGAAGTAAGAAGTAAGCTCAAGAAGGTTTGTGTTGTGACTCAGCCAACGATATATATAATATACAAATACTTAAATACATAGAAAACACCAGACTCGGGAACAAATATCTGCGCTCATCACACAAATAGCCCATACTGGGATTTGAATCCAGGACCATCGGCTTCATACCTACTAGGCCACACCTGTCGTCGATTATTTATACCTATAGGACCTTAGAGCCTATGGGTTTAAGGCTTGGGCAGATAGGCGCGTTTTGAGAGCGTGGCTTAGCGGGGCGTGACAGCGTTGTGGCTAATGTAACGAAATAAGGCACACATTCGGACGGCAGCGTCGCGTCCCGTTGCGCCACGCCACAAAACGCGCCCTATCTGACCAAGCCTTTAGTCTTACACGGATTAGAACATAAAATGAATATATCATGTCATGTTAGTCCAAAACTCAAAATGGCAGAAACATAAAATACAGCACAATTAGTCGACGGAGCTGGAGCTCCTATTTTTGGGTGCTATGGCCCTACGGGCCGATACAAAACGAACATAACCTAAACCTACTTATACTGCCCTGCTAAGCCAAAAGGCGCGATCTCATTTTGAACTCGATACTCGTTATCGAAAACCTCAATGTCACAACTCATGGTAAGGGTACAGCCTATGTCAATATACGGCTTTTTGGCTTAATAAAATCAATATTCCGCCAAATTCCTTAGAAATTTTAGGTAAAATTGAGATATGAAAAAAAATCTTAATAGTTTTTTCTTATGGCAGAAATACGATATCGCCACTTGGCTTATACCATTAGATGCGAAATAGTTCAAGCTGTCGAATGGTATAAAATAACCTAAAAGGGCGTATCTCAGACTTAGCGCCTTTCGGCTTAGCAGGGCGATATAGGGACAGCACGTTTACTTTTCTGCATCTGGTGTTTTTTTGTATGTGACTAAATGTGTTGTAGTCATTTTGTGTTTCGATCATTTTGAGTTATAGACTATGAGCCGCTGTAGTTATTTTGTGTTCTAGTCCGCGTGAGACCTAAGCCGGAGGCTACTACATGGCTAGCCCATTGTCATTTAAATAATTTAATAATTTAATTTCATGAGAGGTAGGGCACAGCGTTGACCATCTTGCTTGAATCTGGGGCAGTCCAATTGGGGAAGTACCTCCTCCTTACAGAAGACCACAGCCATAATAGCACTGCCACCTTTCAGGTATGCAGTGTTGTGTTCCTGATGGCGAGTAAGGTTCCCAGAGCTCCAATCCCCCTTAAAGGCCGGCAACGCACTTGTGACTCCCCTGGTGTTGCGGGTGCCCAATGCCCATGGGCGACGGTAATTGCTTAACACCAGGCAATCCGTCTGCACGTTTGCCGCCATAAAAAAATAAAAATAAAAATAAAAATAGTGCAATTCTGCGGACACTGGTATTACCGCATAAATATCTAACCTCGTAGCCTATATGTATCCTATAAATAATTCTCCCTCATAAATGTACAATAGTATTTTTCCATGCTTCGATTATTGAGCTCCATAATTACTGCCACTGCAAATTGCATCGATTTTTATTCGCAAGTGCATTTATAAAAAATGCAGACGGGCTGACGTGGCGTTACGGCAGAGGTCGGGAGGTGTGACGTGTGTGTGGAGATAATGGTGGGTTTGGCACAACCCTGGAGGTCAGGTGTTTTTTTTTTATGACAAAGGTGGCAAACGAGCAGACGGATTGCCTGATGGTAAGCAATTACCGTCGCCCATGGGCAGCCAGCAACACCAGGGGAGTTACAAGCGCGTTGCCGGGGGTTGGAGCTCTAGGAACCCTACCATCAGGAACACAACACTACCTACCTGAAAGCAGTGCTATTATGGCTGTAGTCTTCTGTAAGGAGGAGGTACTTCCCCAGTTGGGTTTCTCCGGAGTCAAGCGTGATGGTACTTCGCTTTGCCCTAACTCTCATTGTTGGACGTAGTTTAAGGACATACCCGGGTCCAAAACATGTAGTACCCACAACATGGCTGCCACGCGAGCCTTATACAGTCAGCTCTGAAGGTCTAGTTTTATAGTGTACAACAATAAGATCTCAACGACGACCGGTCGGGCCTAGTGGGTAGTGACCCTGCCTATGAAGCTGATGGTCCTGGGTTCAAATCCCAGTCGGGGCATTTATTTGTGTGATGAAACACAGATATTTGTTCCTGAGTCATGGATGTCTTCTATGTATATAAGTACTTATATGTATCGTCGTCTAGTACCCACAAGCCTTTTTGAGCTTACCGTAGGGTTCAATCATGTAAGAATGTCCTGTAATAATAATTCATAATATTATATTAATTGTCAAGCAAATTTTAAGTAATGTTATGGATTTGTTTATTATAATAAAAAAAAACATGGCAACAAATTTAAATATTGATAAACGCGCTGTGACATATTTAACATGAATTTTAACAGAAAAACAAAATCCGTTTAAGAATATACATTAAAAACTGTAATCCGATCGATCCTCAAAGATCAAAATTACCATAATTTAGCAGTTACTGCAGTTGCATAAAAAGTGCATTATCCCGGCCGGATGCGAGGTTGTGACAGCGGAAGTGGTTCGGGTTCGCGGGAACCGAACCCGGGACCGTTTACACCCGGGACGGCTTATAATGGCTTACGGTTTAGATAGTTCACAGCTTTATTTGCCAGCGTAATGGCGGGTTGTTCATAGAACTATTTTACCGGATTGCCTAATTGTCATTATAATAACACTTATAGCTTTGCGCGGGTTAAATTCGGTATGTGCCAGTAACTGGCAAATTTTTCTCCCTGGAGGAGGGTCAGTACAATTGTTTTTTTTTTTATGACCAAGGTAGTAAACGAGATTCGATACCACTACACTCCACTCAGATTCGGTTGAGACCGTCTCCACCAATCTGGCTGGAAGCATAAAACTCAGTAGGAGTATTCCAGTTGTACAAATCAAGTCTGATGCGGAAGGGTCCTGGATTTTCCCCAGGCTACCTTCCCCTCATACAGCCCGATCGCTCTAATGTGCCACAATGGTCATATAGCTTCCAAATAAAAACTAATAAACTACGTCCAACAATGAGAGGTAGGGCACAGCGACGACCATCACGCTTGAATCTGAAGTAGCCCAACTGGGGAAGTACCTCCTCCTTACAGAAGACTACAGCCATAATACCACTGCTACCTTTCAGGTATGTAGTGTTGTGTTCCTGATGGTGAGTAAGGTTCCCAGAGCTCCAATCCTCCTGGTGTTGCGTGTGCCCATGAACGACGGTAATTGCTTACCATCAGTCAACCCGTCTGCTTGTTTGCCACCTTTGTCATAAAAAAGCTTTTGTTGTGAGTGTTCAGCGATTGATCTGTATGAAAATAATACATATATTCGACACCTAATAACCTCGTAAATTGAATCCCAAGCGTGAAATGATCTATGAAAAGGGACCTTATGGTCGATGGCACTTACGTCGAACCGCGTTACATTTGTATCGCGCCATCTTGAACAACGACATAAGCGCTATCGACAATAAGGTCCCTTTTCATATATAATGTTACATTTTAACGATCATGAATTCGGCACGTCCAGTTCCCAGTACGATGTAAATGAGAAACGAACAATATCAATAATATAAATATTCTGTGCGCGCGCGCCGCTCGGTCTGCGCGCGCGCCGGACTAGTGAACCGACGGATATCGAGTTAGGATTCGGATCCAAACATGTGTGACAACCGGTCTGGCCTAGTGGGTAGTGACCCTGCCTATGAAGCCGATGGTCCTGGGTTCAAATCCCAGTCAGGGCAGTTATTTGTGTAATGAGCACTGATATTTGTTACTGAGTCATGGAGGTTTTCTATGTATTTAAGTATGTATATGTATCTATCTATTATATATATCGTCTAGTACCTACAACACAAGCCTTACTGAGCCGTAGGACTAGGTCGATTTGTGTAAAATTGTCCCGAATTATTTATTTATTTTAACATATTGTTATACTCATCATCAAGACAGCCGCAGGACGCCCACTGCTGGACTTGGGCCTCCCCCATAGCGACCCACAGTGATCGGATCTTTACCATATTGTCTGTCCACCTTGTGGGTACACATACATTGCCATTGTCCAGCAGTGGACGTGTTACTCACTGCTGGTATGATGATGATGATGTCTACCATTTGATTACATGCTCCATTATGTACAAAAAGTAAAATGATAAATAATAAAGATTCTACAAACAGAACCACGTGTCCAACCCCATAAATTACCCATATTGTCCCCTATTATCTTTTAACACCCTTAAAAACAAAAATAAAATATAAAACAAAAATTATATACTATTAAATTTACCCTAGTAAAAATCAGGGACACGTCACACGAAAGAGTTCGTGTTACAAAAGGTTCTAACTATCACTTTTATAAAAATAATATAAAACTCAAAATGTGACATTATCTAAGAAAAGGGACCTTATTGTCGATGGCGCTTATGTCGTTGTTCAAGATGGCGCGATACAAATGTAACGCGGTTCGACGTAAGTGCCATCGACCATAAGGTCCCTTTTCATAGATCATGCCACAAATGTACACGAGAATTAACTGTCTCAAAATGAACTAAATTCGTAGTTTAATAGTAAATTGAACCTTATTTTAAAAGCCTGAAGCGTTGAAAGTAAGCGAAAATCGACTTTGTTATTAGCGCAATAGGGTTGTAACTTGTAAATATTCGTTTTTATAGTATAAAAATTTATATTTTCTTCACGAGGGTTGTAATAAGGGAATAAGTGGTTTATGCTCTGACGTGGTTTTACTTGGTTAAGTGCTAAACTGTTTAATATTTAAGCGTGTGTACGTGGCCTTCTGTAAACTTTTTTTTAATGTTTGCCTTTTTAATATTCCCGCGAGGCTGTGACGTTTAAAAAAAAAACTTCGAACGCAACTATTGAAATTTATTATTGATTATATATTGCAGTAATTATGCTGTTGTATAGATGACCTACATAAACTGTCAAGTTAATTTTACCTACAGTCAGCAGCAGAAGTGGCTAAGCGTTTGAGGTGTTCAAAATGAGGTCAACACATCTCTATTTTCATGAGAATAAGAGCGCGTGTAGGTCATTTTGAACACTTCAAACGCTTAGCCACTTTTGCTGCTGACTGTACAGCGGCAGTGGTATAGAAACTCAACGCAATTGTGAGAGAAGGAAAAACGTTGGAGTGCGAAGGGGAAAAAAGTTTACATACATACATACATTTCTGCCGTATGCAGTCCACTGCTGGACATAGGCCTCCCACAAATATGACTTGTATCATCTTGGAGGTAGTTGCCATAGTCGCCACGCTTGGCAGGCCGGTCGGCGACCGATAGGTTGGGTTTCGACGGACGCTGCTGCCCGTCCGTAGGATTTTTCCCTTTATCGCCTCTTACGACACCCGCTGGAGGAGATGGGGTGCCGCTATTCTAGTCAGCCGGCATTCGTTCAGCTAGAAAGTGTAGATCTATCATATTGTTTTTAAAGTAAGAAGTATTAGACTTCTGAACTGAGATGAGAATACAATAAATGAAATATTTTCTGTTGAACACTTTTTACTATGAACGCTTTTTTCCTGAACCTCTAGTGTAAGTTTCTTTTGACGTAAAAAAACGTTCACGAACGCGTAAGTGATAATGTTATTTATATGGGAAACGCAAACGCGTTCGTGACGTAAAGTTACGTTAAAAATGTACACTCAGGGCTCTGATACTTAATGTTCTTTCTAGTAACTACTAGGAATGAATTTTATCGTAATTTCTCTTCCGTTACCGTAACAGAATAGATACAAGAATGAAATGGAGCGTAGTATTTGGTACAATTACTCTATAAAAAATGGTAACAGAATGAAAAAAAAAACTTTAAAAGACTTTACAAAAAACATATAATTATGAGTAGGTAGTGTAGTAGTGTGTGAATCCTCTTGAGTTGCAAGAGTCCATAGACTAACTAGGCAACTTTTTACTACAGGCGGTCCGTATGCTTGTTTGCCACCGTCATTGTATTAAAAGAAGATACTAAGTGGTAAACAATGTTAGTAGTTATCACGTGAGTGCATTGGAATGTATAAGCTATTCAAACTCATGTAAATATCTCTTGTATGTCTGTATGTGTGTGTGTGTGAGTATGTAGACATTCCGATCTTGTACTTAGTCTTCTGTCTTGATGTATAAATAACTTACTGTGTGTTATTTTAAATAATTAAATTCTTTAATTAATTTGTTTAGACGACCGGTCTGGCCTAGTGGGTAGTGACCCTGCCTATGAAGCCGATGGTTCTGGGTTAGATTCCCAGTCAGGACATTTGTGTGATGAGCAAAGATATTTGTTCCTGAGTCATGGTTGTTTTCTATGTATTTAAGTATTTATATGTATCTATCTATTACATATATTGTCGCTAGTACCTACAACACAAGCCTTACTGAGCTTACTGTAGGACTAGGTAGGTCGATTTGTGTAAGATTGTCCCGAAATATTTATTTATATATTCAAAAAATTAAAAATAAATGAATAATTATGTTGCTTAATGATTAGCGACTTTATATAAATTGGACCAGCGTAGAGATAATTGGCAGGCGGGTTGGCGACCGCAATAGCTGTAGATTGGGTTCAGACGGACGCTGCTGCCCGTCCGCGGGATTTTTCCCTTTGTCGCCTCTTACGGCATCCGCGGGAGGAGACGGTTTGGTGCTATTCTAGTCAGCCGGCACCAAACGGCAAAATATATGATTATAATATTTTGAGTAAATCCTATTACCATCAGGCGGGCTGTATGCTTGTTTACCACCGACGTAGTATTTAAAAAAAATGCCAAGATTCTAACCCGGTGTACTAACTAACTAAAATCCTACCTATGGCAACTACCCCCCCAAGATGATGCATATTTGTCCTATGGCCTATGTATGTCCAGCAGTAGACTGCATACGGCAAAAAAAAATGTATGTACTAAGTAACGGCTTAACTACGGGGCCGTAGAATCGAATGAAACCGCTTTAGAAACTCCTCATTCTAATACCATACAAGCTCACATTATCTGACATTTACATACAAATTGTGTATGTATCAGTGTCGGCCATTAACGCAGACATACAAACGCGCGGAAGCCGGAGACGGCGCGTCGCCGGCACGGGGACATTCCGACGTGATAGTGTTACTTGTTTGTGATTGTAAGTTCTTGGCCGACTTTTTTTTTTATGACATAGGCGGCAAACGAGCAGACGGATTGCCTGGTGTTAAGCAATTACCGTCGCCCATGGGCACTCGCAACACCAGGGGAGTCACAAGCGCGTTGCCGGCCTTTAAGGGGGGTTAGAGCTCTGGGAACCTTACTCACCATCAGGAACACAACACTACATACCTGAAAGGTGGCAGTGCTATTATGGCTGTGGTCTTCTGTAAGGAGGAGGTACTTCCCCAGTTGGGCTGCCCCAGATTCAAGCGTGATGGTCAACGCTGTGCCCTACCTCTCATAAAACTTGATTTTGTACTACTTAGTTACAAACGGATAGACTCATATAGAGTGTAATTATATCGCACTAGGCGACATGTTTCGCACATGCCGCTTAGGGCGATAAAAAAGTCCCTGTAATTAATTATACTTCTATACTATCAATACTAATATAACCTGGCTATGTCCTTAAACTACGTCCAACAATGAGAGGTAGGGCACAGCGATGATCATCACGCTTGAATCTAGAGCAGCCCAACTTGGGAAGTACCTCCTCCTTACAGAAGACCACAGCCATAATAGCACTGCTACCTTTCAGGTATGTAGTGTTGTGTTCCTGGTGGTGAGTAAGGTTCCCAGAGCTCCGACCCCACTTAAAGGCCGGCAACGCGCTTGTAACTCCCCTGGGCGACGTTAATTGCTTACCAGCAGGCTATCCGTCTGCTCGTTAGCCGCCTATGTCATAAAAATTCGGTATGGAGAGAGTTTGAGCTGCGAGTAAGGACATAGGATATTTTTTATCCCGCAACCATACTTTAAAGACGGGCGAGGCTGGCCTACAAAGTCGCGAGGAAAAACTAGTTGTTTATTATAGTATGTCGAGGAGTCAGTCTGTCTGTTCCCCCTGTATAATATGTATGTATGTTTGTTTTATGAGCTCAAGGACCTGACTTGATTTGTTACGATTGGAATCCGATCTGCCTACGCAAACGGCCATTAATATGTACACAATTAGCATGGGCGTCGCATTCATTTAAGGTTTGTTGTTGAGACGAGTTTTTTTCTTTGAAATAAACAAATAATACAGGACACTTGTACACAAATTGACTGAGCCCCACGCTAAACTCAAAAAGACTTGTGTTGTGGCTCAGACAATGATATCCGGACCCGGATATGTCCTTAAACTACGTCCGACAATGAGAGGTATCCGACAATGGGGAATTACCTCCTCCTTACAGAAGACCACAGCTATAATAGCACTGCTACCTTTCAGGTATGTAGTGTTGTGTTCCTGATGGTGAGTAATGTTCCCAGAGCTCCAACCCCCCTTATAGGTCGGCAACGCGCTTGTGACTCCCCTGGTGTTGCGAGTGCCCATGGGCGACGGTAATTGTTTACCATCAGGCAATCCGTCTGCTCGTTTGCCACCTTTGTCATAAAAAAAAAATAGACGTATTACTGGATACTATTTGTCCATATGACAACGTATGAAAATATACCTCAAAAACAAACGATTATTATTTTGTTTTTTTTATGTTATATTATATCTTGTATTATATTAAACTTACTTCCTATGTTTTCTTCTAAACTACGCATAACCATGTACTTTGAGATTAGATTTATTGCTGTTTTGAAAAAAATAGTCCCGCCGAGTTTCTTGTCGGTAACAGTAGTGTAGGGTAGGGTTAGATCTCACCGGTGTGCGATAATAAGTTTTTCTTGGTTATAAGTGCATTCCAATACGCCTAAATTGGGAAATAAAGATATTTTATCTTTTTCAATATATATTAAAGTTAAGCTTCATTCGTTGATAACTTTTAATCAACCGTCTTAAGATTAAAAATAAATGTTAACTATTAGATTCTTTACTATGCTATTGGTTGATGGGCACCAGTAGTCCCTGCCACTTTGTCATCATTTCATCAAGTATTACATACTTTACATAATTTGCGATCGCGCAGAGATACTCCTAGCATAGCCCTTTGCCCTATGGGTGACTTTGAGCCTTCTTATGAGGCCCATAATCAGCGACCACGTTTCAGTTCCATATGCCATCACTGGTCACTTATGTCCGAAACTGAAGGTGGATCGACGACCTGGAAAACATTACGCGAACTCACTGGATGCAGGTCAATGTGGGTCGCTTCGACGAGTCTTTTTTTTTTTATAGAAGACTGACCAGCGTTAGACCTCAGTCGCACCTGATGGTAAGTGACGAGGTCGAGGGTGTAGCACGCTGGTTCAGTAACAGCTTCACTCTTGCCTTGAAGAGACCCAACGGGAATACAGACGAAGGGAGCGAATTCAATTCCTTAGCAGTCCGCATTAGGAAGGCAGGCATGTCCAGGATTGGGCGTCCTTTGGTTGAGATAATGATGATGACTTTGTTCTTAATGTATAATTAGTATTCTCATTGATAAGTTTTATCTCACTTATCATCTACCGTACAGTCGCCATCAGATATATCGGAGCTGTGGAGGTGGTCACAAATATCTGCGCATGCACTTTACCGCCGCGCCCTGTCAAGAGAGTCACGTGTACATAGAGACGTTGTTCAGATATTTTTGACCACCGATATATCTGATGGCGACTGTACAACTCATGACTAAAACCAGACCCGGTACCGCGAACATCGAAGTTCGTATATTTCGAGCATTTTACTCCAATCAATCCGTCATGAGAGTAACAGAGACAGTCGTCCGAAATTTACGAATATCGTTTATCGCCGTAACGCCTCAGAAATGTGAGGTATTTGTTTCATTAATACGTCGTTATAAGCTGTAACCCGTTCGTGGCACCTGCGGGCCGCGGGCGTGACCCGGATTCCCGGCCGGCCAAAAACCGGATAAACACTGTTTTTTTTTCGCTGTCTGTGTTTGTCACGAGCCCTTGTCTTATCCGTAATAGTCATGAATGAAATAAAAATAAAATGAAATATAAAATAAATATTTCGGGATAATCTTACACAAATCGACCTAGTCCTACGGTAAGCTCAGTAAGGCTTATGTGTACTAGACGACGATATATTAGATAGATACATAGAAAACACCCATGGCTCAGGAACAAATATCTCTGCTCATCACACAAATAAATGCCCTATGTATTAATCGTTAATTATTAAATATGTCTCATGTAAGTTTAAATACAAATAAATGCCCTGATTGGGAATCGAACCCGGGACCATCGGCATCACAGGCAGGGTCACTACCCACTAGACCAGACCGGTCGTCGATTGACTATTTACTTGAATATTTATTGAAATGATTATTTAATTAGCCGACGCAGTAGCAAGTAATAAAATAAATAAATATTATTTTACTTTACCCTGAGTTGTGACATTGACGTTTTCGATTACGAGTATCGAGTTTACTATCTATCTATTTTAGTGCGAACAAGATGCACAGATAGTAAACTCGATACTCGTTATCGAAAACGCCAATGTCACAACTCATGGTAAGGGTACTCTGTAAACAATGGTGATTCGATATCGCTAGTGGCCTAGCGGTAAGAGCGTGCGAGTTGCAATCCGGAGGCCACAAGTTCAAACCCCGGCTTGCAACAATGATTTTTTCAGAAATTATTTACGATATGTCATTTGAAATTTATCGGTTGGTTGTCGGTGAAGGAAAACATCGTGAGGAAAGCGGAATAATCCGAATAACATATTATTATTATTTATTATTCGTTGTAGTTTTAAAGTTCGTAAGAGCCATTAAGTTTTATACAAATTATACTGTTTTGCGTTACCCATGTTGGAAGCATTTTTAATACCACAGCCATGATGTAAAAACGTCGTAAGCGCCTTTGAGTTTTAAGCTAGTTGTATCGTTTTGCATTCGGACCTAAAAGGATTTTGATCTAAAAGGTCATAAGCGCCTGTTGTTAGCAAGCTAGTTGTGACATTCTGCGGTGCGCAGGCCCGGGCGCCGAACCCGCACCTGCCGGCGCGTGCGCATCTGTCCGCGGCGCGGCGGGTCGGCGCCGACCGCATGTGACGTCAACTATGTGACAGTCGTGATAACACGTTTTTGTTATTTAAGTCGAAGAAAAATAGCAAAATTTGACTCGCAGCGGGACTCGAACCCACAACCACTGGATTGTTTGTTTGGTTGTGGGTTCGAGTCCCGCTGCGAGTCAAATTTTGCTATTTTTCTTTCGACTTAAATATCTTTGATATGCTAGCAGACGTTTCTGCTTAATATAAAAATACGTTTTTTGTTGGCGAAGAACGCAGCTATCTCTGAAGCTCAACGCTGCCTGTGGTGATCCAATGGGGAGGCCTGTGTCCAGCAGTGGACTAATTAGATTTCATAATTATAATAATTTATTTTGCATAAAATATGGTATACCTGGATAGGACCAAATGGAGAGAAAGAGGGGAGGCCTTTGCCCAGCAGTGGGATACTCTTATAGACTACTAAAAAAAAATGGTATACAGAAGATGGTCGTCATGTAAGCGTAACACATATTTACACCAGTAGCTGGCATACAAAATCTACACATACCTACGAATAAACATATATCTAAACAAAAAAACGAAGTTAATATAGATTTGTTACTAGATTCAAAAATATTTTAGTTTTATAAATAAATAGTAATAACTATTATTTTTCGGGACAATATGACATAAATCGACCTAGTCCTACGGTAAGCTAAGTACGGCTTGTGTTGTAGGTATATTTGTAAAAGGTTTTGTAAGTTTACAGAGTTACCTACTTCATTGAATCATTGAGTATTTATTTAGCGTTAGATGGCAGTTATCACTAGCTATATCAAAATCCCGAAAGTGATTCATATAGGAAATGTTAGCACATAGTATTTCGCCTTAGAGTTTGTGAATGGTGGCTAAAACTGCTAAAAATAAACAAGTTTACATATATTTGACAAATTCCGTCGTGTTCCGCTGTCTTCGGATGGCCCAATTGGTTAAGGCGTCAGCCGCGATAGCTGGAGATGCAATAATCCTGCCTCGGACGCCGGTGGTCCTCGGCACTTCTTCTTAAGTATATGTCATCTAATTTTAATTTATAATACTGATTATGTCAATATGACGTAATGAAGAGCCATCTCACTTATTTTATGAACAACTCATAAATCATCATCATCATCATCATCAGCTTATCGCAGTCCACTGCTGGACATAGGCCACCCCCAAATATGACTTGTATCATCTTGCCGTATGGTGCCGGCTGACTAGAATAGCATCACCCCATTTCCTCCCGCGGGTGTCGTAAGAGGCGACAAAGGGAAACAACTGACGGATGGGCAGCAGCGTCCATCGAAACCCAGTTTACAGATACTGCGGTCGCCAACCCGCCTGCCAAGTGTGGCGACTATGGCAACTCATAAATAATAACTATAATAAGTACTAAACTACTACTTACACAAAGTGATTCTAGTTGGCGTAATGAATCTGCTTATTAACTTAACCAAATTAAAAAATACCTAGTGTAAGATATCTATGGCAATTTTACTTTGTTTGTAATATTCTTATAACAAACTAACATAACAGGCTTGGTACCGCGAATATCGAAGTTCGTATATTTCGAGCATATATTTCTTTTACTCCAATGAAGGCGTCATGAGAGTGACAGAAACAATCGTCCGAAATTTACGAATATCGTTTTTCATAGCGCCGCAGATGGCATTTGTGACTTATCCTTTTTTGCACGACACAAGCTGGTGTTCTACTTAATTAATTAATTATTGTAAAATAATTGGCCTTAAGAAACTAGCATGTTTCCGTGTTTTATTAATTATTTCGTTCATTCCGTTTACGTCGGTTTGGTTACATGTACAAATCTACCTCGTATGCGTGCTGTGTCACCTGTACCCTTACCATGAGTTGTGACAAAGTTTTCGATAACGAGTATCGAGTTTACTATCTGTGCATCTCGCTTGTACTATTTTAGTGCGAACGATACGCATAGATAGTTAACTCGATACTCGTTATCGAAAACTTCAAAGTCACAACGAATGAACAGCGATGGCGTGGCCAGCTTCATGCCGAGTCGTGGCGCTTGTAACACCTCTGGAGTTGCAGGCGTTCATAGGCTGCGGTAACTGCTTACCATCAGGCGGGCCATTGTTTGCCACCGACGTAATATATTAAAAAAAATCTATATTTCATACTATATTTTGTTTTTTTTTTTCTTTATCACGACTTATCGATCGATCTTAAAATCTAATAAATGAGGATTATTTTTTATTATGCAGAAACGTCTGCTAGCGAATATCTTCGATATTTAAATCTGGGTCCAGTGGTTGTGGGTTCGAGTCCCGCTGAGAGTAAAATTTTTCTATTGTTCTTTCGATTTAAATATCGAAAATGAGGATTAGTATAAAAAAAAACACGTTATAATTATAACTCGTGTGTTTTTGACACTTAACATATTCAAATAAATTAACCCTCTTTCGAAATTTGTATTAAAAATCTTAATGTTCCCGCCTCATAAGCTATTAATTGTTTATTGAGTAGAGTACAGGTGGGGTGTTTAAACTCGCAAACCTGAATGGAAGACCGCGTCACCTGCCCGGTGCGGTCGGCGCGGACCCGGCATGAGGAAAATAAATATAAAAAAATAAATAACAGGCGATTTCTTAAGTTATGGTGTGTGGCGCAAACTTATGTGGACGCCATGTTGGGTTCCAATCTATTTAGTTTTTGTTATCATCATCATCATATGTGTGCATGTTTTTGTTTGGCTACCGGTCTGGCCTAGTGGGTAGGGACTCTGCCTATGAAGCCGATGGTCCTGGGTTCGGATCCCAGTAAGGGCATTTATTTGTGTGATGAGCACAGGTATTTGTTCCTGAGTCATGGGTGTTTTCTATGTATTTAAGTATTTATATGTATCTATTTCCCATATTAATAACATTATGACATATGCGTTCGAGACGTTTTTTTACGTCAGAAGAAACTTACACTAGAGCCTCTGTATCATATCAGCCGAAGGACGAAAAATATTGTCGGTTTATCATCATCATCTTACTCGCGTTGTCCCGGCATTTTGCCACGGCCCCTGGCATCTTTCTCTTTTACCCCAATTAAGACGTCATGGGAGTGACTGAGGCAAACATCCGAAATTTACGATAATCGTTTTTGGCGGTAGCACCTCGGGGTTCGAGCCGATGGTCCTGTGTTCAAATCCCAGTCAGGGCATTTATTTCTGTGATGAGCATTTGATTATATGTTCCATTATATATATCGCCGTCTAGTACCTACAACACAAGCCTTACTGAGCTTAACGTAGGACTAGGTCGATTTTTGTAAGATTGTCCCGAAATATATATTTATTAAGAGGTAGGGATGACAGGTAGGGCACAGCGAAGTACCATCACGCTCGAGTCTTGAGAAGCCCAACTGGGGAAGTACCTCCTCCTTACAGAAGACCACAGCCATAATAGCACTGCTACCTTTCAGGTATGTAGTGTTGTGTTCCTGATGGCGAGTAAGGTTCCCAGAGCTCCAACCACCCTTAAAAATCGGCAACGCGCTTGTGACTCCCCTGGTGTTGTGGGTGCCCATGGGCGACGGTAATTGCTTACCATCAGGCAATCCGTCTGCCCGTTTGCCACCTTATGTCATAAAAAAAAAAATTATCTTCGGAACTCGCAGAGATTATCTAAGTTCAAGGTAACTACCAACATGTGTAGGTAATCAGCTGATTTATATGTCAATACAGACGCAAGTAAAGCACACCTGTCAGATGGGGGTGGTCAGATCAGGTGGCAGGGTAATCATACCACTGCACCATCTGTACGTATGGTCACACTTGTCAGATGGTTCTTTTAACATACCACTTGTGACATTTGACCGCCAACGCGGGGTCACGTCGAAAATATGTATACCTACGTTTTTTATATACAACGACGCTGCCATACAAGCATACAGCCCGCCTGATAAGCAGTTACAGTAGCCCGCAACTCCAGATGATTCACATTTTTTTTTATGACATAGGCGGCAAACGAGCAGACGGATTGTCTGGTGGTAAGCAATTACCGTCGCCCATGGGCACCCGTAACACCAGGGGAGTCACAAGCGCGTTGCCGGCCTTTAAGGGGGGTTGGAGCTCTGGGAACCTTACTCACCATCAGGAACACAACACTACATACTTGAAAGGTAGCAGTGCTATTATGGCTGTGGTCTTCTGTAAGGAGGAGGTACTTCCCCAGTTGGGCTGCCCCAGATTCAAGCGTTGATGGTACTTCGCTGTGCCCTAGCTCTCATTGTTGGACGTAGTTTAAGAACATACCCGGGTACATGCACGTTGCCTACCCTTTAAGAACTTATACGCTACTTTTTTGGAGAATCTCATACAGTAGTCGCCAGGCCTGGGCAGGGAGTTCATTCCACAGCCGGAGCGTTCGCGGGAGGAAATTCCTCTTAAACCGCTTAGTTAAACGTCATAAAAAATTATCCAAAGATTATTTGTGACATTATCTAGCAAAAGGGACCTTATTGTCGATGGTGCTTACGTCGAACCGCGTTGCGTTTGTATTGCGGCATCTTGAACAACGGCGTAAGCGCCATCGACAATAAAGTCCCTTTGTCATAGATAATGTCACATTTGTGTCAAGGTTTTATTTTTGATATCTAAAAGGAATAAAATCTCTTGTACATGACGCTGGAAGTGGACTTTTTAATGCACACTAGGCTTTACGGGATAATAACATATATTATTTATGTTGCGAATGTTTTCTTGCCGGACTACAATCGATTCGATTACTACAACAACGCTAAGTGCAATGCCCTAACGCGGTGCTAATATATTGCAGTCGTAAGCCGCAATTCTATTGACTTGTTGTGCAATTAATTGCATACTTATGCATAAAAATTTAACCTAAACATCTTAACATTAGTTGAAATCATCATATCAACCGAAGAAGGTCAATTACTGGACATAGGCCTCCCCCGAAGCGGCTCACGGTGACCGATTTTACGCCACCCGCACCCAGTCTTTACCACATCGTCGGTCCACCATCAGGCGACCCGTCTGCTCGTTTGCCACCTTTGTCATAAAAAAAACTGCTTTATATAATACTAGCTTTTCCTCGCGACTTCGTCGGTCAGACATCCCCGTCTATAAAGTATGGTTGCGGGATAAAAATTATCCTATGTCCTTTCTCGTAGCTCAAACTCTCTCCATACCAAATTTCATTCCAATTGTCTCAGCGGTTTAAGCGTGAAGAGGTATAACAGACAGACTGAGTTACTTTCGCAAACTCAAACTCAAACTCAAACTCAAACTCAAACGTTTATTCAGTAAGTAGGCCACAAGGGCACTTTTACACGTCGAGTATACAAAAGAAGAAAACATAAAAACTACACCGGTTCTAACCCTACACCTCTGACCCGAGAAGCATTTCGACTTTTATGACCGGCAAGAAACTCGGCGGGACTTATTTTTTCAAAACAGTATTACAAAAGATATCTTATACATATTACATAAAAATGCGTTATTCTTTAAGAAAACATATCCAACAATTACAAAAAATTTCTGCCAAAGGAAAAATAAAAATAATTATTAATTACTTAAAAGTCCAAAGCTGACTGCTAAGAACGAAGTTAACAAAACGCTCGATATGCTTTCTTATCTGAATTGTGTCCTTTATTCTAATTTAGAAATTACAAAATTAGTAATCAAAAGTTTCAAAAAATATTATATGTATAGTTATTTTGTTTTCAAAATATACACAAAAATATAAATACATGCTTATTACAAATAAACCTCAGAGATGTATAAGGTCTCCAGGTGTCATGATTTCAATATACTAACACTTTTTGTTTTTTAAAGATAAACAAGCACCGAATGAAGTGTATCACGTAAATAAACAAGAAGAAATGCAATAAGAAGAAAACTACCTAAAACATAGCCCCAAATAGCCAAAACAGACCGGTCTCCACAAACAGCACCCGTTCACGAGTATGACGCGTATCTCAGCCATCGCCTCCCTCAACCTTTCTTCGGGAAAGTGGCGACCCGATCAACGACGCCACCATAAGCAAAGACTTTTAAGTGAGCATGACATGTTCAGGCTGGCAGGCTCTATCAATTAACAAATTTAGTCACATGTACATCCTGGTGAGAAGCCACATTCTGTGCTTGTCCATTACATACTTAAATAACACTTTTGTTATGAAAGGCATATAGAGAAATGTCTCTATGCGTCAGAAGCTATAAATATTTATTTATGCAAATAAATATTCATGAATAATAATAAAAATACAATAATTAGGGATGTATAATGTCCTTAAGTGTCTAAAGATTAAAATAAAACATTATAACAAATAAAATAAAAAAAGAAGAGAACAACATGTCTCGTGTCAAACAAACTGGACACTAGTAGATAAAGACCATATAGTAATGGAATAATTTGTACTACAGTATCAAGCTACAGGCTTAAAGGCATCCTTATCTTCAATAAAATCTTACTACGCATTTCGTCGCTATACTTACTCAACCTCATATCTGCAACAATCATTTGATGGAAATTTCGCTTTTCATTCATTTGCAATACGGATGTTTTTGTCATCAAATGAGTATTACAGACACGAGGTTGAGTAAGTATATCGGCGATTTGTAACATCGAAGTACTAAGAACTCCTAACTACGAAAACCTAATTTTACAGGAGACGAAAAATGGTTTTATAATTTGATTTATTAATATTTATATACTTACTTTATTTATACTATGGGCAATTTCACTTTCAGGGACACCCAATTACCTTAATTGTCAAATAAAAGTTAAATCAGTGGTCAGTTTAGTGACGACAATTAAGCTTTAAATTTCAATATAATCTACTGTTTTATGTTCAATCCATAAATAATACGTGTTATTGTAAAAGAAAAATGCGAATAAAGATGATTTACATAAATATTTCACGCTTAATTGTCGTCACTAAACTGACCACTGATTTAACTTTTATTTAAAGGTGCCAAATAAGCATGCGGCCCGCTTGATGGTACGTGGTCCCCGCAGCCTATGGACGTTTACAATACCGAGGCATCATTCACGCGTTGTCGACCCCGTAAAAACTTCTTTACACCCTTTTTGAAGAAGATTCAATGGGAGACCTTTATATATATCTCTGGGCGGATAGAGGATATAGTATAAATAAGGTACCTATATAACTATTAATATATAAAATTATGAAACGTTTTAATCGTCTCCTGTAAAATTAGGTTAGTTCTTGGTACTTCATACATATTAGTATGGACATGCAGTTTAATTAAGTGTGCTATAGTCACATATAAAACCATTGGAATTTGTGGAGATTCCCACCGGTGTGGTCGCCACCCGCGTGGACACCGGACACCTCGTGTCAGCTGATTCACACGGACACCGGTGTATCTTGTCAATACAGCTGTACACTACTGAGCTTGCAAAAACTCCCCCCCTGACGACTGCGAGAACTTGTATTGGACCTAACAGAGAGGGAAACACACTTAGGTGCTATAAATATAAATATAAAATATAAATATAAATATTTTCGGGACATTCTTACACAAATCGACCTAGTCCCACGGTAAGCTCAATAAGGCTTGTGTTGCAGGTACTAGACGACGATATATATAATAAATAGATACATATAAATACTTAAATACATAGAAAACACCCATGACTCAGGAACAAATATCTGTGCTCATCACACAAATAAATGTTCTGACTGGGAATCGAACCCAGGACCTTCGGCTTCATAGGCAGGGTCACTACCCACTAGACCAGACCGGTCGTCAGGTGCTGAATGAATAAAAAAAAATGCGCGAGGAAAATACTGACTCTAAAGCATTACTTAGGTACAGTCGCCATCAGATAAATCGGAGGTGTGGAGGTTGTCACAAACAACGCCTCTATTGTTAAGGCGGTAAAGTGCATGTTCCGATTTTTGTGACCACCTTCACAGCTCCGAAATATCTCATGGCGACAGTACTTGAAATTATTAGAATCAATCATTTATCATTCATAGTCAATATTTAATATTACATCCAACCCAGCTTAAAAATAATACTTTGTTCCCTTGTGAATATAATGCAGTTTTGCTATGTTTTTAATGAATATAAAATAAACGGACTTTCCAAGCTAGTGAGGTGAGAATAACTATTGCGATATCATAAATAAATAAATAAATATTTCGGGACATTCTTACACAAATCGACCTAGTCCCACGGTAAGCTCAATGCTTGTGTTGCAGGTACTAGACGACGATATATATAATAAATAGATACATATAAATACTTAAATACATAGAAAACACCCATGACTCAGGAACAAATAGCGGTGCTCATCACACAAATAAATGCCCTGACTGGGAATCGAACCCAGGACCTTCGGCTTCATAGGCAGGGTCACTACCCACTAGGCCAGACTGGTCGTCAAAACTATCTATTATACTGCTAAAACTAACTATTATTACTGGTCGACAAAAATAACTATTGCGATATCATAAATATATATAACTAGCGACCCACTCCGGCTTCGCACGGGTGCAATGCTGTTATTAGTATTTCCACTATTTACATAGGGATATAAGGCCAGAGAAAGCGACTTTGTTTTATACTATTTAGTGATATCGTTGGCTGAGTACCCACAACACAAGCCTTCTTGAGCTTACCGTGGGGCTCAGTCAATTTGTGTAAGAGTGTCCTGTAGTATTTATTAAAGTATGATAATAAATTCGCCTTGGTAAATTTCTGGTGTTATTGGAGACAAAGGGCCTACCGCGTACATCGATAATCGCAAATTTCGAAAGTCTCTGTCACTCTAATTATGCCTCAATTGGAATAAATGAGAAATATGTCCGAAAATTTTGAATTTCGATGTTCGCAGTAGCCATTTTTAGATTTTTTATAAATTACCTATTATTTTGAGGAATCCGTTATTTAAGCGACATTATAACTCTTTATTTATCTTCTTTCTTGATTAAGTTTTATTACAATATTTTTATAAAAGTATAATATAAAAATACATCTAAAACATATCAAAACAATAAAAACATTATAAAAAACCTAACCTAGAGTGCCGCGGGCAACGGGGCAGGGCCCAGGCTGCCGGTGGTTAGGGCTGCAGAGAGAGGAACCGTCGGACTATGCGCGCCGTGTCCAGGATTACCGCCTTCTGAAGCGACATTATTATTATTAAACTATGTAAAAAACATTCATACAAGTCAAGGTAATTTGTGCTTAACTTTCTTTATTATAAAGATGAATTTCCCATATTAAGTAAAAAGTTAAATGCCCCTAACAGTTGGTAAGCGTATGTAGGTTACCATATCTGGTATAAAAGGACGCATTTTAGTATCAAGTTGTTTAAACTTGTGCCCTTTTGAAGATGGCATTTGAAAGGCTTCTGAATTTCACCTGCTTTTCGAAAGCGTGCCTTATCCAACTGTAGGCAGAAGGGTTATGATTTATTGTTTACTTCTGCCTGCGGCTTCGACTCGTAGTACCTACAAATTTAAATCTTACTAATATTAAAATTATACAGAAAGTTGTATAGAGGGAGAATATATGGATGGATATGACTGTGTTGCTATTTCACGCGAAAACATAGGTTCTATTTATACTCTCTTTTTATATACAACGACGGTGGCAAACAAGTAAGCGGTTCGTAAACAGTTACCACATGCGCGTTGCCTACGCTGAAACTTTCCCTTTTCCTAAGGCTTTGCACTCATTTCATTTCTCTTTGTTCATGAAACGGTCACCAAATCTAAATATTTATAGAAATTTAATGCTCAATTATCGTCACAAAACTGACATAACATAATTTTTCTACAAGTCGCTAATTAGGTACACTATTTTTCTGAAAGCCTAGGGAGCTTTCAGAAAAAGTGTATTGTTTTTGATTGAGAATTAAATTTCTACTCACATTTGGTAATAATTTCATGAACATTACAAAGTAATACCAAAAAAGGCAAAAATGTGATTACCATACAGTTTATTTTTTTAATACTACACCGGTGGCAAACAAGCATACAGCCCGGTTTATGCATTCAATGCAGCCTATGGACGCCTGCATCTCCAGCTTAATTATTATAACATAACTGACATAATTTAACTTTTCTACAATTCACGCTAAATGCGTAGGCGCACTTTTTTCATAAAACTCACACTAATTTTGCGCATACGGCTTTGTATCGAAAAAAAATTGTCATTATCTAGGAAAAGGGACCTTATTGTCGATGGCACTTACGTCTAATCGCGTCGCGTTTGTATTGTATCGTCTTGAACAACGACATAAGCGCCATCGACAATAAGGTCCCTTTTCATAGATAATGTCACAAATCAACTATGTCAACATTAAGTCTTCCTCATTCCGACAACTGGTAAAGCGAGCAAGTCAATTTTATTCCAATTCGAGCAGATGCGATGTGAGTACCGCCAGCTGGAGAAAGGTCGTAACTTTGTTTTTTGTACATTTTTGTGCATTCTCCTTATACATACTTCAAGTATGGACGCAATTTAATGGTATTTCTAGGGTTCTGTATTTAAAAAAAAACCTTTTTCACATTGTCCGTCTGTCTGACAAGGCACTGTAACTTAGTTACAAACGGATAAACTCGGGTCTAATTATATCGCACTAGGCGACATGTTTCGGGTAAGCTCTGGTACCCAGTTTCGAGCCGAGTCAGGACACACCGCTCGCATTGAGGGTGTATCGCTTTTTTTTAATTATATTAAGGCACTGTTTTTTCCGCGTTTTCCGTGTGATGCCGGCTGACTAGAATAGCACCATCACCCCATCTCCTCCCGTGGGTGTCGTAAGAGGCGACAAAGGGAATAGTCCTACGGACGGGCAGCAGCTTCCGTCGAAACCCAATCTACAGCTACTACGATTGCCAACTCGCCTGCCTAGGCAATATGGGCCTAAGGGAATATGTCACTTGAGTCCTCATCATCATCATTATTACAGCCTTAAAACGTCCACTGCTGGACATAGGCCTTCCCCAAATATGATTTGTATCATCTTGCCATGGCCACGCTTGACAGGCGGGTTGGCGACAGTAGCTGTAGAGTATCGACAGATGCTGCTGCTCGTCCGTCGGTTTCCCTTTGTCGCCTCTTACGACACCCGCGGGAGAAGGGTGGTACTATTCTAGTCAGCCGGTACCTCACGGCCGTTAACATAACTAAACTTGGCAAGAAAAAATGGTGTCTATGGAACCCTCGGTGTGCGAGTCCAACTCGCACTTATCCGATTTTTACCTGCGAAATTTAGTGAAGTTTGAAATCTATACAAATCGATAACAATCGAATGGCATACATAATACATACTTCCTAATACATTTATTTTTTGTATGGGATTTTGAGCTTTATTTCGTTTTAACAAGACTGATAATCGAGTACGGGTTTATAGATTTTTCGGCGATTATGTAGACTTAATTGGCAAGATGCGTATGGATAAAAAAAATAAGATGCATGTCGACACCTTGTGCTTAGAAGAAAGGATAGTAAAACAGAATTGAGGATTTATGAAAGACACATAGTTATTTAATCAAAAAAAAATCGGACACTGGATTTAGAATAAATCTGAAACCTGTGAATTATGCAATTTTATTAGGCTAAATTGAAGAAATCTCTCAAATGGTTAGTTCGCCATTGTACCTTTTTTAAATCTTTCTGCAATAATGTTCTTTACTAACGAAATTCCATTGGTGGATATCGGTCTCGCCCATAGACCTTAGTGAGCGATCAGAGGCGCTACCGCGCAAATCGATATTCGTAAATTTTAAACGATTGTCTCTGCGAATCTTATGAGAACTTCGATTTTTTAACACTGTTCCTACCGATTCCCAGTTACTTTTTTTTACAAAACTTTTGGTACGCCATTTGTTTAAGTTCGAAGTAATTTTATACCATTGCCCGTGTCAAAATTTTATATGTGAGTACGTTTTTTAAATACAGTAACGAATCCATTTTTTTTATTACGTGTTCAATATTGTTTTGATTCCCAACAATATCTAGTTACTTTAACGCCTAATAGTGTGTGTGACTCTTACGTTTAACAATGACTGTCGCACCATCAAAAACGACTCGAATTTCAAATTGAAGTTACACTTCTATTATTTTTTAACATCTTTAGAATTTTTATTTATTTACCGAATAAATGTCCTTATCACCTTGATTTTAAAGTATCAATTCCAATGTGCATTATATTCTTGTTTCGAATTTGTAACTATAGGTGTTCAATTTAGACGCTCCCCAGCGGATGTGATCAATACAATCGGTCTTCATAACATCGGAATAAGGTTCAATGTTATCTAAACTGTTACATATACCTGCTTCCTCATTGTCCCAGGTTCGGTTCTGCGCTAAGCTTCCATCGCAAGGTGTCTTTGAAATATGTACCTAATCCGTCATTTGTTTGCGATTTGCGGTTACACGCTTTTGATTTTGGGTGGTCATTTAATGTTGCGAGGCCGACAGGGATGGTCCCGATTAGTTGTCATTTGCATTTTTAGGTTGTTTAAATTGTCATATCTCGAACTTAAAGCCAGGTTGACATGTGTTCGATGTGTTGTCAGAACAGTAATTGCTTTCATACATTTAATATGAGTGCATTAACATGTGTCCGAAACAGGCGCATAATGCGTGTACGCAAATGTGTGAATCCGAAATGTTGTGATGCGTGACACATTACACAAATGTGAACTTGGCTTAACACCATTTTTTACGATTACACTCATATTTATCTTTTTTGAAAAACGGAGCAGAAACGAAACGCAAACTTACTTTTATTGTAACTTCCAGTGAACTAAGTGCAATATTTAACTTATAAACTCTCCCGAACGGGAAAAAACAACAAAAGTGATATAATGCCCCGGTGATGCGTGCAAACAAGTGCAAAAAAGTGAAATTCAAGTGACCACCAAGTGACCACAAGTGACCGAACAATGCTCCGTCACGACTCCAACATGGACTCCAACTTCCTCACCGCAGACCCTCCCCCCCTCACAGACATGGACTATCAACCAAAAACAGACCTAGCCTCAGAATATTTCAACACTTTCAACCAAATATGTGAGAACTATAGACCAGAATCTGACGTGAATCTACGGCAAACTTCAGATTCGTTGCGACTCTCGTCAGAAATCCTGGACGGCGTCAGATCAGAGTTCATTACGACAGATTTTAATGATAAAGTGAAAGAGTATGAGGTGGAGAAGTATTTGAATGGGAAGGAGCAGATATTTCAGTTTGGGCAGCCCGATGCGTCCGCGTTGCTCCGGCATCGGGCACGCCGGAGGTTTAACGAGGAACATGGGCTGCCGCCGGCCGCCACCAGCCAAGAGAGCGGGGTAAGTTGTAACACATATCGCGTTTCAAGGATTTAAGATAGAATTTTCTAGAAATGACATAGGATATAACATTGAATATTTAGGTGTGCATTGTTTTTAACTAGTCACACAAATATACATACAAATATCAATTATAATTGGTGTTATATAATTATTTTCTATTATGCAGAAACGTCTGCTAGCGAATATCTTCGATGATGACGTATACCACGAAGGATAAGATAGAAAAAATTGACAAGTCTAAGCGGTACTCGGATAGCACAATTGGAAGTGCACTGGGCTAGTGATCCAGTGGTTGTGGGTTCGAGTCCCGCTCCGAGTCAAATTTTTCAATTTTTCTTTCGATTTAAATATCGAAGATATTCGCTAGCAGACGTTTCTGCATAATAGAAAATAATTTAGAATGGGGTAGCACATTGTTATCGATGAATTCTCAATGTAAATTGAGACTTCGATGCCGTTAAGTGTTCAATACGCTGACGGTAGATGTGACTACACGTCACCCATGATGACGTATACCACGAAGGATAAGATAGAAAAATTTGACAAGTCTAAGTGGTACTCGGATAGCACAATTGGAAGTGCACTGGGCTAGTGATCCAGTGGTTGTGGGTTCGAGTCCCGCTCCGAGTCAAATTTTTCTATTTTTCTTTCGATTTAAATATCGATGGTGTTATATACCTACTTATACTGCTCGTGTGTATGGTTGGAACGGGTGTTAAGTGCGCTCTCTAGCTGCGCAAACTGACAATGCCGGCTCGAATCCCGCCTAGGACACCCGTGAGCTTGGCTTGGTCGACATTCTAAAGTATCACCATAAACATTGAATACTGACTTAAACATACACGGTTTTTAAATGTGTCATTATCGATGAAAGGGGACCTTATTGCCGATGGCGCTTAAGCTTTTCTTAATAATGTCGCAATACAAATCCAGTTCCGTTCGACGTAAGCGCCATCGACAATAAGGTCCCTTTTCATAGATAATGCCACAAATATTTTTGAAACTGAGGCGAAAATTCGTGAATTTCGATCGATTGTCTCTGTCACTCTCATAAGAAATGCTCGAAATTAATGAACTTTGGTATTCGTGATATATAGATAAGATAAGATTCATTTATTGTCAGAACTGTGTACAATTAGTTGTTGTTTAATAAAATCCAACAGCTTGCCCATTACGGACGTACAATAATAATATAGAGCTTTAAAATATAATAAATAATAATAAATAAATAAATATTTCGGGACAATCTGACACAAATCGATCTAGTCCTACGGTAAACTCAGTAAGGCTTGTGTTGTAGGTACTAGACGACGATATATATAATAGATAGATACATATAAATACTTAAATACATAGAAAACACCCATGACTCAGGAACAAATATCTGTGCTCATCACACAAATAAATGCCCTGACTGGGAATCGAACCCAGGACCATCGGCTTCATAGGCAGAGTCACTACCCACTAGGCCAGACCGGTCGTCACAAAATAAATATAGTCATAAATTTTATCTATCATTCTAATAATAAGCGTTATTAATGTTCTAAATATATGATATTGCATCAGTGAGTCAAACAGGAAACTGTTGCCCAAAGAGAGACATCTTCTTAGAAGTGTTGCCATAATTGTATCATATCGAATATGACACATGTATATTGTGGGGTCACTTGTACAAAGGCTGTCAATCAACTTTGACAGTTTTTTTTTTATTATAATATGATCAGGGATCATATTGTCTGGTGGTACTATTGTCCCTTCGAAATCAAGTTCTTCGATAGTTATTTCTCTGTGGAATAAATCGACCATCTCCATTTATTCTACGTATAGTCAACCAATTTGATTTCTAAGCCAATTCGAACCTTGTCACAGTGACGTTAATAAGACATCTTTTGCGTCTTTCATATAGATTTTCACTGTGACAAGGTTGACTGTACTAAGTTGTAGCAACAGCTACGGCAGTCGCCAACACGCCTGCGAAGTGTGGCGACTATGGCAGCTACCTATGTTGATACAAGTCATTTAGTGACGACCTGTAATTGATGATGTACTGAAGTTTTTTTGACAAAGGGACGCCTAACGATATAACATAACATAACAATACTCTTTATTGCATAACCCAAACAAAATATAAATAAAACAGGTTACAAACTTAAAGTATAGGTAAAACAATCGGCGGTCTTATCGCTAAAGAGTCGATCTCTTCCAGACAACCTTTGGGTTAGTGGATAAATTGCGACAGTGAGTCAGAATTGAGTAGGTGATGCAAGGAAGCAAGACAAGAAGTCAATATAAATTAAGCCAACAAACTAAAGCATAGACTTACACATATACATAGGGGAATAAAAAATAGACATACATATACATACACAAACATAACATGAATATGAGACAAGTAAACACATACAGGGAATAATATACACGGCACCAGCCACAGAGGTAAAACAAAATATGTATAATATAACTTAGACATGCGTTTTAATGCGATAGATGTCGTTGTATTGTCGTGCCACGTGGTTCACACGCGTTTCAACACAAATGTATATCATAATGTAAATTTCTACATTTATTGCCTTAAGCGTGTCAAAACGCCTACACAGAAATTAATACTAGTATTAAATCAATTGTGTAGGCAGATTTAACACACCTCCAATCAAAAAACGCCATTATGACTGAACTAGAAAGTTCATATTACTGTATGTGTAAATGTTCATATAGATTAAATATATGTTCATCATCATCATCATCATCATGTCAGCCGAAAAACGTCCACTGCTGGACATAGGCCTCCCCCAGAACCACCCAAGAAGACCGATCCTGCACCTTCCACATCCAGCGGTATCCCGCGACTCTAACTAGGTCGTCGGTCCATCTTGTGGGAGGCCTACCTACGCTGCGTCTTCCAGTTCGTGGTCGCCACTCCAGAACCTTTCCGCCCCACCGGCCATCGGTTCTGCGTGCAATGTGCCCTGCCCACTGCCACTTAAGTTTGGCGATTCGGAGGGCTATATCGGTGACTTTGGTTCTACTGCGGATAAAATCATTCCTGATGCGATCACGCAGAGACACTCCCAACATAGCCCTCTCCATTGCTCTTTGGGTGACTTTGAGCCTTCTTATGAGGCCCATAGTAAGCGACCACGTTTCAGCACCAACTATATATGTTACAGTGTATAACCAAATATATGTTACAGTGTATAAAAACAATATATTTAGAGCGGCCGTGCAACACCGCCCACTATCTTTTAGCGGCCAAATATATGTCCACGTAAATAGTTGTCTAAAAATATAATGTATTAGCTTATCGCCTAGAGCAGGGATTCCCAATCTTTTTCAACCTGCGGGGAAGTTACAAAATTAGTATTTTATCACGGCGCCCTGGTCCTAGCTATTGCAAAAAGATATAGTAGATAGAAATAATTACCTACATTACCTACAATAATAGTAGTCAGGTTAGGTTAGTTTAGTTAGAGGGAGGTAGGAAAAAGATTAAACATCCACAACATGAATCTATCGTCGTTGTACATAGATAATAATAGACCGACTCACGGCGCCCTTCGGAACTTTCCACGGCGCACCAGGGCGCCGCGGCGCACACTTTGGGAACCCCTGGCCTAGAGTATTTATGATATATGTCCAGCGTTCGTAGTATAATTAGGAGATTTTCAGTATAGTATAACTTATTTCGACCGGTCTGGCCTAGTGGGTAGTGATAGTGACTAGTGACCCTGCCTATGAAGTCGATGGTCCTGGGTTCAAATCCCGGGCATTTATTTTGTGATCAGCACACTTAAGTATTTAGTATATACGGTAGATCGTGGTTATACGTCACCCATGATGACGTATACCACGAGGAGTAGAATAAAAAAAAGTTGACTAGTATTAGCGGTACTCGAATAGCACAATTGGTAGTACTGGGCTAGTGATCCAGTGGTTGTGCGTTCCAGTCCCGCTTCGAGTAAAAAAAAAAATATCGAAGATGTTCGCTAGCAGAAATTTCTGCATAATAAAAAAATATATATGGGAAGACTTGTGGATTCCTCCACACTCGATTAAACGACTGGTGCCCTACTTTTTTTTTTATGATATAGGCGGCAAACGAGCATACGGATTGCCTGATGGTAAGCAATTACTGTCGCCCATGGGCACCCGCAACACCAGGGGAGTCACAAGGGGGGTTGGAGCTATGGGAACCTTACTCACCATCAGGAACACAACACTACATACCTGAAAGGTAGCAGTGCTATTATGGCTGTTGTCTTCTGTAAGGAGGAGGTACTTCCCCAGTTGGGCTGCCCCAGATTCAAGCGTGATGGGCATCGCTGTGCCCTACCTCTCATTGTTGGACATTTAGTTTAAGGACATACCCGGGTCCAAAAATCCTAGTCGTAAGACAATCCTAGTCGTAGTCTAGTCCTAAGACAACAAACGGACAAAGTCGCGGGCAAATGCCATATAATAAATTCCCTTTTAAAGTATTTGACGGCGTATCACATAACCGATCCATTAGCGCGTCAAGCGTCAAGTGTCAGGTTACGGTGTAACATCGGACGGGACGCTATATGAACATCGAAATTCGAACTTTCGTTATCTCGTTTTTTACCAAATGATTGAGCAAGAGCGATAGAGAGGCACATAGTGTTCGAAATTTGAAATCGCGTAGCTTCTATTAGTTATTGTAACGGTTACTAACTTCATACGAATGGTAGGTAAGAGCGTAGACACTAGACTTGATATATGTGATATAATTTAAGAAAATGGACCTTATCGTCGATGGCGCTTATATCATTGTTCATGGTAACGCAATACAAATTCAACGCGTTTAGACGTAAGTGCAATAGATAGTAAGGTCCCTTTTTATAGATAACTCATATTTGGATATAAAATACATAAATCGCAAATCAAATATGTCAGCGGCTACAGCAAATAACGATATTCGTGAATTTCGGGTGATTGTCTGTGTCGCTCTCATGACGCCTTAATTGAAGAAAAAGAGAAAAATGCTCGAAATATACGAACTTCGATGTTAGCTGTGCCGAGCCAGAAGTAGTAGAAAAAGTTTACTACTACAGGCATGGAAGTCCACTAATAGACGGCCCCCATAAACTACGACAAGTAGCATGGGAAGCTTAATGCCAGGATCGCCACGCTTGGCAGGCGGGTTGACTGCATTATAATCCGCTCTGAGGCACGCTGCTCTCCGACCTCCAGTGAGTTCTGGCCGGGTACCGCGAACATCGAAGTTCGTATATTTCGAGCATCTTCCTCTTTTACACCAATTAATGTGTCATGAGAGTGACAGAGACAATCATCCGGAATTTGCGAAGATCTTTTTTTCGCAAAAAAACTATTTGACCATTATTTGAGGCGATAGTCATAGCATAAGTATGATTCTCTACTACTACTGTTCAGTCGGCATCAGATATATCGGAGCTGTGGAGGTGGTCACAAATATCGTAACAACGTCTCTATTTTCAAGGCCATAAAGTGCATGTTCAGATATTTGTGACCACTTCAACAGCTCCGATATAGATAGATAGATAAATAGAAATATTTATTCATGACACACACACACACACACACACATAATAATAACAACTAAAAAAACACATTACACAAACGACGTGTGCCACGAAATGGCCTCATCTCAGCGTAACACCAGCAATCGCCAGCGCTGGTCTTCCGATGATACCATCAGGTGCCATGACGACTAGTAACACATATACACAAGAAGAAACAAAAAAGAAAGAAACGAAAAATAAATAAAAAATAAAAGAATACACGCTAAATGAAAACATATATATGATGGCGACTGTTCAAGAATTACTTAAGTGTCCACTATTGCTTCTCAGTCACATTAGATAAAAAAAACCGAAGCGAATTCTTTCGAGCCACATCCCGTCGTTCGTTTTCCAATAATATCGTCAAGTGATGATAATATGACAATTAGAATTAATTAGACGCGTTACAAAGCGTCGTAAATCCTGTATAAAAAGAAAGTCCCGTTTGTAATGACGACCAGTTACAAGCGGGAGCGGGTAGTACATAAAACTGTAAGTCAAAAGTAACATCGTCGGGCAAGTACTCTATAAAAGTCTAAAGAAATATTCTCTTTGAAGATCATAAATACGGCATAGGATATATTAATATATTATAGAAAAACGAAAAATATCTCATCTGTAGGAATGTATACGTACCACGTTATATACCGGGTGTGGCTAGTAATAGGAGCAAACATTTTAGGGATCGCTTCTACACCACGAACGTAACAACATTTGTACATACACTGTATTGCTAAAAGTTAAGGCTGTACTAAACTGTCGGCACAAACTTTCCGGCGAAATTCACTTGTTTGTCATCGTAAAGGTAGTTGGCAACCCAATTTTATGAGCAGACCAAAGTCAGAGTGGCCTTAGACCATCGTTATCTATGTTAGCGATAGTTTAATCTACCGTCAATTTTAATCAACCGGCATCGGATTCTCAAGTCATTAATATTGTTGCGCCCATTACTAATTTAACCAAAATATCAGGCGTTTCAAACGGATGAACACACGCGTACTTATATCGCACTAGGCGACATGTTTCGGGTAAGCTCAGGTACCTATTTTTCAAGCCGAGTCAGGACACACCGCTCGCGTTGAGGATATGTCACTACGAAATTCAATAAAATTAATTATAGTTTAATTTTCGTTGTGATTCATATCAGAGAAAAACTTATATTACAAAAATTGTGCTCGTTACAATTTCCACCTATTCTTTATAGCATGCTATACAATTCTGCGGCGCTACCGCGAACAACGATATTAGTAAATTTCAGACGATTGTCTCTGTCACCCTCGTGTCACCTTAATTGGAGTAAAAGATAAAGATGCCCGAAATATACGAACTTCGATGTTCGCGATACCGGACCAGATTGTCTGGAGGTCATTACAGGAGTAAAAAGAATGATGAAATTTTCGAACTTCGAATTTCTCGGTAGACCTGCGTACCGCTTCTGTCATTGGCAAATACCGGATTGACGGGAGCAAATCTGAACTGACGTTTGATAGTGCGAGGACAAATTAAATTAATTTTATTACTTGATATCGATATAAATGACTTATGACCGTTGTGTAATTTTTAGAATTTATTTTTAACGGACCAAAAAAAAACAAAGATATGCGTAATTAATCGGAATGCTAGTCGATTTTTAATTAATCACTAGCATTGGTGCCTTTTGCCCCCGTGGATCCGGTGTTTGGTCATTGGTGGTGGACACTGCGTGCGCCGCTGACTTGCGCAGACGCCGGTACCCGGGAACAGGATGTGCACTTATGATTCTTATGATTCACGCATTTCGCTGTTGTTTCTTGTGTCCTAAGAATTTACAGCCCTACTGCCGCGTATTTATTTAAAAGAATGACGATACGGAATTAAAGTTTCATAAGTTTTTTCTGACATTTATATAAACCCGGCTTTAGTAAATCTACACTAATATTATTAAGGTGAAAGTTTGAGTGTGTGTTTGTTTCTTCACGTCTAAACGGCTAGAGCGATTTTAATAAAATTTTATATGGAGTTAGCTGACACCCTGGATTAACATATAGGCTACGTTTTTTCCCTAACAAACCGCGGGTAACACCGAGGGGCACAGCTAGTTGTATATATTATTTAAAAAATAAAATTGTCAATATTATTTGTGGTTTCGATTTCGTAATCGGAACTTCCAAAGTTGATTATTTATTTATTTATTAAGTAAATTAAACTTGTTTATTCTAATTTTCTTACTACCCAAAGCTTGCTAGAAAGAAATCGCTTTTAGGACCACACTTCGTTTTCTGTCTTCTTTATAACCAAATTAAAAAAAGGAGGTGGTACTCTATTCATAGACTTTTTTAAATGTTTGTTACTTGTTATAGTGCGCAACAAATTATAATAAGTAATTACATACTTCACTCACGTTTATTTAGTCACTCATGACAAAAATGGACTGTCTAAATATGCGAATGAACCCGTGTTATTCATAAATGCGGGTTTTATAATTGTCACGCTTGACAGGCGGGTTGGCGACTGCAATTGTTGCGGTCGCAGTATACGTGTGCGTTATAACGATTCTAAGCCGTGACACACAAGTTTCTCATAAAGACTTGACCATATTGAGCGCACTGCTATTTCCTTGTGGTCATTTAAGGGTGAACGCGGATAATAGCAGTACCTTATTGCGTACACTCTTGGACATGATAGTGTAGTTGACTCTTAATTTTTTTTATAGGAAACTTATTGACCTATAAAAGTTAAATAAGAATATTTAAAAAAAGTTAATTTATGACGATAAACATGGACGACGAGCGATTATAATTATAAATATACCATACATATATAATATTAGGTTTTGCATATACCTAGTTAATGAAAAAAGAAGTTTATTGAATGTTATTGAAAATAGAAGAGGTAAAATGATAGGACATCTACTTCGTCACGATGACTTGGTTAAAATAATAATAGAGGGAAAGATAGAAGGGAGAAGAAAAAGAGGAAGACCGCGAAGAACTTACATGGAGCAGTTAAAAGAAAAAGTTGAAGTTGTAACTTATAGAGAATTGAAGGAAAAGGCAGAGAATAGACCCGAATGGAAATTAGTCCACCGACAAGAGCCAAGCTCTTAAATATATGATGATATAAAATTACAGGACATTCTTACACAAATTGACTGAACCAAAGTAAGCTCAAGAAGGCTTGTATTTTGATTCAGCCAACGATATATGTATTATATTTCAATTCAATTTTCAATTTTTTATTCAAGTAGGCCTAGCAACAAGCACTTTCGAATAGTCAAATACAAATATAATCTTAATCGAATAATTAATTCATTAATTAATTAATACAGAGCAATTCATTGGTAAAATTATTACATTATAATATTTATATAAAAAATAAATAATCAATAATAATGTCACAATAGTGTCAAAAATAAAATAAAAAATATTTTAAACATTAAACATCTTGTATATGAATACTATCTTGTATATCATCAACATCTCAGCCATAAGGCCACTGCTGAACATAGGCCTCTCCCTTGGACCTCCACATGTACCGGTTGGAAGCGACCTGCATCCAGTGTGTTCCGGCGACCTTAATGAGGTCGTCTGTCCATCTTGTGGGTGGAGGTCCTACGCTGCGCTTGCTAGTCCGTGGTCTCCACTCGAGCACTTTTCGACCCCATCCGCCATCGTCTCTGCGTGCAATGTGGCCTGCCCATTGCCACTTCAGCGTTATTATATACAAATACTTAAATACATGTATAGACTAGACCCATGACTCGGGAACCATTATCTGTGCTGTTTTTCATTATTAGTATTCTGATAAGTAACATTTTTAAGCACTAACCCCCAGAGGCCTCTAAATAGTTTTTTGGTTCTTGGAAGGCTAAGGGTACACTATGATGTAGTACAGACGCCATAAATATCTCAACAATACCTCTATTAAAAGTTGAAATAGATAACATATACTTAAGAAAAAACGACGAGGACCTCCGGTGTTCGAGACGGGATTCGAACCCGCATCTCCAGCTATCGCATATATCGCAGCCGCGATAGCTGGAGATGCGGGTTCGAATCCCGTCTCGAACACCGGAGGTCCCCGTCGTTTATTGTTAAGTAGGTATATGTTATCTATATCAACTTTTAATTTATACAGTAGTATTACTACTTAATAATCAAAGCAAATCAAAATATTTCATAAAAAATATTTTGATTTGTTCTTAGTTTAATACCTCTATTTTCAAGGCATTAAAGTGCATATTCAGATATTTTTAGTACCTTGACAGCACCGATACTTTTAATGCTGTGTGTGTAAAAATATGTTTGTATGACGACCAGTTTAATAAATTACTCACATTTATTCTTATACTAATATTTTGACATTATATTTGCAGTTATGCAAAACTAGAGCCACATATAAAACAAATAACATTGTTTTAATATAATATTTAAATTTGCAGAATAGTACTAAAGTCAACACGAGGAATCTATTAAAAAAGATGAGCTAACAATGCAAACGTATCAAATTTAAAATTCATGGGTTATGTCGTCTACTCGCAGAAAACCAGTTCGAGACTTATGATAATGAGACGAAAAGAATACTAACGTTTGTTGGTCAGAAAATGCTTAAAAGTATTCAAATTGACAATTGAATACCGCTGGCGGTGCGCTAACTTTAGTCTTAGGCAAGACGGAGCCGATATGGTTTTACCTTTTCTTCGTAACTCTAGGAAAACTGCGGGGAAGTTAGTCAATCTGGCAGGAAGCGGCTTGTATGGACGCGCCGCCACTGCTGAATACATACTTCGTTTCGAATACAAGATGGCTTCCAAAAATGACCCTATTCTGACAGTTGTCCCCTTTGTGACAACATTATGGCATTCAGTTATAAAAAATACTATTATATTTGCTTTTTGGTTCGTCATGTCAGTCTGACAATACGCCTATTAAAAAAAACATAAGTTTTTATATTTAGTTGATTTTATTGCATATTTGAGAAGCACTATACTTAGCCTCCTGATGTCAACAGAATACTAATTACTTTAAAGAAATTAGAATTTTATGAAATTGGAACAGAGTTGAGTTTTATTTGTTTCCTTCGACTTAGACACGGAAGAGACTATACTTTATTTCTTACACTATAAAGAACGAATTCGAGTAGCATTTCACTTGTATGGTGGGCCTCAGGAGAATATCGTGTAAAGAGGTTGTAAGGCTCATAACTAAATATTCGTTATGTATATTCTATTCGGCCGGCAACCCCTTCCCAGCCTCTGTAGTAATATGTACCTACTAGTAAAAAAATTTAGTTGTACATGTTACATATTGAAATTCAATAATTCATAGAAAGAAAACATTTCTACGCCAAACGGCGTAGAATCTCTTGGACCCGGGTATGTCCTTAAACTACGTCCAATAATGAGAGGTAGGGCACAGCGATGACCATCACGCTTGAATCTGGAGCAGCCCAACTGGGGAAGTACCTCCTCCTTACAGAAGACCACAGCCATAATACGCACTGCTACCTTTCAGGTATGTAGTGTTGTGTTCCTGATGGTGAGTAAGGTTCCCAGAGCTCCAACCCCATTAAAGGCCGGCAACGCGCTTGTGACTCCATTGGTGTTGCGGGTGCCCATGGGCGACGGTAACTGCTTACCACCAGGCAATCCATCTGCTCGTTTGCCGCCTATGTCAAAAAAAAAAAAAAAAAAAAAATCTACTTCATGGGGTCCCAGCGCGCACAATATTTTCGCAGTATCGTCCGTTTGACGTAACTGGTGACCGAAGAGCTGGTGGCTTCCACGCACAACGTATCATCATTGCGATACAACGAGGAGCCGCCAGCATCCTTGGTACAAGTAGTAAGTAGTTTATTTTATTTACTCAATACGTCAATCAGGTACTATATATTTGTAAATACCTTGTAACAGTACAGAAACATTAGCTCAAATAATAATACAATAATGTGACTAAAAATTAACTAACTATACTAAATCTAGAAAAGGTCCCTTCGGCATGGTGCCGACGCTGGCTGCGTTACCCCGCTGAACTGCGAGACAGGAGCGGTACCTCAAAATCGAAGTTCGTATATTTCGGGCATCTTTCTCTTTTACTCCAATTAAGGTGTCATGAGAGTGACAGAAACAATCGGCCGAAATTTACGAATCTCGTTTGCGGTAGCACCGCAGATGCGTTGAGCGAGGTAACTGCCAGCTCTCCGGTCCCCTGTAGCGTCTCTGTAGTTATTATAACAATGTAATTCTTATATATCTATTTAAAAATAAAGAATTGTTTAATAATAAAAGAGTTTTATATATATTCACAGCTGTAAGATAAGCCAGATACGTCATCGCACAAGTCAGATGCGTGATTAGTTTCTATGTGTCATGACAGCTCATGACTCATTATAATTCGATAGCTGTGTTATTGATATCAAAATGCTATCAGTGTGAACAATAATTTATAGCTTAAATATTTTATTTTGTGAAATGAAACAAATAAAACGGATTATATCGCATATACTTCATCCCTAGAATTCCGAGTATCCGATAATTGTTTAGTTGTTTTATTTCATGAGTAATTATCGCGGCAACCGAAGACAATATTATATTTCATGTAGTTTTTTTTTTTTTGTAAACACTATTATTATTATATACAAGTAGTGATCTGTTTACTTACGAGGTATAGAGGATTTTGCTTAAATAATATGATCAGATTCACTCATCCACTCAACCACTTCAGCTGTAAATCGTCCACTGCTGGACATAGGCCTCCCCCAAATATGACTTGTATCATCTTGAGGGGTAGTTGCCATAGTCGCTACGCTTGGCAGGCGGCTTGGCGACCGCAGTAGCTGTAGATTAGGTTTCGACGGACACTGCTGCCCATCCGTCGGTTTTTTCCCTATGTCGCCTCTTACGACACCCGCGGGAGGAGATGGAGTGGTGCTTATCACACGGATAAATGCCCTGTCTGTGTTTTGAACTTGTTTGGACCGTCGGCTTCATAGGAATGGTCGCCAGGCCAAAATAAGTCAAATACCCAAATCGTACTAGTACAAATTACAAGAAACATAAAATAAACTAACTTATCTATAAAATTAAACTAATACTACGGTACTTATACATGTAACATGAGCTGAAAGAGCTAGATCTTAATGAAGATTTTTTATTTTTATCATTTCTGTAATATGATGTATTATTATCTGCATGTAAAGTCTTATATATCCATTACGATATTTATACAACATGTTTTTTTTAATACAACGACGGTAGCAAACTAGCATACGGACCCGGGTATGTCCTTAAACTACATCCTACAATGAGAGGTAGGGCACAGCGATGACCATCACGCTTGAATCTGGGGCAGCCCCACTGGAGAAGTACCTCCTCCTTACAGAAGACCACAGCCATAATAGCACTGCTACCTTTCAGGTATGTATTGCTGTGTTCCTGATGGTGAGTGAGGTTCCCAGAGCTCCAACCCCCCTTAAAGGCTGGCAACGCGCTTGTGACTCATCTGGTGTTACGGGTGTCCATGGGCGACGGTAATTGCTTATCACCAGGCAATCCGTCTGCTCGTTTGCCGCCTATGTCATAAAAAAAAAATACGGTAACATGTACCGTTATTCTGTCCGCAAGTGTACATTTCACAGTACAGCCACAATAAGCTCAATTATTGTTACTGAGCTTTCTTCCGCGACTCGTGCGCAGCTTTCTGCGCTAGGGCTGTCAACACGGACAACACGTGTGTTAAAATAAGCTTACACTGTTGCAATTTGCAATGGGTGGGTTGTTTGAGGAGTGATATATTGTTGTGTGAAAATTAAAAAAAAAAACTCTAGCTACATATGACTAGGTAGTGATATTAAAAAAATATGAATTTAAAAAGTCGCTGATCCAAAAGCACATGTTATCATGTCTACATAGTACTAATTTGTATATATATAAATGTTTCTTGCCTGCTGCTTCTAATTTTACACAACAATTCGTCTGCGAGAGAGGAAATACTTCGGCGTTATTACTTCTATTGGCTCCTAAACAAGTATGGATAACAGCGGTATTAAAACGATGTGAAGAAACAAAAAAAAACAAACTAAATCGTTGGGTGCCAACCCTGATTGCGCCAGTATCGTAATTAGCATCGCAATTAACCTTTACTGATATCTTTATATAGTTTATTCGGTGTTTAAGTCTCCTTTTTCATGTAGGTATAATTTGTCAAACACATTTACTGACTAATTAAGGCAATTTATTTTGTTAACAACTTGAACGCCGCCGATATTCTGAGCAATCGTAACTTTTTTCACAAACTGCTTTTACAAGTCCCAATGGGTAATGTTACAATAAATACCTTAATAAATAATTCGGGACAATCTTACACAAATCAACCTAGTCCTACGGTAAGCTCAGCAAGGCTTGTGTTGTAGGTACTAGACGACGATATATATAATAGATAGATACATATAAATACTTAAATACATAGAAAACACCCATGACTCAGGAACAAATGCACAAATAAATGCCCAGACTGGGATTTGAACCATCGGATTCATAGGCAGTGTCACTACCCACTAGGCCAGACCGGTCGCCATAATATGTTTATTGTTTTGATATGTTTTGTTATTATGTTTTTATAAAAATATTGTGAATACACAAAGTCTAATAACTATATACTTACATGTTTTTCTAGCAGGAACGACATTGCTATTTGTTCCTAAAGAATAAAACATTTTTTTCCGAGCTACTGAGATGAAAAAAAAACTGTATTCTCACTGACAATGATCTCCATACAAAATATTCAAAGTGCTCACGTCCTAGAAACTACATCCTAAATAAGCAGATGAAACCTGTTTTATATGAGAAAAGCTCCCCAAACCAAAGCTCCGTAACGAACAATTGTACTATGTACAAGTTGAGCTGCGCTTGCGCAAGTGGCGCGCCTTAAAAAGCTCACAAAAGCTTACAAACTGGTCGCTGGACTCGGGCCGGGAGTGAATCACGCGCAGTTGCGTAATATATAAGCTATATAGCAGTATATATAAATAGTCAACATAATAATTAAAAAAAACAAGTTCGAGTCGGACCCGCGCACAAAGGGTACGGTACCATTATATATACAATATATACGGATGGACAGCAGCGCACAACGCAATATTAAGCTGCTACGGTCGCCAACCCGCCTACAGTATAACTTTATATTTATGTTATTAAATTTTTTGTGTCAAAATCTATCTCGGTCCTTGATACATCCTGGTGATAGACAGACAGTTAGTTCCGTTTTTACCTTTTTACTACGTCTAACAATGAGAAGTAGGGCACAGCGAAGTACCATCACGCTTGAGTCTGGAGAAGCCCAACTGGGGAAGTACCTCCTCCTTACAGAAGACCACAGCCATAATAGCACTGCTACAGTCTTATAAAATCAAAATATTTAATTGTGAACGCTATTTCGGCAGTACAATGTTTATTTTATTTCTGAAAATTCTAGAGATTTCTAGATGAACCTACAAAAAAGGTAGCTAACGTTTTGTTTTCTTCCGCAGTATGGCAGCGATGAATTCGGACACGACTCGCCGAGCCGGTACGCGTCACCAAAAGGCGCGGGCGGCGGCGCCTACCAGGAGCCATACTACGCGGGCGGAGAGTGGGCGGCGGGGTACTACCAGCCCCCGCCCCCTTACCAACACGACACATACGGCGCTTCCCCTGGTAAGTGTATTGAAGTAGATACCAAACCACGCGTACGTGGTACCATACTACGCGTGCGGCGGGGTCGTACCAAACCCCGCTCCTTTACCAATACGACACTTCTCTTGGTGTCTCGTGTACTGTCTAGATACCAAGGTACCTGGAAGTGGAACCATACTACGCAGGCAGTGGGTTACTCAGATTGACCGAGCCCCACGATAAGCTCAAGAAGGCTTAGGTTATAGGTACTTAACCAACGATATTATGTCCAAGGATAGGACAAACGCCCGTCATTTCGAAAATATAACCCTGTTCCGTACAGCAGAGACTTCCTTATTTTATGATGTTAAAATATTTTGGAAGAACAGTATACCAATGTCAACGATTACATATGCCCCTATGACGTCGTAGACTGTGAACGGACTTTTTCACCGCATAAATGGGTCATAAGTTCACATTTCACACACCCACAACTGAAAATTTAGAAAAAATCTTGGTCATTCTATTTTATTGGCGACAGTAAATTTCGGAATGTCAATCATAAATTAAATTGTCACTGGATATAAATTATGGTCTAATAAATAGTATTTTTTATTAACATAAGGAAGTCTCTGCTGTACGGAACAGGGTTATATTTTCAAAATGACGGGCGTTTGTCCTATCCTTGAATTTATGTCATATACAAATACTTAAATAAATAAATATTTCGAGACAATCTTACAAAAATCGACCTAGTCCTACGGTAAGCTCAGTAACGCTTGTTGTAGGTACTAGACGATGATAATTAATATATATAATAGATAGATTCATATAAATAATTAAATACATAGAAAACACCCATGACTCAGGAACATCTGTGCTCATCACACAAATTGGCATTTGAACCCAACACCAACGGTCTCATAGGCAGGGTCACTACCCCCTAGGCTGTCGTCAGTTCCCTACAGCAGCGGTTGCGTGTTGCAGGGCTCCCGGGGGCGCCGAGCGAGCCCGCGGGCGCCGAGCTGCCCCTGCCGCCCATGTCGTCATTCCGCGCCGCCGCCCCGCACCACTCCCCCAGCGACGGCATGCTGGTCTCCAAACCTCTACAACCTGTAAGTTACAAAAACTGTCAAAATATTTTTTCCTAACTAGTGCGTAAAAAGCGCACTTTTCGCACGCTTCGCGTGCGTAAATTTCACTTTTTAAGCCACTTGCTATGAAAAATTAGGTTCGATACACGTGTAAAAACTTCTTTAAGACTCGGGTGATTGTCACCCTCGTTTCAGTCGGGCTCCAACGTTCATCCTCGTCAAAAAAAAAATTTTTTCACTAGTATCGAAATGTACTATTGTCTGTTACTGTTTGAGCTTGAATTTCTGTCAAAAATTACACTTATGGTACAAGATTTTATTAAATAAAATGAATAATAGTTATTTTCACCTCACTAGCTCGGAAAGAACTGTTTTATTCTTTAAAAACAGATAGCAAAGTTGCATTTTATTCACGAGAGTGCAAAGTCATTTCATACAAATTGTTTATTACTAATCGAGTGATTTATTGATGTTAGCTGGTTGGATGTTCTTTTATTTAATGTTTTTGAATGACAAATGTTGGATATTAATAATTTCAATATAAAGGTTAAAGTTTTCCTTGTGGTGAAAAATTGTGTGTAGCACTCTAACTTGGTAGCAAAGTATGTTCCGCTCTCGTGTTTTGAGACCCTCCCAATGCTCAAGATTCCGCTCTTTTAACCACTCGTGGTTCAATTTTTGAATGTTTCGCTAGCTCGGGTCTCAGTATTAGCGCGAGAAGGTAAACACAAACACTGACTTTGCTCCCTTGTATAAGAAAATATATAGATACTGCCAAAGTGCCAAATGTACAATTGGGACAACACACTGTGTATACTTTGGACTTCAGTCGTAAAGCTATATTTGTTGACGATTTAAAGCCGTTTATAAGTAAGCAGATAACTGATTCTTTGATTACACATGCTCGAAATTAAAACGTCCAACCCGCCCAGATGTACGCGTCGGCCAGCACGCCCACGGTAGCCGGCGAGGCGGGCAGCCTCTCCTCGTACGGTTCGTCGCCGTCCACGCCGGTGCACTCCCCTCCCCCCCTGCCGGCGCGGCTCTACCCCCCGCTCAAGCACAGCCCACACATGCACCACCATCAGGTCAGTCTTCGACAGTTATGAACTCCTGGTACTTCAAATTGGACGTATTAAAACGCCATTTTAAAGCGTATGGACATTCCCTCGGAGCGTTTGGAGGAATTAGCGTCCATGAGACGGGAATGGCGTAAAATGGTTAGAGAAGGTGTAGCTCCGTTCGAAGAAGCTCGTCTCAAACACCTGGACGAAAAGCGCCATCTAGGAGGGAGCGTACCTAAACTCTCCTGCAAATACACGGGACCTATATATGGTTCAACCTTTCCTACGTTATGAGCTCCTGGTACAGTTAGCAGCAAAAGTTGCTAAGCGTTTGAAGTGTTCAAAATGACCTACACGCGCTCTTATTCTCTTGGCAATAGAGACGTGTTGATCTCATTTTGAACACCTCAAATGCTTAGCTACTTCTGCTGCTGACTGTACTTGAATTCAACCGAACTGGTTTGTGGCTCATTCAACTGTTGCTATGGTTACGGTTTTATGTCACTTTTATAACTAAGTATTGGACCCGGGTATGTCCTTAAACTACGTCCAACAATGAGAGGTAGGGCACAGCGATGACCATCACGCTTGAATCTGGGGCAGCCCGACTGGGGAAGTACCTCCTCCTTACAGAAGACCACAGCCATAATAGCACTGCTACCTTTCAGGTATGCAGTGTTGTGTTCCTGATGGTGAGTAAGGTTCCCAGAGCTCCAACCCCCCTTAAAGGCCGGCAACGCGCTTGTGACTCCTCTGGTGTTACGGGTGCCCATGGGCGACGGTAATTGCTTACCACCAGGCAATCCGTCTGCTCGTTTGCCGCCTATGTCATAAAAAAATAATAATAATAAGTGTTGTTGTTATTCCGTCCCATCAGCCAGGTGACAACTGAATTTATATCGCACTAGGCGACATGTTTCGGGTAAGCTCTGGCACCTGTTTTCAAGCCGAGTCAGGACACACCGCTTGGGGTGAGGGTGTATCACCGAGTGTGTCCTAAATCGGCTTGAAAATGGGTACCAGAGCTTACCCGAAACATGTCGCCTAGTGCGATATAATTACACGTGAGTTTATCCGTTTGTAACTAAGTAGTAACGAAACTTATTAAACAGTATCATATATTAAAATGTCCTGATAATTACCAGAGTTGAATAGCCAAATGTTTTTTTTTTTTTTTCAATATGTGGCCGTAACCATTCCAGGGCGCGAACTGGGCGGCGAGCGGCGTGGCGTCCCCGGGCAGCGCGGGGGCGGCGCACGCGCTGGCCGTGGGGCCCGTGGGGCTGCCCAACGGCCACCACCAGCACGTGGCGGTGTTCCCGCCTAACGTCATGGTAAGCACCGATCCTGGTCAGTAGGACTATTTGTGACTAGTCAACCTCTGTCGGATTTTAGTAGAGCTTACAGCCAGAAAGCCTACGGCGATTTAACGAAATTGTTTGTCTCTGTCGCTCTAATTAGGCCTTAATTGGAGTAAAAGACAAAGCAAATTTTAAAGTTGATACGTAGTCCTAACGCGTATATATAAATTTCTAACACACTTCTGTATTACATACTATAAATGTGTAAGGGTCGACTTTTCAATCGTCAGATAAGCCTTATTCGATGAATAACTCTATGGACTCTATGGTTATCTGATATGTGCTTATCTGAGAATGGAAATATCGGCCCTAAATTAAATAAATAAATAAATATAACATGTTGAACTAAAACTAAAAAGTTAGGGAATCTTCCGTCGAGAGAAATTATGGGCCAGTGTTTGTTTTGTCATAAACTAAAAAAAGGTACCTATTCAGTTTTTTCGTACAAGGCTGGCAGCACTACTAGAATGTCGATGATGTCTACAGATGACAAATAACTAGTAATATTCCCATTAAAAACATTCCCATGCTATAAACATAGAATTAAAAAATTCTCCCGCTTTTTAAAATACGATTTTCTAGTGTTTTTTTAGTGATTTTTGTCATTTTCAAGCATGTATCCCAGCATGGATGAATCTCATTTTTAATTACACGTTTTTTTTAAATCCGAATCAAAATATTATTATTTTTTTAGAATATATTAAAAACTAATAGAACTAACTGTTTTTTGTGAAATATTTTGATTTGCTTTGATTTGTAAGTACATAATACTACTATATAAATTAAAGATTTTTTTTTTTAATAGAAGGCATATACTTAACAAAAAGATGTTCGAGACGGGATTAGAAATTAGCGGGTTCGAATCCCGTCTCGAACCCCGGAGGACCTCGTCGCTTTTTCTTAAATATATATCATCAATTTCAATGTTTAACAAATTGTTGCTAATAAATTAATCAATATTTCGATTCGGATCCTATAGTTATTACTACAACTGTTACTTACTGGCTTGTTTCACAACATTTTATCCACCATTTTGTAGATGAATAGTTTACAAAATGACAACTTAGTGAAGTTATATTATGCGTCATATTTATTTTAAAATAGGTGACGAGTTGTGAAGCAAGCCGATGTTTTCATTAATATTGTATTCGTTTTGTTTATGATTTCAACGAAACTCCGTATGACTTCATTTCTATACTTATTTATACTGTATTTTTGAACAGTCAGTAGCAAAAGTGTCAGTAGCAAAAGTAGCAAAAGTCACTCGAGGTGTTCAAAATCAGTTGGACATAATTTTATGAGTTAGTTAAGAGAATAAGAGCGTGTCTAGATAATTTTGAACACCTGGCGCGCTTAGTGCTCGAATAAATGTTTTTTCTTTTAACATTAATAATGTACATAAACCGTTTTGTTATTTATACAAAAAACCGGTTTATCTACCACGATATATAAATGACAAATCTGTTCCGATTTATCCATCCGATTTGTCATTTCAGTAAAAAAAAATTAAAACAGATTCTAAGTCATACTGCGTTCGTTGAAATTTTTGTTTTTGTTTTTGTCTTTTATGTTTTTTTTTTTAATCAGCGACCCGTGTGGAGCTTGTTACCATTGCCCTAGATGTAGTAGATAGTGGTTTAGTAGCTAGCTTCTCGTGTTCTAACAGGACAACATACATCTCATCAATAGCCTAATACATTCGTGACTAATAAAAAATTACACTAAAAAAAATCGTATGCTAAAATTTAAAAAAAAAAAAATAATTAAGTGTATAATTTACGATTCTGTATCGGTATACACATGACTATGTAACTTTTTGTATACTAAAGAATGTAATATGAATAGAGTGCGAATTTGTGCGAATATTTATAGACAGCTACGTAGGTACCACCCGGGACTCTGAGTACAATATTACCATAACAGCATTAACTTTATAAATAGTCGCCATATAAAACTATAATCGACGCGTAAATATATTCTCTGATTTGAAAGATAGGATACACAATCAGAAGTGATCGACTGTAGGATTTAATTTCCTGGGGTCTAGTTCGGTATCTTAACATGGATATGACTTACAATCCCACGATTCTTTTTGTTACTTGCTATTATATGAAATGAAATGAAATGAAATAGTTTATTTCAGGCTTGACATGGCCCATAAAATTGTTAATTTTACATATTTAAAATGACTTAAAATAACTATGTTAGTAGATTATATAAAAGGTAAAATATTTTTATTTAAAATTTCGTGACTCATTGTAATATTAATTGAAGAAAACACAACTTGACAGTTTATTTACATGTCGCGCGAGTGACTACATAAATGTGAGTAGAGTTTTAGCATTTAAAAAAGTCAAATAACTAAAGGTTAATAAAAAAAATGGTAACTCTTTCTTACAATTACACTTCTGTTTAAGTTATTTAAGTTAAATAACCTATTATTAAGATATATATAAGTTAAATAACCTATTATTCATCGCGAACAATTTCATTTGTTCATATAAGTTAACCCTCGACAAAAAATATTAATTATTTAATTAAAATTAAATCAAATCAAATATGTTTATATCGAAGTTACATACAATTTTTGAACATATACTTCATAGGTATGCTAGTGTATTATGCTAACTTATATCTATGTTATTACTAGAAAGTAATAATTATTAGTTTAGTTTAGTTTTTTATTGGTAAACACAAATACAGACACAGGGTAAATCGCCAGTTACTGGCCACCTTTCAATAACTGGCCACCATATACTGAAAATGGACTCTATTTACCTATAAACAGAATTCATTTAAGCATAAGGTGGCCAGTAATTGAAGGGTGGCCAGTAATTGAAACCCCATTTGAAAATGTGTTCTATTTATAGGTAAACAGAATTCATTTTCAGTATAAAGTGGCCAGTAACTGGCGATTTACCCTATTACATAATAAAAAATCAAAAAACAAAAAAAGTGCCACGAAATGGCCTCATCTCAGCATATTGCATATATTAATTATTAACAGAAAAATCCCGGGAAATCCCGAGTCACATCCATGTTAAGTATAACGTTTTAGTTTGTTCACCCCGCGTCCTCGAGCTGATAACAGACAGTAAGGTTACATGGCCCGGGCCAGACGGCACGGTAGGGTACTGGGGTGGATGGTGGCTCCCGGGTCGCGGAGTACATCCCCCGCTGTCGCAGGGCGCGCCGGCCGAGCAGCGGCAGCTGGATGAAGCCATGGTGTTCCTTAGGGAGCACTCGGACGTCGGCGTAAGTACACACGGCTTCACTACTTGCTAATGGGATGATGATGAAAAAAAATCTGGACTACACAAATCGACCTAGTCCTACGAGCTCAGTAAGGCTTGTGTTGTAGGTACTAGACTATATATATAATAGATAGATACATATAAATACTTAAATACATAGAAAACACCCATGACTCAGGGACAAATATCTGTGCTCAACACACAAATAAATGCCCTGAACCCAGGACCATTGGAGCCATAGGCAGGGTCAGTACTCACTAGGCCAGAGCGGCCGTCGGATGATGAAGTTCAAGACATTGTTAAAGTTAGTTGAAAATTCTCGGTGATCGGTATTTTACGACGCTTTCATGACAACGTAATGATTTAATATGGATAAGTCTGTGTTGAAAAATAAATGGTTTTTTTTTTTCTTGTAAATTAATGTGTTTATCTATGTTTGATATTTTCAAACAATTGCTTTTACAATTGAGGATACAAATAAATTATCAAATTAGAGAATTTATTTTGTCATTATATTGTCCGATTAAATATGAAAGGTTCAAATACCGGTAGTTTATAGTATGTAGTACCGGTAGTTTATAAATATGAAAGGGTAAAATACAAATAAAAAATACCAGTTTTGTATAGAGTAAATACCGGTTTTCCATCACTGTGCAAAATATATTTGTTTTTGTATTTTGTCAATTACCTACACAAATACAAAGATAATGTAAAGTTTAAAAGAGCCTTGTGACGTCATTATTGAGTATAAATTATATTATGGCGTGACGTTATACATCATCTTAATTAAATAGGTATACCAATGTTGATTTTTGTTTGTTTAAAATGTCATCATCCCTTTTTAGCGAAAATGTATTAGGAATTAACTATCATACTCATCAAATCATGTTCCGTAATCTTTACTGTTGGCAACAAGCATTAGTAAAACAACTAATAACGGATTATAATATCGCGTGTACTGAACTGGAATTCCGTCTCGACGTTTCGAGCTCCTTGCAGCGTTCGATGTGAATGGATCGACTCGTACGTTTCGCGATTAACGCGATATATACAGTTTTTAGTTGTTTTGTGTCATGAATTATTGCCGTGGCCATTGAAGACAAATTGGGGAATGCAACCGGTTTTGTATAAATAAAAAACCGGTACTAAACTAAACCGGTTTATTTCATAGTGAACAACCGGTGGTTATCATAGTAAAAACCGGTTTATGTCATAGTAAAAACTTTTTAGTCATAATAACAAACCGGTTTATGTTATAGTAAAAATTCTGTTTATGTCATAGAAAAAAACCGGTTTTGCTTTTCTTAAAATTAGAGTATTGAAGTAAGTTTTAGTGACTGCGTGGCATGGTTTGGTTTTGAGCTTATTATTATTTTGCAAATGTATACCTAACTTGAATAACTAAAGTTTTCCTCGTAGTTTCCCTTAACTTAGTAATGTCATTATATTGCTCTATAAATGGGTACAATAAAAAAAAAAGTCACCGAAACATAAAGAAATGTATGTTACGTAGGATAAAATAGAGGAAAAAAGTTTAGTCTGGCGATCATCACATGTCAAAAGATGCTTTGGGATTAGGGGGTCACAACTGGTTTCGACTTAGTGTTAAGAAAACCGGTATTAAGACTTCAAAACCGGTTTTGTTTATTAAAAGTCAAAATCGGCTGTGATTACTAGTTATTGGTACAACTCTCACAAGGTGGTCCGAAAACCTGGGGCCTATATCTCGAACACTTGAAACTTGTAATACAAGCGGAAGTCACTTACTTGTAATACAAGCGGAAGTTACTTAACGTAACTTTACGTCACGAACGCGTTTGCGTTTCCCACGCGTTCGTAAACGTTTTATGGCGTCAAAAGAAACTACACTAGAGCCTCTGTTAGAAATAGACTTCCGCTTGTATTACAAGTTACAAGTTTTCGAGAAATAGGCCCCTGGTCAAAGGTTATGGCGATTGGAGGAGGCCTATGTCCAGCATTAGACGTCTTTCGGAAATGAACATCATCATCATATCAGCCGAGGGACGTCTATTGCAGCTACAATAACCAGTAGATTTCCGCGATCTTTACTTTAGATCGTCGGTCCACCTTGTGGGCGTTTTGCCGCCTCTGCGTCTTCCTATACGCGGTCGCCGCTCGAGAACCTTTACGCCCCAAAGGCATCGGTAATTATCGGTGGTTTAACGTAGTCGAATGTACCAGGGCGCCAGGATGGAGGAGAGACTGGACGACGCCATCAACGTGCTGCGCAACCACGCGGAGGCGCCCGAGCTGTACCCCCAGGACGTGCAGCACCAGCCGCCAGGTATGCCACGTGGAACGAACGGAGAGCTGATAAATGATGTCCCGGAAATCACGGGATTTTTTTCTACAGTCCCGGGATGGTACGATTTCCCGGGATTTTTGGGATCGGGCATACCACTTTCTACCACCGCACCGCTCGCCGTCGGCAGTGCATTCATCCTCACACCCTGGAGCGTAAAGGGTCGCACTAAGCGGTTCAAGAGGAGTTTCCTCCCGCGAACGCTCCGGCTGTGGAATGAACTCCCTGACAAGGTTTTCTAAGGACTACAGTATGAGGTTCTTCGAAAAAGGAGTGTGTAGGTTTTTAAAGGGCTTCGTGAGTTCATTACTTTTTTATAGTAGAGTTATTTTTTTCCTCTCGATAGTGAGGTGAAAAATTGTGTGTTTCACTCGGCAACAAAGAGTGTTCAACTCTCATGCTTTGAGACGCTCCCAATGCTCAAGATTCCACTTTTGAACCAATTTTGGAATCTTTCGCTAGCTCGGGTCTTAATATTAGCACGAGAAGGTAAACACTAACTTTGCCCCCTTGTATAACAAATGACTATAAGGTGTTTGTGTAAGCTGGTCCCTAACCACGTCTTGGTCCCGCAGTGTCCCGGCTTGGTCCCGGCCTGGCGCACGCGGAGCCCCCCGTGAAGATGGAGCGGCTCGGACTCCCCAACACCAGTACATATCCAAGTAAGTTGGAGACTCTGTTCCCTTGTCAAGTAGACAGTAGACCTTGTCAAGTAGAGAGTAAATATAAGAATATTTAAATCGAAAGAAAAATATCGATGATGTTAGTTAGCAGACGGTTCTACTTAATAAAAAAAAATTTAGAAAGGGCGTAGCACATTGTTAACGATGAATTCTCAATCAAATTTTGAGACTCCAATGCCGTTAAAAGGGATCAATACTCTTTCGGTAGATGTGTCTATATGTCACCCGTAATGACGTATACCAGGAAGGAGATAATAGAAAATATTTACAAGTCCAAGCGGTACTCGTATAGCAGAATTAGTAGTGCACTGGGCTAGTGATCCAGTGTTTGTGGGTTCGAGTCCAGTTTTAGGCCACCAGCGTTTTACGTAATAGTCGTAATTTTTTTTACAGAGAAGCGCAAAGAGCCCCCGGATTCTGGTCTGGACTCCAAACCCTCGTCGTCGGGCTCCGCCGACCTCGCCAAGCCCGGCTCCAAGCGCTCCCGGAGATAGTGAGTCACGCATATATAAACATTTTTATATATCCATTTATATATTTAAAAAGTGATGACTGAAAATCATTATTATATTTATAGCTTATTTACTGATGTTTCTATTAAGGATTGGGCACATAGGCGCGTTTTGTGAGCGTGGCGATAGCGCAGCGTGACACCGGTGTGGCTAATGTAACGAAATAAGTAACACATTCGGACGGCAGCGTCGCGCCCCGCTCACGCCACGCTTACAAAACGCGCCTATGTGCCCAAGCCTTTTTATTGACACCTTTTTAAATCGTACAAAGATATTGCTACTCAGTTAGTTATTTATTAAGTATTAATGATCTATAAGTATTTTAACCGACATGGTATAATAAATTACTAAGGCCCACGATACGAGAAAAATAAAGTTCAAACTCAAACTCAAACGTTTATTCAGTAAGTAGGCCACAAGGGCACTTTTAGATGTCGAGTATACAAAAGAAGAAAAATAAAAACTACACCGGTTCTGTTTTTGTTTGCAATAGTAAATAAAGTAAAATTACAAACTCAAGTAATTCCATTCTGCTCGAAGGTTGATTAGCTTTCAGATTTACAGTCGCCATCAGATATATCGGAGCTGTGGAGGTGCTCAAAAATATCGGAACATGCACTTTATGGCCTTGACAATAGAGGCGTTGTTCACATATTTGTGACAACCTCCACAGCTCCGATATATCTGAAGGCAACTGTACATTTTTTTGAGATAATCAACCTTCAAGCAGAATGGTTTACTCGAGTTTTAAGTTAAATGACACCATTTCTTTCGTTTCGAAATCGAATAAAATAAAAAATGCAATTGCAAAAGTCGCATATTTATATGTTCGTGGGCCTTAGTGTAGAGTATGATTGGATGCTCGAACCTGGGCGTGCAGCGTAGCGTAACCTGTGTGCCCGCTCCCGTAGGGTTCCATTTGTTTAACTTGTACGCCGCTCGCCCCGCTCCACGCTCCGCTCGAGCGAGCACTCAGACTTAAGTGGATGATGTAATGTGTATCGCTGGTCGGTCGGAGCGACCCGCACGGCGCCGGCCGACGCTCGATATTGTTTCCATTGCAGTCCGAACTTTATATTACATTAAGGCCCACTTACGCCGCTCAGGGTTAGCCAATTAACCTGAGTTTAACCGGTTAAGTCCATACGTTTGACACTAACTGTGGTTACCGGTTAACCCTGATTGGCGCAAGTGGGCCTAAACCTATGTCCAGCCTTGTCCAAAAGTATTGAGTACACACTTTTTTATTTACTCTAAAAACCTCACTTTCTAAATGCTGTTAAACAATTTTCCGGTATTTGAAACCTGTACATAGTTAATAATACTATGTATTAAATAATAAAACAAAAAGCACCAAAAAGTCTTGAACGAATTGGCTTATAGCATATTTTCTATGCAATCACCAGTCACCGCAACGACTAATACCTTATTAGTGTAAAAAATAAGATATAACTACACTACACTAAACTATCGAGTTTTCATATAAAAGCCATAATTCCCCTAGGCTGTATTAATCTGATATTTTTAATAAAAAAAAACCGGTTAAATATAACACAATATAAATACTAGTGTTAATATAATTCTTATAATTCGGTTATTCAACTTTAACCGGTTATGCATGTCATTACCGGTTAAATTAAAATGTATACGAAAAATAAACCGGATTTTTTTATATAATAAGTTTGTTTCTATCTTTAATTATTTACTGAAACTAAACCTATTTGTGTGTACTACTTTCAAAAAACTAAATTTATTTATGATATAAATATTTATTTTTATATATCAGATATGTTTGCTATGTTCGGGTCAAATTTTGCCACTCGATTTTAAACTAAAAACGAATCAACTTATTTTTTTTCAATATTTTGATTTTTAAGTAGTAACACTACTAAATAAAAAGTTGAAATAGATGACATATACTTTAAGAAAAATTGATGAGTACCTTCGGTTTCCGACACAAGATCCTGTCTGACTTTTTCTTAAGTATATGTGACATTATCTATGAAAAGGATCTTATTGTCGATGGCGCTTATGTCGTTGTTCAAGATGACGCGATACAAATGTAACGCGGTTCGACGTCAGTGCCATCGACCATAAGGTCCCTTTTCATAGATAATGCCACATATATCATCTATTCCAATTTTTAATCATTTTCTTTATTAAACTTGTATAATTATCATTATCAAATATTTGTTAATGATGGAAGTAGTCAAAATATATCATGTTGTACAGTCGCCATCAGATATATCGGAGCTGTTGAGGTGGTCAGAAATATCGGAACAACGCCTCTATCGTCAATGCAATAAAGTGCTTGTTCCGATATTTGTGACCACCTCGACAGCTCCGATATATCTGATGGCAACTGTACCTACATTAAATAAATGTGACATTATCTATGAAACGGGACCTTATTGTCGATGGCGCTTATGTCGTTGTTCAAGACGATACAATACAAACGCGACGCGATTCGACTTAAAAAGTGCCATAGACAATAAGGTCTCTTTTCCTAGATAATGACACTAATGTAGAGTGTAGAGTTCGGACTGCAGCTGTGTGTTGGTTCTAGCGCGCCGCAAGCGCCGGCCGGCGACTTCGGCCGCTGCCGCCCGGCACCGGCCGACGCCATGTAAGTCCTCCCACCACCACCACACACCCCACACCACCCCACAAACCCACACACACACACACACACACACACACGAACACCGGTTTTTCTGAAACTGATCCCAATCACAAGAAAAATGCCATCCCACTTGTTAATAAAGCTTCTGAACTCACTTTATAGTAATTTATGTATCTGTGCATAATGAAGGGCATCACAACAAGAGTGTGGGTTTATAGTAACAGGGTATAATGACATCACACAAGTGTTGTCATGCCTAATTATGTATAGTTGCATACACTACTTTATCTACACACATATCATAAGTGTTTTAAGATGGGTTCAGGAACAGCAGGGAAATGACCTGCATTATCACTAGTGCTACTTGTAAACATTAAAAAGTCAACGAACAAAACAAATGACAGCTTGGAATGACGGCGTTTCGTATTTCATATCTCAGTCAAATATTTTTTTAAACCATAGACAAGCGAATGAACTCCCTATTCTATTGTCACTCGAGTTCAAATGTCGTTCAATTTATATAAAAAAAACATAACGAATTGGCGTTTCGTATCAATGACTGTTTTAATATCTATAGATACTAGAATAGACACCCCACTTGAATTTGGCAGCTGTTCCAAATTGAAACTCATAACCTACTGTTTTCAGGTGGTAATTTTAACTTTACATCTCCATTAATTTCTGATGGTTAATAATGCTGGTCATTGCCTACGGTTTCTGGACGCATTTTAGAGCACTAATGATATGTACGTAGGTAAAGTAAATTATATGTGAAAAACTTAACTGAAGCACCATGTCTATGTAGTTGTGCAGAGAATTAATATGGAACTTACGTCAACATTTGAATATAGAACGCCGACATGCGTGTACACACGTTACTACTACACAGGCCAGGTGCTTTAACTAAGTTATTCATTTATGTTTTGTTAGCAATTGTCAAAGTGCCATATGGGCTTTTCATACTTATTACAAAAAAAAACATGTTTTTTTCTTATACAATACGAAAAAATATTGATCCCAAATTTTTTTTCCTATTTTGTTACCGTTGATCCTAATTTCATATTAAAAAATACTACAAGTTCAGAAAAACTGGTACACATACAACAATGTAATTTAAGTTACAAATTAATTTATTTAACATAATATCCTCTGGCCGCCTACAGAGGAAAACCTGACAAGTACAATCAGCGTCATATGCAGTCGCAGGCGAAGTGTCCAAATATATCACAACATATCCTTACTGCATATTTTATAAAAATGACTGCTTCAATCACGTTTATTTAGTCATTCGGATATGTTTCGAATAGCATAGGTCTCTCAAGCACTAAGGTTGCCTTAGGCAGTCATCTGTGACATTATCTATGAAAAGGGACCTAATTGCCGATGGCGCTTATGTCGTTGTTCAAGATGGCACGTTACAAATTTAACGCGGTTCGACGTAAATGCCATCGACCATAAGGTCCCTTTTCATAGATCATGCCACATTTTTCTCCGAAGCTAAATAAACGTGAGGAAAGCCATATTTTTTCATAAAGTATTACAAAGACTCTAGAAAGTTTAAATACTAATACATCCTTACTGTTATACAATTAAAGATCTGTACAGATATATTTGGATACTTTTGTCACTTACTATATGATGCTGAGTGTACAGTACAATAGGTGACCTTACGTGTCACACCGGACAAAAAAATAGTGACAATTATATTTTTAAAGGATCATAGAACGTAAATGGACTATGTCTATACAAAATCGCATTCCCCTCAACCTGGCACACACACTAGCGCCATCTGTGACGTTTGACAGCAGCCTACTGCTGTCAAACGTATACCTAACCAGTATAGAATAGAACAATAGAACCTATTCTATTCTAGTTCACGTATAGAAAGTATTCTATACTAGTTCTGTGGAAATGTCTCTTTGTCGAAGTAACTCAACATGAAGCCCAAAGATGGCGCTCCGCTACATAATATTGAAAACAGAGAAATAGCTGAAAAAAATAGATGAAATGTTGAAAGAATGCTACTTTGTATAGACATTATAAACCATTATTTCTATGATCCTTTAATATTAAAACAAGTGTGAAAAATAGGGTTATTCGCTAATGACTGGCCACATTTTGCAGTATAGAAAGAACTATGATTACCAATAAAATGAAATTATTTTTAACATAGTGTGACCAGTTATTATTATTAGAAGGCGGCCAGCTAATTTGGTGTTGACAAGTGTAGTAAATTATCATTTAAATGTTCTCAAATAGATAAAAATCAAATTAAGTAATCACTTTCATTTAACATGTAGGGTAAATTGCCAGTTACTAGCCACTTATCAAAACATATTTTCTAATGACATTTCAATTATTGGCTACCCTTCAATAACTGGCCACCTCACACTAAAATTTCAATAGCCTATAAACAGAATTCATATTTAGTATAATGTTGCCAGTGGAGGGTGTTACTAGCGAATTACCCTACATTTAGCCGTCCGTAAAAAAAACTAAAAAAAAACCGTCCTTTTAACGGGCCTCCAGGCGGCTAGAGGTTATTACCAAGTTGTTATAAAACAATGTGCCGTTGTAGCTGCTCCTCCGCGGACGAGGACGACGTGGACCCGGACACGAAGGCGGCGCGCGAGAGAGAGCGCCGGCAGGCCAACAACGTGCGAGAGAGGTGCGGATATATGTAACACGGGACCGTGGGCGAAACTAACTGTCGTTTATAGAAACCGTTACGGTATTTGTAATTCGAAAATTGAGTTTTACCCTTACCATTGTGACTTTGAGGTTTTCGATAACGAGTATCGAGTTTACTATCTGTGCATCTTGTTATAGTACAAGCGAGATGCACAGATAGTAAACTCGATACTCGTTATCGAAAACTTCAATGTCACATCTCATGGTAAGCGCATAGAGCCCGGATTTACGGCAAACAAAAGACTGTCGCAATGTTTAGTTTAGTTTATTTCACGAAAGGTAATTACATTATAAGTTTGACTTATTTGCAAAGTTGTAAGATGGGGAAATTAAGACTAGGGACGTTACGGGTATTCGCCTATTCGGAACCTCACTATTATATTCAATATGGTCTCCGCAAAACACATGTAGAGAATTATGTATAACTCTTTACGAAGTTGTCCGATTCCGATATATTTTTTAAATATAACGACAAGAATGACAGATCTAACTAAGTCACGTGATCTATACTATTTGCGTTTCGATAGCGCTTTCTATAAACGATTGTTCTTAGCTGCGGCCTTGGGGCAGATGGTTGTGTCGTTTAACTTGTCCTGTATGCAGCGTCTTATGATGCTTTGACGTTTTATCCCAATTTTATAATCTAGTTTTCCATTTCCAACACTCGATTCCATTCATGGAAAGCTCCAGATTCCACTTTGAACCACTCGCTATACTCGTGATTCTATTTTAGAATCTTTCGCTAGCTCGTGTCTCAATATCAGCACAAGAGGGTAAACACTAAACTTTGCTCCCTTCTATAACAAACAACTATTCTATTGGTTTGTGACATTTTTGGGTTAAAAAAAATACTTCGAACGATATAACCATCTGGCCTGTATTTCTGAAATTATATAACTGTGTATTTTGTCCTTGTCTATACCATGTTTCATCCCTTGCTTTTCAAGTCCAAATATAAAAAAATATCATTTATTTTTTGTGAATAACGTAAATATTCAGTAATTAATTATAAAAAAGTGAAATTTCATTTATATGAAACGGAGTCTGAAGCATTTTTATAAATTCGATTAATTGACCTTTGACCTTTTCTCCTGGACAAGAACATCGTCCTCGAAACGTAGGAGGTAATTTTTCAGATTTATAAGTACACGGTAATGTGTGTAATTGTATCAAGATCATATATTTTTGGATTTATTTAGTTCATTTTTTATCTGCTTTCAACTCGGAATCACGAACTATGAAATACGAGAATTAAAATGTCCAAAGTTTTTAATTCTATTCCGTTACAAGGAATAATGGTTGCCTGATTGATAATCCTAATGGTGTTAAGTCAGCGTCATATAGTTGGCAGCATTCAAAGTAGTCAAATAGTTCGGTACACCATACAAATTCTAGTGTGCCGAACTTTATGAGTACTTTGGATGCTACCAACTATATGACGCTGACTGTACTTTAAAAGTCTTGCAATAAGGTTTAAATAAATAATATATCTATAAATGTTTTGGGACTTTAGTTTGTCTATTAAGATCTAAAACGCTTGTGATACTAAGTAGAAAGCACTTTAAAAACCAAGTTTAATCGAAATGTCTAATAACATTTTTTTTATATTTGGACTCTGCTTCTAGGTGTCTCTTGTATATAAACTAACAAATATGTATTATAGTTTCAGCATTTCATTTTAACAGACGCAGTATGTAAAATATAACGCAAATCGCTCTTTACGGTCTTAACTTTACGGCTCATATTACCGCGACATTATTATAGGTCTTAAAGGTTAAACATATAAAAACTAAGAATAAGATACACTGTAAAGGTTATATATTAACAGCTTTTCCTCGCGACTTCGGCCAGCCATGCCCGTCTTTAAAGTATGGTTGCGGGTAAAAATTATCCTATGTCCTTTCTCGTAGCTCAAACTCTCTCCATACCAAATTTCATCCCATTTGGTTTAGCGGTTTAAGCGTGAAGAGGTAACAGACAGACAGAGAGAGTTACTTTCGCATTTCGTCACCACTTTAAAAAAAATCTGGTATGTCATACTGCTACTCTAAGTCGAAACGTAGTAACTTGTATACGTTTGTAGGTCACAATTTCTACAGGAAAGATGCTATAATTAATCTGTATGAACGAAGCATGTTTTAATATTTCGTAAGTGTAAGGTCTGAGCGGACGCTAGAAGCGGAGCGGGTAGCGTCGAGCGTCCAAGCGATGGGGAAGCTCCTATACATTTACATATGTTTGATATGTACGCCGCCCGCCCGACCCTCGCGTCCACTCAGACTACACTTTATGTGACGGTAAGTGGACATTTATATAGGTCATTGGTTGCGCAGCTTCATTGGCTATCTCCCACAAGGTATACGCATGTTTTCTATCATTCTCATTTCACACACTAACATGGGGTTTTTAAAAATTACTTAATTTAAATCAAATTGGTACCTTAGCGATGTTTTTAAAGTTTAATTGACTAGCAGAGAATGCCGTTTGGCATTAAGTCAGATTATTTGTGCATTTATATTGTGCAATATATATTTAAATAAATAAATGGTTTATACACGTTTGTTTAAATGAACAGTTTATATTAATAATATCTTTTTAGTTATATGATTGTTGCACAAATATTTATAATATAGGTACTTTTTTTTTTCAAAATAATGGGTTCAAAATAAAAAATAATAATTAATTTTAACTTTTGATTTAACACTAACATATAGAACTTAAAAAAGGCAATACTTTAAAAAAAAATAGACAAACATCATATATGTATTTTGTAAAAACTATTTTTTTTTTTATTAAATAGATAACATATAATTAACAAAACGTATATAAGATCACCAGTGTGACCGGATGGTCTAGTTGGTCAAATTAATTGTTAATAAATCCAAAGTGAATCAAAACAAACGGATAAACTCAGGTGCAATTATATCGCACTAGGCACATGTTTCGGGGTCAGTGAGCGATACACCCACACCCGAGCGGTGTGTCCTGACTCGGCTAGAAAATGGCTACCAGAGCTTACTCGAAACATGTCGCCTAGTGCGATATAATTACACGTGAGTTTATCCGTTCGTAACTAAATAGTAACATGGCTCACAGCAGTTTTAATTATATTCGTGTGAAGCTCATTTTGAACACGACTGGACCTTGTAGAATTTTTATTAAAATACAAAGTGAATAAATAGTTATTTGTTATACAAGGGTGCAAAATTGTATTTTAACTGCGAGTGTGGGATTGAAACTCGAGCAAGCGAATGGATTCTATAGTTTAACCACGAGCAAAGCGAGTGGTTTTAAAATAGAATCCTGAGCGTAGCGAGTGTTTCAATACACGAGAAGTAAATTACAATTGCACCCGTGTGCAACACAAAACTTTTCCCCTCACTACAGCGAGCAAAGTGAAACATGTAAAAAAAAGTTTTTGTTGCAAGTTCAGTTGCAATTGTAATTTAATTCTCGTGTATTGAAACACTCGTTGCTCGTGGTTAAACTATAGAATCCATTCGCTTGCTCGAGTTTCAATCCCACACTCGCAGTTAAAATACAATTTTGCACCCTTGTATACATATAACAAATAACTATTTTTTTGTTATTTTTTTGAAGCCATGTATGATGTTTGTCACGGGGCTATCTCTGCAAAACTCCATCCATTCCTTCAGTTTGGGTTTGTCGGTATTTTGTTGGAACAGATCGGCTGTCTCTCTCGCGCACCGCCTTCGACCGAGGTAACACAAATGTCTTATCGCTATTCCTTGAACAAACACTTGTTCAAGAATCGTGTTCATATATTTAAGTCGAGAAAATATTGCAATTATATATTTCATATGTCAATTCGTGGACTTTTAGCTTTAACCAATTTTGTTGCCAACGCGTGGTAAAGAAGAGCCAAGTCTCTTTTTTAAGCAATAAGAGCCGTGCCCTGTTCGCATCGACGGCGCGTCGTGGACTAAATAAACGCTAGGCTGTGTGTTTATAAATGATAATTCCTTTTCATTTGATTTATTCTATAAGTTATCACAGCAACCTTAAACAATAATATTACATGCGTACATACTTGCAATATTTTCCGAATCAGTCCAGTCAAATGAGTGAGAAGGTATTACATGAACTCATTGAACAGCTGTTCGTCGGCGGACGAGGGGGACGACGAGGGGGACCCGCAGGCGAAGGCGATGCGAGAGAAGGAGAGGCGGCAGGCCAACAATGCGAGGGAACGGTGAGTGCGAGGAGGACGCGGATAGGGACCTACTGACGAAAGCTGCTGGAGATCTTTTTTTTTTTTGTTGGAGTGGGGATTTTATGCACTTTATGCATCGTCTCCCCTGACCGCGGGAAAGCCATATTGGGGAGGGGTTGGGGTATGTGCCGCTCTTATCCCCTCCTCTGAAGAGGGGATATTGGCCCTAGCCACTAAACCCCTCTCCGGAGTTTCATTCTGTCATCTATTTCAATCCCGTGCTACTTAACTTATAAACCGGTTAATGGTATTAACGTGTAACCGGCTAGTTTTATTACGTGTAACCGGTTAATTGTATTAACGTGTAACCGGTTAATTGTATTTACGTGTAACCGGTTAATTGTATTAACGTGTAACCGGTTCCGATCCTCTGTATTCAACTAGATTTTTAATATCTGGTGTCATTATTGACAAATTAGCAAAATCGATAATTATGTTTCAAAATGCGATTATATTTTACATACTGCGTGGTACGAAATGGAAAAGCTGTATTAAATTATAATAATTTATTTATTTATTATATAATTACAATTTACGTCGTGCGATAAATTGTGATACGGCCGCCTAACCTGGTCCGGTCCGGTTCACATCCGGGCCAGGGCATTTATTTAAGTCTATATCGCCGCTCAAAATACGCAGACGGCACGGAATCGCGGTGACGTGCAGTAAAATTCTCTACTCGTCGCTTAACTAGCTTAGCGCTTTTTGGCAGCTCAATTTACGGTAAAGTCGCCATCAGATATATCGCAGCTGTGGAGGTGGTCACAAACATCCAAACATGCACTTAATCGCCTTGATAGTAGAGGCGTTGTTCAGCTATTTATGATCACGTCTACAGCTCCGATATATCGGCGACTTTACCGTGTATGTGACGTCACGGCGTTACTGCAACTACGAGGAGCCTATTGCATAACAACTTGTAACTAAAAATATTAGCGGAAGTCCCTTTGCAATTCCTTTTATTAGAAAAAGACGTCCGCTAATATTACCGATATTTAAATCGAAAGAAAATACAATACTGTTACGGTAGATGTGTCTACACGTCACCCGTAATGACGTATACCAGGAAGGATAAAATATAAAAAATTTACAAGTCCAAGCGGTACTCGTATAGCACAATCGATAGTGCACTGGGTTATTGATCCAGTGGTTGTGTGTTCGAGTCCCGCTTCGAGTCAAATTTCCTATACCTTCGATTTAAATATCGATAGTCGCTAGCAGACGTTTCTGCTCAATAAAAAAACAAAGGAAAAACAGTCTGTTATTAGTTGTAAATTGTCATGCAATGGGCCCTAGTTCAGATTCGTGTAAGACCGTCCTAGTTATACCTTTTCCTTTTAAAATTATCCTATGTCCATTCTCGTAGTTCAAATTCTCTGCATACCAAATTTCACCCTAATTGGTTCTGCGGTTTAAGCGTGCAGAGGTAACAGACAGTTACTTTGGCATTTATAATAATAATATGGCTTGTATACAGGATAAGAATACGGGACATAAACGAGGCGCTGAAGGAGCTGGGGCGCATGTGCATGACGCACCTGAAGAGCGACAAGCCGCAGACCAAGCTGGGCATCCTCAACATGGCCGTCGAGGTCATCATGACGCTCGAGCAGCAAGTCAGAGGTCAGCTCCACATTCTTACAAAATTTACAACACACCCTGTATATACATATTATACATACTAGCTTTTCCCTGCGACTTCGTTGGCCAGCCATTTCGTGGTTGCGGGATAAAAAATATCTTATGTCCATTCTCGTAGCTCAAACTCTCTCCATAGCAAATTGCATCCCAGGTTCAGCGGTTTAAGCGTGAAGAGAACAGACAGACGGACAGACAGAGTTACTATCGCATTTATAATATTAGTATTGTACTCGGTTACAACGGATGTATGTATACATCCGTTGTAACCGAGTAGTGACTACATGAATGTAATTTTATAAGTTTGATTATAAATATTGTTAAGATTGCAGATCAGTTAACGTATTCTCTACATTATCTGATCTGCAGAATAAATGCAAAGACGTGCAATATAACCGAGATTGAATACCGGTTAATTTCTATTAAAAAAAAAACCGGTATTCGATCTTTGACATTTAGATTTTAATCTAGACAGGTCTGAATTAGTAAGTTTTTTTTTCATGTTTTGACCATTATAATGTGACATAGATAATACCTAAAATTGCTCTGAATGAATTATTAGGTTAAGTTATTTGTATTTAACTATTCGAAAGTGTTGGTTGTCTTAGCAACAAATAACCTAAAATAAAAAAATGATTTTTAATTGCATCCCCGGTTTTCACACTTGTATGTTTACTGTCTGCAGAGCGCAACCTGAACCCCAAGGCGGCGTGCCTGAAGCGGCGCGAGGAGGAGAAGGCCGAGGAGGCGCCCAAGCTGCTGGCGGCGCCGCTGCACCACTACCCCGTGCCCGTGAGTCCGCCTCCACACTAAACCGGTTTTAGATTGCTAATCAGGTTCATAGGTAGTAAAACCGGTTTTTGCTTTGCCTTGAAAACTGGTTTGCTTGCGCACCCGGATTTGGTTTGCGATACCGGTTTTAGATTGTAAAACCGGTTTTTAGATTGAAAAAAAAAGGTTTTTAGATTGAAAAACAGGTTTTTAGAATGAAAGCTGTTTTTAGGTCGCAAAACCGGGATTTAGATTGCAACAGATTTGCTGGCGAATCCGGGTTCAGCGTGCAAAACCGAATTTTAATTGAGAAACAGTTTTGTAGGTCGACAAACCGTTTTTTAGTTGCAAAACTGGTTTTGAAATCGCAATACAGGGTTTTTGATTGCGAAACCGGTTTGCTTGCTAACCTGGGTTTGGCTTGAAAGATCGGTGTTTAGATTGCAAGACCGGTTTTCCCCATACAAGACCAAATCCGGTTGTGACCCCTACTCTCAACCATTTAGCTTATTCTAATTCAGAATGGTAGTGCTAACAGAGTTGACGACAGGTCTAGCCTAGTGGGTAGTTACCCTGTCTATAAAGCCAGTGATCCTGGGTTCGAATTCCAGTTAGAGCATTTGTTTGTGTGATTAGCACTAATAATTAAAAAATACTTAATCTTGACTTCAAGAGAAAAATGAAGAAGTTGTCGGTGAACTGCTTTATAATTTATCATTAAAAATCATAATTTAACCTCTAATTTTGAATTTTAATTATGATAAGCATAGTTTAATTTGCCTTGGCAAGTTTTGATACCTGGGAGGCTAGAGGATAAAAGTCCATCCTACTAGCAAACGTCAAAAAAAACAATTATTTGTATCGATTTGCATTCGCACAAAATGCATGTTTGCTATCTGTTTTTAAATCAAAAGAGAAATAGTATTTTTTTGACTCGTAGCGGGACTTGAACTTTACACACTGGAACCACAACAACCAGTGGTTATGGGTTCGAGTCCCGCTACGACAAAAAAAAAAAATTCTTTCGATTAAAATATCGATGATATTAATAATAATATTTGTGTCCGCAGGGCATGGGCCAGCTCCCCGGCCAACCGCCGTCGGGCCCGCAGTAGCCCCCGCCCGCCGCGGCCGGCCGCCTTCGACTCCAGACAAAGCATTGTTTCGCGTTTTAAAAGAAAAAGAGTACTAAGGGTGATGTTCAGCGCCGAAAACGCATATATGCGTTGTGTTCAAACATTCTTTTGCGATACATATCTCTAATTAGTGAATTATTAATCATTTTGATAACAACTCACGGAGATCATGCGTTTTTTTTTAAGACTATGGTCCTGAAATGCCATTTCGTTTTAATTAACAATTGTACAAAGTGCATTATAATTAGCAGAGCCCGGAAAATCCATAGCAAAACAAAAGACTGTCGCAATCAAACTAGTTGTAGAAACATTTTTTTATCGATATCGAGTTCTTCGATGTCTTATGGCATACTAATTTTCTGAATTGTCTATTGTTTTCAATGAGGTTCAAAAGGGAAGGATTATTACTTAACATGAAATATAAGTAACGTTAATGATATAAGTTACGTTGCGTATTAGATGAAATAACACATATAAAACAAACCCTTAACTTACCACTTCTTTTGCGTGTGGCGTGAATGATTAAAAAATAATGTACCTAAACATATCGGTATGATTTTTTTCGACAAAACTTACTCGATATCGATAAAAAAATGTTTCTATCACTAGTTTGATTGCGACAGTGTTTTGTTTTGCTATGGATTTTCCGGGCTCTGCTAATTAGTATTCTATTTCATATAAAGCGTGTTGCGATCGAACTATGGTTTTGCAGTTTGAGGGTAGCCGGCGGAACTATTTAAATGTAGTTAGCGACAAGGATCAAATATAGCCATACGTCCCTGTCTAAAAACTTTATTTAAATAGATTAATGTATTAGGACATTTCACGTGTAACGCGAGACGCGAATTCTTTGCGTATTTTATTAAACCACGTCTTAAATCATTATTAAATATGCAAAAAACTCGTGTCCCGCGTTAGTCGCAGTGGAATTACCCTGTTGAACACTTTTCACTAAGGGACTGTGTCTTGGGTATCTCGTGCTATGGTTTTATTTATACGCCTTGATGGCAGATAGGGACAGGGGCGGAGACCCCTAATGGCCGTATTGGGGCTTACACGTGGGTGCTAATGTATAGGCTCGCCCTCGCTAGGTGACTGTGTGTGTATAATCAATTATATCATAACAGTTGCGATTAATTATATGTAAATTGTACGTTTAGGTTTTTCGTCAGTTGAACTATCGGTTTGAATTTAGGTGTTGCCAAGAACGCATGCGTGTCGTTAAAATATTAATGATATGATGCTTGTATCGGGTATGACAAGTATTTATGATTTATATACGACAAAGCTTTTGAAAAAGGAAATTCGGGAGATACAATATGATATTTTGATTGATAAAAACCTTTACGAAAAGCGGGCTTCAAGATTATTTACATATTATTGATCGCAGCTTGTTGCGAAATGTTTGTAATTTTATTGACTATTGACATGTTTAAATCATGAATATTATGAAAATCAGAATTATCAAATATGATTTTTGTTAATGAACTTTTATGTTTTTTTTTTTATTTATTTTATGTTTTTTTTTCTGTTGTTTTTTTATAAATAAAGTTTTTATAGACTGAATACTTGTTGAAATCAAATATATACGATTTCAGCAAAATGTCATGTTTTATAAAGATACACACACAGTTGCCTAAACGTTTTAATAATAACCGTTTTTGCTTTCTTACCCAGTGACGAGTTACTAAAGTCATTAATGTACTGTACTTAAAAAAAGGATTTAATTGAACTGTTGTCAAAAAAGTGATTGTCTTTATTTTTGTATACCTGTACAAGTTTTATATTTGTTTTTTTGTGTATACGGCTAGTTCAAAACCTGGATACAGATGAATTTGTATTTTTATTGAGAAAAATATTAAGCATGTTTTTATTTGTATTTTTTCTACGAGTTCATCTGTATCAGGTTTTTTTTTTGTTTGTATTTGTCAGTGACTCGGTACTCTCATCGATTAGCAGACGAAAGGCCAAATAATGCGCATGTCCCAAAGAAAGTAGCGGCATTTACCTCGGACTAGACTTAAGTGTAAAAATGGATAGTTTTCTAAAACACAGCCATCCCCTGAAACGAGATTAAAAATGTCTTCGCCCAAAGACGACGGAACTGTACATTACTAGCCTAGCGTATGTATAGGTATATATAGTGTAATTGATAGGATATACGGAAAAAAGATATTTTTAATTACGATTTTAATGTTTTTTTCGCTGCCATAAGCGTAGGCTAAGCGGAGTTCCGGGTACATTTTACAAACGCCTATAATACTCATTTTTGAATGAATGAAAATAATGATTTGTTTTGTTTATTTAAATGCGTGTTCTAGGCCCTTCTCTTTTTAGTTGTTCGCCACTGCTCTCACCAAAAATCGCTTGACAATAATATACTCGAAAATGAACTCGGGATTCCTGACGTGATTTCGTTTTTTTATCACGTGTTGATTGTGAAGCATGATCGAGCATGCTGCGTTGGCCGCTAACTTAAGATCGTACTTAGTCGACTCCAGTGATTGTGGAGCTCTACGGATTTCGTAGTTATTTTTTTATACACGTTTTTTAGTTTTTACTCGGTAGCTATCGGAGAGGAGGCAACTAAACGAAATTGTTGTAAGTTACCCCTTTTTTTGTAATGAAAAGAGTTTTATATCATACACAGACTCTTGACATTGTTATAGTAAAGTATAATGAAGTAATAAAAATATATAATGATTTATGAAATTGAATTATTTTGATATTTGATCTCAAGTGAATTTACAACGTTTAAAATGTATTATAGCCAGTGACGACACGTTGTCGTGATCACGTATACAGTGGATATTTTGAACTATATTGTTTGTTTGTATGGTATACAACTCTATTTATTAACCCCAGAGTATTTCGGCGTCCCCGGTGAAGCATAATGTAAATACATCGCTCAAGCCCGGCCATACTATTATTTACGTTCGCTATTGGCTGGTTTTCATTTAAGCATAATAAATTATTATTAATTATTCTCTACCGTTTCATGACGATCTTTATAAGCTTAGCTCTTCGTAATACCCAACGAGTATTTTGGAACAGCTATAATTTGTACTGGAATAGTAATTATATTATGTGTAAAGTATAATATTAATAGTTGTTCCATACGTTAGGTGTTACAAAGAGTGTTTCGTTCTAAAATGTATTATATAGATTAAGCTCTATGGACTGCGTTATATGAAGACATGAAATCGCGATTTTCGCTTGCGTCGAGTTCAAATAACTTAGTTTAAGCTTTTAGTACACCTTTTAGTTTAGTTTAGTTGACTTTATCTTCCATTTAGATTATGTTTAAGTTTCTTTTTGTCTTTGAAGTTTGTGGCCCGAGGGCACTGGGCGTCCCGGCGACGGCTCGGCCGACTCGTGAGGCATTTGATCTGTTACACTCAAGTGCATAGTTTAAAATATAACAAAAGGTCTAATTATAAAAATGAATAATTATAATTAAATATAAATGTGCCATTCATTTTGCTAATGTTGTGTTTTATTTTTATTGATCACCCGTTTGTATCGCATACACTGCCACCAACGCACATGTGCGTTCATTTCCATACATGTTTGGAGGGGCTGGCAGCGAATGTGTTAAGAGATACTTGGAAGTTATTTATGACATTTGTATTTAAATAAATATTGCATGACATCTTTTCACAAATTGACTGAGCCCCAAGGTAAGCTCAATCAATCAATCAATCAATCAATCAATCAATGGTTTATTTGCCAGAATACGTAAAACATAGGTACAATACAAGGTCTTAAAGGTACAGCGGATATAGTATTCAGTCGATTAATGACATGCAAATATTTTTGACCTAGAAAAATAATTTAAAAATATTACAATTAAAATTTTAAATTTAAAAATATTACAATGAATTTGAATATAGGCATGTCTAACAAAATAAACAATACAATAATAATAGTACATTGTGCAACGAGGATGGTAAGTAAGGTATAGTAAACGCGAGTCTATTAGAAGCCCGACGACGAAGTCGGAGGGCTTTTAATGACTCAAGTTTGTTATACACTTACCACCCGTGGTACACACAATGTTTTTCATCACATTTGCGAGGAAATAAAATAAATTCGTTGGTAAAATATTAGTTAGTACTTATGTAGGCTTAAAATCAAAATACACTTTGAAAACTACAATCAGACCTCATCCACTAAAAAAGATTGTCAACAATGTCAACTTTTTTCAATGTCTTCCACAGAGAATGTTAACAACTGCGTTTTGTTTTCGAATTTGACAGATCATCCTGCCAAATAGTATCAATTATCAAAATCAAATATAAAACAATTATTTTTAATAAATACTAAACATTAAATTGCAGTCAAATTGAATATAGTCAAATAGAATATAAAGATATGTTTTATACATATTAAAAGTTGGTTGTAGCAAACTTTTGAAGATATGAAATACACCTTGGCTGTTTGGAAACATCCTCAGTCCGAAGTGAAGTATGAGTTCTATATATTTTTAAAACTAAACTTAACAGCCCGTGTGAGCTAAATCGGCTATAACTGCTCTGTACTCTCGCAAGTAACAACGCCATTGACGAGCAAGTGTGATGAAAATTAAATTGATTCTTAAGCACAGTACAAATATACATTTTAAATTGTTTTAAGGCATATCAATACATTCGTCACAAAAAATTAATAAAAAAAAAAATACAAGGTTTGTATTGTGGATACTCAGCCAACGATATATATAATATACAAATACTTAAATACATAGAAAACACCCACTCAGGAACAAATACATGTGTTCAACAGTCAATCACGCAAAAAAAATGTCCGTACTGGGATTTGAACCTAGGACCGTCGGCTTTATAGACAGGACCAGAACTGTCTTATTTAACCTTTTCTGCGCCAAAGACGTACATATATGTCCTCGACAACAAGTTACAGCAAATAAGACCTACATGCACACGATAAAGTTCAACTTCAGTTTTGACATTTCGATGACGTGGCGTCTGAGAGTTAGCTTTTGCGTTTGACATGACGCCGAAAAGGTTAACACGTTCTCGGAGTGACGTCATGTCATAGCCCAAAAAGACGACGTACTGTCTGTGAAAGTGTTAACTTTCGTGAATCAATTAATGTTAGAAAATGGACACCTATGCTCTCAATGTCGCCCGGGTGACTATATAAACGTGAGTGCCGTAATTTTTCATAAAAACATATATGAGTCGTTACCTAAGATACTTACGAGAACCTTACCGCAATTTTTTAAATTCTTTCAAAATCTTATTAGTCTTCAGTTGCCGCGATATTTATTCATGAAATAAAACAACTGAAGGAGCATTCCACGGTTCGTACGGGACAAATCGTACGCATTTTTAAAGATCAAATAAAAAGTATGTAGCAATCTGAGTGTTATCCTACACAACTTGCAACAAATAATAATAAAGGAATCGAAAAAGTAACATATATCTAAGTAGATACAAAAATTAGTAGCGTTTGTACGGGACATGCCCAGTCCCAGTGTTTCCAGTTTTATTCAATCTTGCTTAACTTTTAGCGAAATTGGAATATGTAATCGATAAATAAAAAAAACAAGCTCGCGTATTAAGAGATTACTCTAAAAATAATTGCGTGAATTTCATCCTCGCCGTAGAAAGCGTAGATTGGACGAGTTTTATGTCAAAAAAAAGTGCTGAGTTATTAGCAACCGAGCTAAACAATGTCTTAGCTCGGAAAATAGACCTATGTTTCCCTCTCAAAAGGAAAACTAGTTTTAAAAACAGTGAAACGTGGATAACTCAGGATATTCTAAACTTAAAATCACTACTGTTTGATTGTATTCATCTAGAACGTAAATTTCCATTGAATATCGAGCTAAAAAGTCGTGTTGCTTTATTAACTAAGAAATATAACGAATTATTACAACAATGCAAAACACGTCATTACAGTAAACAAATGTCAATGGCAAAAAACTCGTCCAAAACCATGTGGGAGGTCGTAAATAAGGAGAGGGGCAAAAATAAACGCCATGCCGTGGATTTCACAGAAATTGTGGTAAACTCGGAAGGTTTAAAATACCGCTCCAAAAAAGAGGTAGTCGATGCTATGAATAATAGATTTGTAGGCGCTGCGTTGGCTTGTGGAGCGCCCCGCGCCGACCTTGACCGCGTGCGAGATCAGCTGAGCTCGGCGCGCGCGCCTGCGGACCGCTCCATGCGACTCAACCCGTTCACCGTCGAAGAGGTTTTTACAATAATCGCGAACCGCATACCACATAAGCCGACAAAAGATATTTATGGCATATCTATGCAGTTGTTAAATTCAATCGCGTACATCATATCGCCCGTGCTCACACATTTATTTAATTTATGCCTTAACACCTTCGCTGCGGCAATTAGTTAACTTCGCAATTAACCATACTTATACGGGGTCGAATGAACCCCGTACCGCAGTGAACGTGTTAAAGAAGGTTGCTACCCTAAGCCATTAAAAATTAGTAAAATATCGCCACTATTCAAGGGCAAAGGCAAAAAAGAAAATATTGACGGGTACAGGCCAGTTTCCATCATACCTAGCGTCGCAAAAGTGTTGGAGAACGGATTATGCGCTCGGTTAACAGCGTTTCTCGGCACAACCAACGCACTGTCCGATCGGCAATATGCTTACAGAGCAGGATGCAGTACATCAGGCTTGGCGCGCGAAGCTGTGCGTAAAATCTTTGCGGCCTTGAATGGGAAGCAGCAGGTGGCAATGCTTTGCTGTGACCTATCTAAGGCCTTCGATGTCGCAGATCACAGCGTGATTGCCGCCAAGCTCCTACACTATGGCATATGTGACAGCGTACACAGACTCCTCATGGAAATCCTGCAGAACCGATCACAGGTTGTAGTGGGGGATGGAGGTCAGACCAGGTCAGACCCCTTGACTACATCTATGGGTGTCGCTCAAGGATCATCCATCTCTAACATGCTTTTTTCACTACTATTAAACGACCTACCTGTGGCGATAAAAGCAGCCGATGTCTGGATGTATGCGGACGATGTTGCCGGCATCGTGACGGCGCCAAATGTAGACATCTTGGAGGCCCGCCTGAATGACGCTGCAAATCAGTTGTCACAGTGGTTTGGGCTAAATGGCTTGGCGCTCAACTTAACAAAAACCCACTTTGTCCACTTTCACCCAGGTGGTCCAACACCAAGGCTGCTAAAAGTTCAGGCCGGCGGAGTGGACATGGAACAAGTCGAGAATACTACATTCCTAGGATTTCAAATAGACCGCAAATTAACATGGGCGAATCATATTGACCAGGTATGTGGTAGACTAGGCGGTGCATGTTTTGCGCTTGGCCGTCTTGCGCGGGTCGTACCTCGGCACGTCGCGAGAACGTGCTATTTCGCGACAGCACACTCGTTGCTGCAGTACGGCGTTGAGATGTGGGGGAGGGCCGCGGACTGGCAGCGTGCATCCCGCTTGCAAAGAAGAGCCTTGCGTAATATACTACAGGTGAGCCGGGATACCTGCGTGAAGGCTCATTTCAAAGAATTAGGTATACTCACTCTGCCATCAATAGTAATTTACCAGATCGCTGTTTACGTTCGCGTCAACTTGTCTCAATATAAAAAACGATCGGACATAACTCGGGCACTACGATACCCCAATCTACTTCTTCCAGTAAACGGAAGACTCGTGAGGTCCACCAAGATGACTAGTCACATAATGGGTCCTGCTGTGTACAACAAGCTACCTGAGACAGTCACTTCGGCACCTTCCCTGCAATGTTTTAAGACTAGACTAAAGAATTGGCTTCTGGAACACACATTCTACAGTTTTGATGATTTTTTTAATGTTACCTGAGCTGTGATATTTGATAGTTATTATTGTTTTTACGTGTTACTATTTAATTTATTTTGTTTTAATACAAATATGTAAATTATTAATTAAAATGACATGTAATATTATAAATATTGCCAATAAAGAATATGAATATGAATATGAATATAAAAATATACTATTATAGACACATACATACATGTTAAATAAAACGAAAAATACGTGATGAAATATTCATTTAATAACAACAAAAAAAATAATGTTAACCGTTTGTACGGGACAAAAAATGTTTGTACGGGACTTGTGCGAAATTTAGTTTTTAATAACAAAGTTATATCTACTTTAAACTAAAAAAAAGTAATATTGTCGTCTCCCAAAGCGTGTATGTTGCATTCTATTTCACTGTTATTGACGAATATATCATGAAATTTCGATATCCCTGGTATAAGTTTTACAGCTTTCCAGGGGTCAAATTTCTGAATATTATCAGCTATTTGGGCAGCTGATAAGTAAGAAATCGTTGTAAGCGGTACCAAGGTGGCTGCTAATGCAGCAAATTCTTCTGCATTCTGTATAATGTATTAGAAACATTAGCGGGTATTGGTTTTAAATGTGAAAATGTTCTGTTAGCTTGTTTTTTACTAAAATAATATTCAAAAGAGATAGCTTCAGAGTCTTAGGAATATTTCTGCATTAAAGAAATATTAATTGGACTATATTTTTTCATGTCCTAAAAGTTACCATTTTTCGTGGAATGCTCCTGAAACGGATTATATCCACCCGATGACCACGGAAGCTGCTGAAGGGTTCGAATCGTCGGCTAAACACTTAAACAAATTAGTTCACATGATATAATCCGTTTCAGTTGTTATATTTCTAACTTTTAAGTTGGGTTATCGGATATTAAGAATTAAACAAATATTTTTAACTTCCACGCAGGAAAGGGTTAAACCTAACTACAGACTACATAGGACGCTAGTGCGAGAATTAGAACAAATTAATACACAGACAATTTTTGTACAACTTTATTTATTGGATAAATTATTACTTTCTCTTGAACACAGACAACTAAACTAAGTAGTCGGATTTTACATTGAAGCATAGTATTCAAAATACCGTTTTAAACTCCTTAATAGGGTAATTCGCTAGTTAATGGCTACCATCCAATAACTGACCACATACTTAACACATTCGCTGCCACCCCCTCCAAAAATGTATGGAAATGAACGCACATGTGCGTCGGTGGCAGTGAATGCGTTAACACCTTAGCAACGAAGAACCCGCCTGTTGGACACTGCTCGTAGGCCCGTAGCCGTTTACATGGGTTTCCCCGTATGTAGCAAAAATGTCGTAGCGTTTCGAAAGTGTTAATTAATTTTCAGACTAAACTAGCTAGTTATTGAAGGTTGGCTAATTAGCGATTTGTCCTGCACAGGAAAACTCCAATAACCTTCGCGTTTTGTTCACAAATATTTCGTGAAACTTTGTAACGTTGAAAATAATCGATTATAATGTTGATAAAGGTCATATATAAAATAATTCCTCCATATTTGATAAATGATAACCTTATGGCTAAAGGAAGGTCTATCGCCTGTCGGTCTTGCCCACGCCCCGTTTCCCGGCGAACAGATGTTTGGGCATCTTGGTGCCGATGAAGCGGTCGGCTTCTCCCTTCAGACCCATCTTCTTGGTCTTCTTCGCGATAGCTACGTGCGCCATGTTCTTCGCGCGCCTCGCCATCTGGAGAATAAAGTTGTTGTGAATAATTTTGCAAGATTACATTTCAGCCGTACGCAGCCCACTGCTGGACATAGGCCTCCCACAAATATGACTTGTATCATTTTGGCGGTAGTTGCCATGCAGGCGCGTTGGCGACCGCAGCTGTAGATTGGCTTTCGACGGACGATGCTGCACGTCTGTAGGATTCTTCCCTTTGTCGCCTCTTACTACCCCCGCGGGAGACGGCGTGGTGCTATACTCCGGCACGCGACATATGAACGCACACGTGTCGTGACTGGCACTACAGCCCCTGGCTACAGAAGTACTACGGTACCTGCGTGTCCTTGACGCCCTGCTCGTCGCGCGCGGGCCGGGACACGGAGCGCGAGCGCGACACGTCGAGGCGCGGCCGCTTGCCGCCCGGCGCCGACTGCGAGCGCGAGCGGGAGCGGGTGCGCGTGAAGTGCGCCTCCTTCGTGTCCGACATGTCCACGCCTGGAACAACCATAAACATTGTAAATTGGAACTGATGTGAACCTCCAATACTCTCCAATTTGTATTATTATCAGTGCTCGGACAAGTCATCACAAAACAATCGCTACACGGCAACAGAACAAGATTAATAAAATCGCATTATGTACAGTATTATTTAATTATATTTTTCAATGACATTTATTACTGCAACCCAAAATTCACAATACGTGTGTGAAGGTTTAATGCTGATGATTGCAACTTTAAACCGTCACACGGCTTCACATGCTTACTATCAGGCGGGCCGTGTGCTTGTTTGCCACCGTCTTTGTATTAAAAAAAATATGCAACAGACCAGGAGCGTCACGGAGCTCCGGAACGAATTCAAACTTGCGATTGGTTTTAACCTTTTCCACGCCAAAGACGTATAAATATATTGACACCGCAGGTTCAACGCCAAAGACGTATATATATGTATATATATATATATATATATATATATCTTCTCGACCACAAAGCAAATCGGACCTACGTGCACACGCATAAAGTTCAACTTCAGTTTTAACATTTCGATAGTTTTAGCGTTTCTACGCCCTTTTCAGCGCCCATGCGCTTTGGTTCTAATTCTGTTACTTTCAAAACATATTATATCGGATGTCACAACAATGCAGCGGGGAGAACGAGAAATGAGCGGCGTACATCCAAAAACAAACAAGTTTATATCCCTGCTCATTTCCAATCAGCATCAAAAGTGGCTGAGCGGGTGAAGTGTTCAAAATGACCTACACGCGCTCTTATTCTCTTGACAATAGAGATGTGTTGACCTCATTTTGAACACCCCAAACGCTTAGCCACTACTGCTGCTGACTGTTCCCTTAACATCACTACCACTTATCACGATTCTACATCCGTTTTTGATGCAATTTACGTTTCTGGTTCCAGTGACTAAATAAACGTGAGTAGTACCGTGTTAATCGTTAATTATTAAACATGTCTCATGTAAGTTTAAATACAAAAAAAAAAGTTTCTGGTTCCAATGTAAAACATTTGATTCCGCTTTTGGTTCCGATAATATCACATCTGTTATTAGGACCGAGCGCGATGACAGCGCCACGTGACAGGCGGCCATTATGGACAATATTGTCACCGCTGTCAAACAAGAAGTAAGTAAATATAAATTTACAGTCGCTATTCTTCTTGGTGTTATTACAATTCACAACAACACATCTTACCAGGACCATATTTTTATCCCAAAAACGATTAGAAAATGTTTACTGCAATATGGATTTGACAGCTTAAGTCAGCGACTAAAATGACAATTTGAGCCGTAGCGAGCGCTGTGATCGTTTAGGCTATGCTTTGCACTCTGCCAATAGGAAGTAACCACGAGAGTTGAGGCGAATGGATTACGCACACAACTATATGAAATACTGATTGCAAAAAGAGTGAATGGAATGAATGCGTGTCAGTTACTTCAGTCATGTTTGAAAAGGTTTAATTAAAAACTTTTTGATCTGTATTTATTCAAAACGCTGTTGACCTTGCTATAGGTATGAAAATAAACTGTAATTTCTTATTTCAAAATCCCCATGAGATGTTGTTGTGCTTCACCTTCAACTCTCGTGAAACTATACTAACATCATCATCATCCACAAGACGTCCACCGCTGAACATAGGCCTCCCCCGTGGACCTCATTAAGGTCGCCGGAAGACGCTGAACTCAGATCGCTTCCAACCAATACTGGAGGCATATTCTCCTGGAGGCTACATACCGAGCTGCTCCATCTGGTCGCGCAGCCGCGCGGTGGAGCGGCCCCGCTGCCGCGCGCGGGTGGTGCGCGGCATGACGGGCTTCGTGCTCTGCTTCGTGATCCGGGACTCGTCCTTCAGCACCGCCTTCTTGTTGCTGCAACATTCGACAATATTTTGCGTTCAGAAGCCGCATATTATTTTATCTATAAATATAAACGTGAAAGTCCTGACTGACTGAATGATCCACGCACAGCCCAAACTGTTTATACTAGATGGCAGATTTTTTCACAATAGGTAGTTTTTATACCGTAAGCACCCCCTAAGAAGGGATTTTTGAAAATTCTACCATTAAGGGGGTAAAAAAGGGGTTGAAAGTATGTATGGGGATTGTGTAAAATTTAAGGCTAGAAACTTGAAATTTGGTGTAAATGTTCCTTAGTCAAACACAAGAAAAGTAAATTCAGCGTTTTTTGATATTCGTCCCCGAAGAGGTCAAAAAGAGGGTTCTTCTGCGCGTGGGAAGCCGAGGGCCAAAGCTAGTTTATTTAATAAGCAGGCAGGCAGTTATGACAACTGATGATGCCTGTATCCAGTGCTCACTAATATAATGTCATTGCCGAGCTGTGGTTTGAGTTTCGTATGCTTGTCTAATTTATTCTTGAAGTTGTTGAAATTGGGAGCTGCGACAACATCCCCCGGGAATTTGTTCCAGGGCCTCACTACTCGGTTACTCAGGAAGTGTCTAGGAGGATTGCTATGGGACCTGTGAACTTCCAACTTCAAATGATGCCCTCTTACATCCTCATTACGACTAGCATAATGTCAAACTCCTTTTTTACAATATTGTTGTGTCTGTGTTAATGTTATTATAGCTCCATAATAAGCAAGAAAACGATGTTATTATGACTTTCAAACGAGAAACGTAAACTATAAAAACTATATAAGAACTGGGCTTGACTCTAGAATGTCTCTGAATTAAAAGAAAAACTATGGTTGCTGCAGTTTTCATTTACCGCCATGTTCGTTTGACTTTTCGATTGCGGTTTTAAAAATTATTATTGAGAGTTTACTGTGTGTAGATAAAACAGCGTATGTCACTGTACATATTTAGAAATAAAATACTCGTTTGATGTTATTACGCAACTCAGCTTTGCTACTGATTTAAACTTTCACGGTTTGTACACATTATTAAACATGAACGTCGTCTTCGAAACGTCGGAGGTAAATTTTAAAGTTAATATACGCGGTTAAGTCCCGTTCATGTTTAATAATCAGCTTTGCTACGTTTCAAAAAACCAAACTTGTATTTTTTTTATGCATTACATTATGCAGCAGTAGCATAAGCTACTATTATGTCCCACATTGCCATGGTTACATTTACGTCCCCTGGCTCACTTAACTTAACTTAACGTCCTTTGGCTTAAAACCACAGTTTAACCTTCCTCTCGTATAAGTCCGCGTCGATGTAGCCGTGGCCCTCCCAGAACTCACCGGATCTGCACGGCCAGCTGCCTGATCTCCCGCATGGTCTCGTCCAGCTCGACCTTGGGCACGGCGTACACGCCGCCCTCCTCCCGCAGCGCCTCCTCGCGCTCCAGCTCCGCCAGCTTCTCGAATATGTCCGCGTCGATGTAGTCCGCGATGTTGTGGCCCTCCCAGAACTCCGGGATCGGGTCGTAACGCTCCTCTTCAGCTATTTCCGTGTAATTCTTCTTAAGATCTGCAATATTATTTTTTATTAAAAAAAATTGTTCGGGACAATCTCACAAAAATCGACCTAGTCCTACGATAAGCGCAGTAAAGCTTGTAGATACATACGTAGACACCCATGACTCAGGAAGAAATATCTGTGCTCACAAATAAATGCCCTGACTGGGATTTGAACCCAGGACCGTCGGTTTCATAGGCAGGGTCACTACCCACTAGACCAGGATATTACAAGACAATTTTTTAACTCAGGAGAGTTTCTCTACGTGATGGAATCAGAAATGAGGAGATCCGTAGGCGAAATAAAGTCACCGAGTATTGAGCACACACTTTCTTTCTTCTAACTCTAAAAACTATATCTTCCTAAATGTAGTTCAACAATTTTCTGATATTTCAAACTTTAATAACAAAAAGCACAAAAAATATAATTAAATAATCAGTGAATATCTGACACATATCATAACTAGTTAATGTATCATAAAATTCATAAAAAAGGTTTTACTTTAGTCATTTGAAACAACTAAGAACAAATCAAATTATTTATTTTTTTTTGAAATATTTTGATTTGCTTTGTTTTTTAAGTAGTACAATAATATTATAAAATAAATTTAAAATTGAAATAGATGACATATACTTAAGAAGAAGGATTTGAACCCGCATCTCCAGCTATCGCGGCCGACGCCTTAACCAACTAGGCCACCCGAACACAGCGTAACCCGTCCAAATTAATCAAGTATATATAATCTTTATTTAACGGCTTTTGGCACCGTTGTACCAACTCCAAGATGAAACACTACGTGCTTGCGCATCCTATAAGAATCCCTTTCGGGATTCTGATATAGCTAGAGGGATGGTGCTGCCATCTATGCACACTTACACACTTCAGCCGTATGCAGTCCACTGCTGGACATAGGCCTCCACCAAATATGACTTGTATCATCTTGAGGGGTAGTTGCCATAGTCGCCACGCTTGGCAGGCGGGTTGGCGACAGCAGTAGCTGTAGATTGGGTCATCTATGCAACTAAGAACAAATCAAATTGAAACTCACCCAGCACATAGTCGTCACCCTCTTCAACCTCTATCTCCCGCTCCAGCTTCCTCTTTCTGGCCTCCCTGTCGGCCTTCAGCTGCTTCTTGGCGAGCACGGCGGCCGGGATGACGGCGGGCCGCGGCTTGCCGTCCCTCGGCGCCGGCTGAGCCACGTGCAGGCGGTTCAGGATGCCGTCCACCTGGGGACAGTTGCAGAATTACAGGACATCCTTACACAAATTAATCTAAGACCCGGGTATGTCCTTAAACTACGTCCAACAATGAGAGGTAGGGCACAGCGTTGACCATCACGCTTGAATCTGGGGCAGCCCAACTGGGGAAGTACCTCCTCCTTACAGAAGACCACAGCCATAATAGCACTGCTACCTTTCAGGTATGTAGGAGTGTTGTGTTCCTGATGGTGAGTAAGGTTCCCAGGGCTCCAACCCCCCTTAAAGGCCGGCAACGCGCTTGTGACTCCCCTGGTGTTGCGGGTGCCCATGGGCGACGGTAATTGCTTAACACCAGGCAATCCGTCTGCTCGTTTGCCGCCTATGTCATTAAAAAAAAATAATAATAATAATAGGCCCCACGGTAAGCTCAAGAAGGCTTGTGTTGTGACTCAGCCAAATATAATAAACGAATACTTAAAATACATAAGGGAGTTTACAAAAAATTGTGCACACAATTAGTGAAAGTTGTTAAGTTAAATCACTGTCAGTTTCGTGACGACAATTAAGCATTAAATTTGGATGAAAACTTAACAAAGTAATATTCATTTTATAAATTTCAATCAATATTACAACCTAAATAAAGGCATAAAAGTCGATCTTCATAAAGATATCTTGCTTAAAATTGTTAAGTTCACAGTCAGATACCAAGGTTCGGACAAACGCCCGTCATTTTGAAAACATAACCCTGTTCCGTACAACGGAGACTTCCTTGAAATAATAATACATATTTATTAATTTTTTTATGACATAAGGTAAAGGCAAACGAGCAGACGGATTGCCTGATGGTAAGCACCATCAGCCATGGGCACCCGCAACACCAGGGGAGTCACAAGCGCGTTGCCGACCTTTAAGGGGGGTTGGAGCTCTGGGAACCTTACTCACCATCAGGAACATAACACTACATACCTGAAAGGTAGCAGTGCTATTATGGCTGTGGTCTTCTGTAAGGAGGAGGTACTTCCCCAGTTGGGCTGCTCCAGATTCAAGCGTGATGGTCATCGCTGTGCCCTACCTCTCATTGTTGGACGTAGTATAAGGATATACCCGGCTCCAAAACTGGGTTGACTGTACCTTTAGTTGCCAAGCGGACTCGAGGCTCCTAGGAGTCGTGGCAAAATGATGGGATGACGGGAGGAAGATTATATGGTTATGGTGGGTACCTTCTTGGTCCTCATCTTCTCGGTGACGCGGTGGCCCAGCAGCCGCTCGCACGCCTCGATCTTCACCTCCTGCACGCCGTGCTCCGTCACCGTCGACATGCGCATCACCGGCACCGTGGACAGCTCAGAGTTCGAGTCCGCGCTGGTGATAATAATAAAAATATTGACATAAAATAAATTATTATAATTAAGGAAACTTATAAAACAAAAAAAAACATATAATAAAACATCTAAAACGGTCAAAGTCCAAAATATGTGGAGCAATATTCGACTTTGATATATGATGTATACGACGAGGGATAGATAGAAAAATTTGACAAGTCTAAGCGGTACTCGTGTAGCACAATTGGAAGTGCACTGGGCTAGTGATCCAGTGGTTGTGGGTTCGAGTCCCACCGCGACTAAAATTTTTTTAGGGTTCATACATATAGCACTTAAAAAATATTCATATCGCGTATACTAATTTAAATTTTATCTCGACGTTGCGAACCATTTTTTTTATGACAGGCGGCAAACGAGCAGACGGTTTCCCTGGTGGTAAACAATTACCGTCGCCTAGGAGTGTCACAAGCGCGTTGCCTTTAATGGGGTTTGGAGCTCTGGGAAGGAGGTACTTCCCCAGTCGGGCTTCTCCAGACTCAAGCGTGATGGTACTCTGCGGTGCCCTACCTCTCATTGTGATCTTGTATGTGACGTGGGTAATGCATGCTCGCCACGGCAGGCGTCGTGCGACCATACGTCAAAGTTGCTGTCGGCCGCGTCGTGACTGACGCCAAACACCGAGCTTGGCTCAGCTTCGAACCGGCCAGAGAACAAACCATAACTAAATACTGTAAGATGGGCTTCTGCGTGGATAGAGTAGCAATAGTAAGGTTTTACTCTCTGTGTTATTTTTTTTTTTATGAGATAAGGTGGCAAACGAGCAGTCGGATTGCCTGATGGTAAGCAATTACCGTCGCCCATGGGCACCCGCAACACCAGGGGAGTCACAAGCGCGTTGCCGACCTTAAAGGGGGGTTGGAGCTCTGGGAACCTTACTCACCATCAGGAACACAACACTACATACCTGAAAGGTAGCAGTGCTATTATGGCTGTGGTCTTCTGTAAAGAGGAGGTACTTCCCCAGTTGGGCTTCTCCAGACTCGAGCAAGGCGGGGTTCGAACCTGCGACCACCGGATTGCAAATCGCACGCACTAGGCTACCAGCGCTTGTCAAAAACAATCCGGGTATTTTCTTAAACTACGTCCAACAATGAGAGGTAGGGCACAGCGAAGTACCTTCACGCTTGAGTCTGGAGAAGCCCAACTGGGGAAGTACCTCCTCCTTACAGAAGACCACAGCCATAATAGTGCTGCTACCGTTCAGGTATGAAGTGTTGTGTTCCTGATGGTAAGGTTTCCGTAGCTCCAACCCTCCTTAAAGGCCGGTACTTGTGACTCCCTTGGTGTCGTGGGTGCCCATGGGCGACGGTATTTGCTTACCATCGGGCAATCCGTCTGCTCGTTTGATATGAAAAATGATGATAAAAAAAAATCAATAGAAATAATTCTGAAACTGTCAGACTCACTTGACAGGGTTCTTGGCACAGCGGGCCTCCAGGTCTTCCAGCAGTTGCCTCTTGGCCGGGGCCAGGTCTTCGGGCTGCACCACGTCCATCTTGTTGAGGACCACGATCAGGGGTTTGTTGCTGAACAGCGGCTTTATACTCTCGAACAGCGATATCTGGGGAAACAGAAATAAATAAATATTCGGGACCATCTTACACAAATCGACCTAGTCCCACGATAAGCTCAGTAAGGCTTGTGTTGTAGGTACTAGACGACGATATATATAGATAGATACATAGAAAACACCCATGACACAGGAACAAATATCTGTGCTCATCACACAAATAAATGCCCTGACCGGGATTCGACCCAGGACCATCGGCTTCATAGGCAGGGTCACTACCCACTAGGCCAGACCGGTCATCTTTTGGCTCCCTTTAAATACAAAAATCACAAACTACATACTGGACCTCGTAAGGGTCGCTGAAGTGACTCAAGACGGCGGCTGTGGGGTCCGGCGGCGGTTGTGGGGAGGTACCTGGTCCTCGATGCTGTGTCCGCACTGCTCGGAGGGGTCGATGAAGTACAAGACGGCGGCCGTGGGGTCCGGTAGCGGTCGTGGGGAGGTACCTGGTCCTCGATGCTGTGTCCGCACTGCTCGGAGGGGTCGATGAAGTACAAGACGGCGGCTGTGGGGTCCGGTAGCGGTCGTGGGGAGGTACCTGGTCCTCGATGCTGTGTCCGCACTGCTCGGAGGGGTCGATGAAGTACAAGACGGCGGCCGTGGGGTCCGGTAGCGGTCGTGGGGAGGTACCTGGTCCTCGATGCTGTGTCCGCACTGCTCGGAGGGGTCGATGAAGTACAAGACGGCGGCTGTAGGGTCCGGTAGCGGTCGTGGGGAGGTACCTGGTCCTCGATGCTGTGTCCGCACTGCTCGGAGGGGTCGATGAAGTACAAGACGGCGGCTGTGGGGTCCGGTGGCGGTCGTGGGGAGGTACCTGGTCCTCGATGCTGTGTCCGCACTGCTCGGAGGGGTCGATGAAGTACAAGACGGCGGCCGTGGGGTCCGGTGGCGGTCGTGGGGAGGTACCTGGTCCTCGATGCTGTGTCCGCACTGCTCGGAGGGGTCGATGAAGTACAAGACGGCGGCTGTGGGGTCCGGTGGCGGTCGTGGGAGGTACCTGGTCCTCGATGCTGTGTCCGCACTGCTCGGAGGGGTCGATGAAGTACAAGACGGCGGCTGTGGGGTCCGGTAGCGGTCGTGGGGAGGTACCTGGTCCTCGATGCTGTGTCCGCACTGCTCGGAGGGGTCGATGAAGTACAAGACGGCGGCCGTGGGGTCCGGTAGCGGTCGTGGGGAGGTACCTGGTCCTCGATGCTGTGTCCGCACTGCTCGGAGGGGTCGATGAAGTACAAGACGGCGGCTGTAGGGTCCGGTAGCGGTCGTGGGGAGGTACCTGGTCCTCGATGCTGTGTCCGCACTGCTCGGAGGGGTCGATGAAGTACAAGACGGCGGCTGTGGGGTCCGGTGGCGGTCGTGGGGAGGTACCTGGTCCTCGATGCTGTGTCCGCACTGCTCGGACGGGACGACGAAGTACAAGACGGCGGCCGTGGGGTCCGGTGGCGGTCGTGGGGAGGTACCTGGTCCTCGATGCTGTGTCCGCACTGCTCGGAGGGGTCGATGAAGTACAAGACGGCGGCTGTGGGGTCCGGTGGCGGTCGTGGGGAGGTACCTGGTCCTCGATGCTGTGTCCGCACTGCTCGGAGGGGTCGATGAAGTACAAGACGGCGGCTGTGGGGTCCGGTGGCGGTCGTGGGGAGGTACCTGGTCCTCGATGCTGTGTCCGCACTGCTCGGAGGGGTCGATGAAGTACAAGACGGCGGCTGTGGGGTCCGGTAGCGGTCGTGGGGAGGTACCTGGTCCTCGATGCTGTGTCCGCACTGCTCGGAGGGGTCGATGAAGTACAAGACGGCGGCTGTGGGGTCCGGTAGCGGTCGTGGGGAGGTACCTGGTCCTCGATGCTGTGTCCGCACTGCTCGGAGGGGTCGATGAAGTACAAGACGGCGGCTGTGGGGTCCGGTGGCGGTCGTGGGGAGGTACCTGGTCCTCGATGCTGTGTCCGCACTGCTCGGAGGGGTCGATGAAGTACAAGACGGCGGCTGTGGGGTCCGGTGGCGGTCGTGGGGAGGTACCTGGTCCTCGATGCTGTGTCCGCACTGCTCGGAGGGGTCGATGAAGTACAAGACGGCGGCTGTGGGGTCCGGTGGCGGTCGTGGGGAGGTACCTGGTCCTCGATGCTGTGTCCGCACTGCTCGGAGGGGTCGATGAAGTACAAGATGGCGGCGCGCAGGTGCGCCAGCGCCGTCACGGCCTGCATCTCGATCACGTTGCGCTCCTCCAGCGGGTGGTCAAGGATTCCGGGCGTGTCGATCACCTGACGGGAACAGTTCGATCATCTTAGCAGACTCTTGCACACTTTTTTTTTATTAAAAAAAATACATCCTTATCATATACATGGTGGAAAGATAGAATGCCACATGGATGGCAACTGCCTTGAATATTTTACTTTACTGAAAATTTGTTAAGTTTGTAACGTGTCTAAAACGTGTTTTTTCTTTGGTTAGTAGATTATACCTAAAACTGCACTAGTCCCGTGTACAGTGCATCTTAAGTATTATTACACCCCGTTATCTTATGTTAAGTTTAGGGGCAAGTGATTAGGCAGTTACGATAATCTAAGTAGATAAAAAATGAAGTTGACTTACTCACTCAATAACATGTCAAAAGATCTTGGGTCCGATTTTTGAAATAGCCACCAAATGATTTCCATAGAGAATGAATGAGAATCTCTGTCAAGATTACTCGGTGACTATTTCAGAAATCGGAGCACAAATTGACGAATTTCGATATTGATAATTGTCGCCCTCCGATCTGATTAAAAAGAGGAATGAATGAATTATGTCTATGGGGATTCACTAAAGAAGAATTTTAGTTAGCCAAATAAGTTTTATAGATATATATTAATCGACTAGTTATGTGAAGCAACATCACTATATTAGCTGGCCCCCAAAATAGGCGTTAGATAACGGGGTGTTAGTATTATACATCGATGTAGGTTAGCAAACTGAAGTGGCAATGGGCAGGCCACATTGCGCGCAGAGGATGGTCGATGGGGTCGAAAGGTGCTCGAGTGGAGACCACGGACTTGCAAGCGCAGCGTAGGACGTCCACCCACAAGATGGACAGACGATAATTAAAGTCGCCGGAAGATGGTGGATGCAGGTCGCTTCCAACCGGTACATGTGGAGGGCCAAGTGGGAGGCCTATGTTCAGCAGTGGATGTCTTATGGCTGAGATGATGATGATGATGATGATGTATTATCAAGAATGACCATGAACAACTGACCTGCCATCTCAAGTACTTGTAGTCGGTGTGACCCACGTATAAGCTTTTCGTTGTGAACGCGTAAGGTTGGACCTCTACGTCAGCTCTGGTGATCTGAAATTAAAAATTAGAACTTTAGCTATAAATGATGAGATATCTCAGTAGCAATAAAAATAAGTATTTAGAACATTCCATGAAAACATCAACATTTGTGACGTTCCATGGCAAACGGTATCTTATGGTGGTTGGCGCTTACGCTATTGTTAACGACGCTTCAATACTAAAGTGATGCTTCGCAACGTAAGCGCCAACCGCCATAAGGTACCTTTTCCCGAAGAACGTCACATTTAGTCGCTTACGTGACGCTATGGCAACTACCATAATAAAACGTATTAGCCTTTAAGAAACACAACACCATCTTAAAGCCGAGTTATTATATTGCATTGCTGATAATCTATATATATAAACGAGAAAGGCCTGACTGACTGATCAACGCCCAGCCCAAACTGCTTAACCTAGATAGCTGATATTTTCACAAAAGGCAGTTTATATTCCGTAAAGACCCACTAAGAAAGGGTTATTGGAAATTTCATCATTAAGGGGGTAGAAAGGGGGTTGAAAGTTTGTATGGGGATAGTGTAAAATTTAAAGCGAGAACTTGAAATTTTTAGTAAACATTCCTTATTCGAATACAAGAAAAGTAATTTTAGCGTTTTTTTAAATTCAGGATTAAAAAAGGGGGGTTCTTCGGCGCGTTCGAAGCTGCGGGCAAAAGCTAGTTAGCTTCCTAAATTTACTTCTAGGTGGTATTAACAACGTGGTGTCGCTTACGTAACGTTTTCATGGAATGCTCCATTACAGGACATCCTTACAAAAATTAATAGGCCCCGCGGTAAGCTCAAGAAGGCTTGTGTTGTGACTCAGCCAATGATATACAAATAAATAGAAAACACACAGGACTCGGGCACAAATATGCATCACACAAATAAATGCCCCAGTATTCAAACCCAGGACCGTCAGCTTCATAGGCAGTGTCACTACCCACTAGGCCAAACTGGTTGTCAAACTATGTACAGTCGCCATCAGATATATCGGAGCTGTGGAGTGGTCACAAATATCTGAACAACGGCTCTATCGACAAGGCGATAAAGTGCATGTTCCGATATCACTAGGCCAGAACGTTTATACAGTCGCCATCAGATATATCGGAGCTGTGGAGGTGGTCACAAATATCTGAACAACGCCTCTACTATCAAGGCGATAAAGTGCAAGTTTAGATATTAATGACCACGTCCGATATATCTGATGGCGACAGTACCTACTAAATACTAAGTATTGAGACCTTAAACTACAGCAAACTTGAGGTAATATATGGACAGTCAGCATCAGATATATCGGACCTGTTGAGGTGGTCATAAATATCTGAACATGTACTATATCGCCTTGTCGATAGAGGCGTTGTTCAGATATTCGTGAACATCACCACAGCTGTGATATATCTGATGACGACTGGACTATTTAAGTTATTGATATTAACGAGCAAAAATTCGTTCATAATTACGATTTTTTTTAATAAACTGCCAAAACCCAGGCGCAGACGCGGGACATTACGGTACCTATTGAACACTGGTTTACCTTGTTGATGAAGCTGGACTTGCCCACGTTGGGGAACCCGCAGATGATGATGGTGCGAGTGTAGGGGTCGATGGACGGCAGACGGGCCAGATGCTGCCGGACCTGCGCACACAAAAAACATGTTAACACTTTGATCATCATGGAGGCGGTTTGGAGGTCAGGAATTGCATGATTTAATTCCACCATCTCCGTTCCACCACCAGACATCCAGTCCAGTCCAGTCCTAATCAGATAAAGTATTTTCCTTACCTAAAGACTATTTAATATATAATGGTTTTTTTATTTATTTTAACGACAATATTTAGTAATATATACAATGCTATAATGACCTGACCAGGATTCGAACCCAGCTCCAACCGCTAAGTAAGACCACGTCGGTACCTGTTCGAGGTAGGCCAGGTTGGCCTGCTGCCGCTTCATGATGGTGGCCATGCGGCCCAGCGCTGCCCGCTTCAGCTGCTTGCAGCGGTACAGCGAGTCGCCGTACTTCAGCAGGCGCACGTAGTCTTTTGCTACGCTGGAAACAAAAAGAAATACTTCATTATACTTTAGACGACCAGTCTGGCCTAGTGGGTAGTGACCCTGCCTATGAAGCCGAAGGTCCTGGGTTCGATTACCAGTCAGGGCATTTATTTGTGTGATGAGCACAGATATTTGTTCCTGAGTCATGGGTGTTTTCTATATATTTAATTATTTATATGTATTTATCTATTATATATATCCTCGTCTAGTACCTACAACACAAGCCTTACTGAGCTTACCGTAGGACTAGGTCGATTTGTGTAAGATTGTCCCGAAATATTTATTTATTTATTTATTATTTTATTATTTATTATTTTTTTTTATGCAGAAATGTCTGCTAGCGAATATACACGATATCAAATCGAAAGAAAAAAATTAAACAATTAATTAAAATTTGACAAGTCTAAGCGGTACTCGTATAGCACAATTGGTAGTGCACTGGGCTAGTGATCCAGTGGTTGAGGGTTCGAGTCCCGCTGCGAGTCAAATTTTTTATATTTTTCATTTCGATTTAATATCGAATACTTCAGTTATCCAACTGAATTCTTGAAAATGAACAAAAGAAAATTAAATTTTTTTTTTTTACCACGACGGTGGCTAACAAGCACACGGCCCGCCTGATGGAAAGCAGTTACCGTAGCCTATGAACGCCTGCAACTCCAGGTGATTCACATGCGCGTTGCCCACCTTTTAACAACCTATCCTTTCTTGAAGAACCACATACTGGAGTCCCTAGGGAAAACCTCGGCAGGGAGTTCATTCCACAGCCGGAGCGTTCGTGGGAGGAAATTCCTCTTAAACTGGTTAGTGCGACTTTAGGCTCCTTTTAAATACAAAAAATATCACAAACAACATATATATTGGACCTTGTAAAGGTCGCTGAAGTCATGGTGACCTGTGTGCTTAAGATGGCTTCCTGTGGCGGTTTTGAACCTCAGAACCTCATACTGTAGTCCCTAGGGTCCTATTCAGTTTCTGGTGCCGATTCAGTTCTGGTGCCCAACTAAATGTAAAGCATCTGATTCCGCTTTTGGTTTTGACGAAACCACATAAGTTACAGTTGAAATACTTAACTGAAGCACCACGTCTATGTAGTAACTACTAACAACTACATTGTAGTTGTACAGCGAATTAATATTGAACTTCCGTCAACATTTGAATATAGAACGTCAACATGCGTGTACACACGTTACTACTACATAGACCAGCGGCGCTACCGCGAAAAACGATATTCTTAAATTTCGAACGATTGTCTCTGTCACTCTCATGACGCCTTAATTGGAGTAAAAGAGAAAGATGCTCGCAATATACGAACTTCGATGTTCGCGGTACCGGGCTTTGAGCAGTTTTTCACCTATACAGGTCGATTCATGAGAGTAGGCGCCGTATTACTACATAAATCTTGACAGCTGAGTACAAATTTCACTATCTATGACATTATCTATGATAAGGGACCTTATTGTCGATGGCGCTTACGCCGTTGTTCAAGACGCCGCAATACGAACGCAACGCGGTTCAACCTAAGCGCCATCGACAATAAGGTCCCTTTTGCCAATAAAATATCACACCAACTCTCATTAATCAGCCTACATCCCCCATGAAGTATGCAACAAGCAATGTAACTAACTTGTCAATGAGATGGCGCGCAGTGTTGAGCTGGCCGAGGCCCAACTTGTAGTGGTCCTTATCGTACAGCACATTCATAAGGTCAGCATAGAATGGATGCACATCGTCCAGCTTTGGGAATTCCTGAATAACAAAAAATTTTGTTATAGAAAAACTTATGTAGCTCAGTTCATAGTGATGGGCGAGTTTTAGTCTGTCCATAGGCAGTTTTTGTTTTACGTTTATTTTTTATGAAATATTTTGATTTGCTTTGATTTTTTAAAGTAGTAATGCTACTATATAAATTAAGAGATGAAATAGATAACACATACTTAAGAAAAAAAAACGACAAACACCGGAGGTCCCCGTTACTTTTTTAATAATTTTAAGTATGTGTTATCTATTTCATCTTTTAAAACTTAAAAGTTTAGTTATTGGTAAATATGCTCTCAATAGCAGCCTGATTGCTTTATATAGCTGATGAACTACAGATATGCCAAATAAAATTATATAAATTACTGTAAAAACACATAAAACCAATTTGAAAATATTAACATTAGGGTGATGACACCAATGTTGGACTCTTTAAGCTGACAGGCACCAATGATGGACACTTAGTTCTTAATTCAAAAACCATAACGTTATAAATTGAATATGTACCAAAAAATACACAACACTTAACTCCTTTGAAATAAGCACTAATGTTCACAATTGGTTCCTTGTCCATTACTGTTGCCATCACCTTACAAGAGCTTTTATTTAATTTATTAATCTGATCACAAAATTACAAAGTTACAGACGGCCTGCAAAATTGTTTTACTGCAGGAAGGAATTTCATTCAAAACATTCTACACAGAATATGTAAGCCCAAATAAAGTCAAAACCCTTTCTCATCTTGTATTAATATTAACTAAAGTGTCATCAATCATCATGCATTCAATTTATTTGCTTTAAAATACTAGCAATGACAAAGATAATTTGTATCATAATAAGTTTTAGACATTATACTCTAAGGTGGTGTTGCTAGCAGGTGGGACAGTGGGCTTCTGAGGCACAGCACAGCCTTACATGTAAGTTGTCATACTAACATAATTATATAAGTACCTACCTACTAATACCTATGGTTCAGACGGTCTGAAATAAATGCATTTTTTTTTTATTTTTTTTTTAAGGTATTAATTTGGCACCTACTATAACTAAATAAAATACGGAAAAGTTTAAGAATCACATGAAACTTATCTATGTTTATCTGATTTGAACAAATGGAAAAATAACATTGTGCAACATTAAAACTTAAAATATAAACATCCAGTTTGTTACAAACTTTGACTGAATACGTAATTAAGTAGATTTTTCATGCTACATGTCTTTTATTTTACAAATTACTAGAACAAACCTGAATAATTCTGGACAATCTGTCGTGGAAGTTCTGCTGCGTAAATTTCACTTTTCTCATATAAAACCCACGTATCCGGGATATTTTATAATGCTTGTGTACTACCGTAGGAGTCTTCCTTTGCGTTTTTGACAATATTATATCTATAAAGTCCTGAAAAAAATAGAAAATACCACATTTGAAGGTTATATTTTTTATTGTAAATATTATAATTGCGAAATTATCTAGTGAAAATTTACCTTAGCCGTAGGGACTACGGCGATCTTCTTAAAGTTGTACAAACTCATTTTGTAGTTGTAATGTTGTTATTTTCTAGTAAATATAAACTGGACTCGCTGAGAGCCCATCACACGTAAAACACGTGTTTAAAAAGAAAGAAATGTCAAAATATTGCGTCTTGATTACTGCTCAGTATGGGCTTAGTACCTATAGGCTGGTAGAAATCCACTTTTCCTCTCAGACTTCAGAGGAGTTAGTTAATTAATGGAGATATTATTATTTAATTAGACCAATAAACATAAACTGGTGACAGTAATGATTCTTGTATCAAATTGGGATCATATTATATTTATGGAGTATCTAAACGCAGCAAGATGTTGCCATACCTACATTTTAGGGGCCTAAAATGGAGTACACGCACAGGGCAAGATTTTTACTTACAAATGTTTTTTTTTATGAAAACACGTTTTTAGTATAATGAACTTATTTACATAAATGTTAAATATCAAGATTACCTGCAGTTTTGAATTTTTGATAAGCAGCTGTGTGATGAGCAGATTGAAATATAAAGTAAAATTTTGTTACTAGCAACTTCGACTAGAGCTGTCAATGGAATTGCTCGTGCCGATTTGCCGATAAACCGTAAAGGTTAATAAATTAATATTAAATAATAACTTAAAATGTCGTAATACTGGTTGATTCCATAGGTAAAGCAAGTAATTCATCTCAGAAAACTAAAACAAGTCCTGCCGCCTTTATTATTTATATGTAAGTAAAAAATATTGCATCACTTTTCATTTGTTTTTACTGTAATATTTCATCTTTTACAAACATTTTACCAATTTATGGAACTAAATAGGCATATAAATTATAAAAACAACCCTTTCTTATTACGAATTACGTTAGCCTAACGAATTTAACAATGATAGGTAGTGTGTTTTACATAAACTTATCGTGACTTTACGATTTCATAATATATAACAACATTTCGCGTTACCGGAATCACTAAAACCAGTCAGTGCTGTGTGTATTTGCAGGAGTGAGCCCCGAAGCGTATAAAACTCGAAAATGTACTCAAGACTCCACAATTGCGGATGGAAAGGCATTCCAACTCGCTTCACATCGGCTAATAACTACAGCGCGAGTATATTGAAGAAAAAAGAAAACTTCCACAAGAAAGGCAAAGTTCTCCATGGATTTATGTGCAAAAATATAGAACCTATTCCTGAATACAACATGACAGCATACTTACTCACTCATGAGAAAACTAAAACCGAATATTTGCACTTAGAAAGAGATGACACTAATAATGTGTTTTCAGTTGGTTTCCGTACGACTCCTCTAGACTCTATGGGCACTCCACACATTCTAGAGCATACAGTTCTGTGTGGTTCAGAGAAGTACCCAGTCAGAGACCCATTTTTCAAAATGTTAAACAGATCTTTGGCTACTTTCATGAATGCTTTGACTGGGCCTGACTATACTTTTTATCCATTCTCGTCACAGAATGAGGTTGACTATAGAAATCTCCAGAAAGTATACTTAGATGCTGTGTTCAAGCCCAATCTGTTAAGATTAGATTTTTTGCAAGAAGGATGGAGGTTAGAACACTCCAACTTAGAGGATAAAAACTCTCCTTTAAACTTTAAAGGAGTTGTTTATAATGAAATGAAAGGAGCTTTTTCCGAGACCAATTCTTTATTTGGCCAAAAGTTTATCAACACAATTCTTCCACAAGGCACATATGGTTATGTATCTGGTGGAGACCCACTATGCATTCCTGATTTAACACATGAGCATTTAAAGAAATTCCATGCTACTCATTACCATCCAAGCAATGCCAAAATATATTCCTATGGAAACTTCCCTCTAGAATCTAATTTGAAAATGCTGAATGAGACATATTTAGGCAACAGTGAGTATTCAGATACAAACAATACTATTGTTCCTCCGCAAGAAAGATGGAAGCAGCCAAAACATGCAAACATAAGCTGCCGAGTTGATCAATATGGAGGCCCTATTGAAAAACAAAACCAAATTGCTATAGGCTTTGCTATGTCAGATATTACAAACATATTTGACACTTTTATGCTCACAGCTATGGCTGAGCTTATGATGATTGGACCCAACTCGGCATTCTACAAAAGTCTCATAGAGAAAAACATTTCTGGAGGGTACAATGGACTCACAGGCTATGATAACCAAATAAGAGACACTCTCTTTGTAGTTGGGCTAAGAGATGTTGAGACCTCAAACTTTGGGAAGATAGAAGATATTGTTAATAAAACTATTCAAGAAATATATGAAAAGGGTTTTGAAAAGAATCACATTGAGAGTGTACTTCATGGTTTTGAGTTGTCAGTGAAGCACCAATCTCCAAAGTTTGGACTTAACTTGCTCTTCAATCTGATGCCCATGTGGAACCACAACGGTCCTGTCTTAGATGCCCTTAAAGTAAACGTGTTGCTTAAAGAATTGAAACAGAACTTGACAAAGCCAAGCTACATACAAGACACTATAGACAAATATTTCATCCAAAATAAACATAAATTAGTCATGACCATGCAACCTGATCCTAAATTTGATGATGTGTTTAACGAAGCAGAAATCAAACTATTAAAGGAAAAAACTGCAGCTCTGACTGATGATGATAAGAAAGCTATATTTGAAGAAGGCATAGCTTTGTCACAAGCTCAGAAGAAAGAGCAGAATTTAGATGTTCTGCCATGTCTGAAACTAGAAGAAATTACAGTCAACAAAACTGCTCCTCATATCAAACACACCATGTCTGGGACAGTACCCTTACAACTGTTAGAGGCTAACACCAATGGAGTCACATATTTCAAAGGTGTCCTAGGAACAGAAAGTCTCAACCAGAAACAGCTGGAAATGCTGCCCTTCTTCAACTACATTCTTGATAAGTTTGACACAAAATCTTACAACTACAGAGAATTTGATCAATACATCAGCAAATCTACATCAGGATTGACTGTAAACTGTCACATTACAGAACATATTGATCAGCCAGACCAGTATGAACAAGGAACTCTCATATCAAGCCATTGTCTTGATGAGAATGTACCAAAAATGCTTGACATTTGGAAGGAGATTTTCGCCAAGCCAAACTTCCAGAATGAAGAAAGACTGGGCATGCTTTTGACCAACTACTGCTCTTCTTTGACAAGTGGTATCATTGACAGTGGACATGTATATGCCATGCAAATGGCTAAATCTCTGGTGTCTTCTGTAGACAAATGCAAGGAGCAACTTCAGGGCATACAGCATGTTATAAACATGCAAGAAGTTCAGAAGAAATACAAAATAGATCAGGTACAAGATTTAATGGATGGGATAGCATCAAAAGTTTTAAACGGAAACAATCTTAGAGCAGCCTTTCATTACTGCAACACAAATACAAACATCCTCCCAGTTGTTGAAGACTTCTGCACTGATTTATGCAATGATTCCAAAGAGTTAAATCGAATTAACTGGGTAGATTCCGAGAAGATGCCACAAACACAACGCGGAATACAAGTCCTGATGAATATCCCAGTAAATTTCTGCTCAAAAGTCATCCCAACTGTAGGATACACGCATCCTGATTATTCCAAGTTGCGAGTGCTATCTAAATTCCTGACTTCGAAATACTTACATCCAATAGTTAGGGAACAAAATGGCGCTTATGGCGGAGGCGCTGCCATATCCTTAGACGGCATCTTCAGCTATTATTCTTATAGAGACCCTAACTCCAGAACAACGCTCGACGTTTTTGACGAAACCGCAGAATGGATGTCTAAGAATTTTTCTCTTGTCGATGATCAAAACTTATTTGAATCTAAACTGTCGATTCTTCAGCAAATGGACCAACCTATTGCGGAATACATGAAGGGAATTGATCTTTTCCTCTTCGGATTGTCGTATGACATTTGGAAGACACAACGAGAGAGGGTTTTGGCAGTTAACGCCAAAGATTTGGTCGAGGTTTGTCAGAAATACTTAACGCGCGACAAGTGGGCTGGTAAATGCGTGATTGGCGAAGGTGCTGGACAGCAGCTGGATAAGCAAGGCGAGAGTTGGGAGAAGCTAAGTGGACCTCAGCAGTAAATAGAGGAATGTTTAAAAGATGTTGTTGTTGCATCTTTTGAAGCCATTAGTAGTTAGAGTGTTAGTGCAACTTACAGGATCATTATGGCGGATTTCTGTGAGGGATTTAAAAGTTTTGAGACATTGAGCAGTGATAGTTTTTTTTTTATATATTCTACAGAATGTCCTAAAGGTATCAAATGCCGTGAAGGCTGGTTTATCTGTGAACCATTGTTTTTGTTTTCGTCACAATTTAAAAAGCTATGTATTTTATTTTAAAACCTCATTATGCTGTTACTAGAATATTTATAATAAGAAAGTATTTTCTCTCTAAAATACATATAGTTCGTTATATCGTTATATATTACAGAGTATTTGTGGAATTTAAATACTGTTGTAAATAAATGTATTCTTCTTATTTACTCTTTTATTCTAGAAGAATCCCTGGCACTGATATCTTTCTCCAAGAAATTTTGTCTTTCTAATCTAAGCTACAAAAAAACTGGCCAAGAGCGTGTCGGGCCACGCTCAGCGTAGGGTTCCGTAGTTTTTCGTCCGCCACGGTAAGTGTTCCCACTTCAGAGTTAAAAATGGGCTATTTGATACATTGTTGTTGTCATATTAATATGAAGTACAGAACCCTAAAAACGGGCCCACAAAGGACGGTGACAACTAAAGAAAGAGTTTTAGATCCCAACTATACATGGAAAATTCCAAAAATTGTCAATTTCTGTCCCACCATGAGTAGTAAGAAGGGGTTGTAACATGGAGTGATAACCAGCCAGTGTCATTTGAAGTCAGTCAGTCAGTTTCAACCTAATGTATGGGCATGTATGCTCCGACCCCATTAAATCAGAAAGAATCTTAAAACCGCCATGTAGGGTATGAGCGTTCCACCTACAGTAAACTATGCCCGCGAGCTTAAAGTACAGAGGCTCTAGTGTAAGTTTCTTTTGACGTAAAAAATGTCGCGAATGCGTGAGTGATACTGATAAAATATGAGAGACGGTCGCATTGGGTGATGAATATTAGTGCAGATTCTTATTTACGATTAAAACTAAACGCGGAATTATACATAAAACGGCGGCGCTACCGCGAACAACGATATTCGTAAATTTCAGACGATTATCTCTGTCACTCTCTTAACGCCTTAATTGGAGTAAAAGAGAAATGTTCGACATATACGAACTTCGATGTTCGCGGTACCAGGCCGGAAGTGATGAAGTGTGTCTTGTCATTCAATTGAGATTTTGACAGCCATATCTTAGGGAATAAGGGCTAATTTATTATATAACAATTTGTAAGAAACTATCACCTTAACGACTTTAGTGCTGGAATAATATAAAGTACCTATTTTGCTCGCAAAAAAGCCTAAGATATATGCAATCCTGTGGCGCTTCCGTCTTTCTCGAGGAAAGCAGAGACCATTTTACCAAAAACGCGTAAGATGTATGAAATCCTGCGGCGCTTACAGTTTTTTCGAGTTGATAAAGTTTGTATGGGGGAACAATATTTTCGTTTTATAGTATATTACTCGATTTTTTTCATACTTTCTCACCGTTTAAACCTTCCCTGAGCTACTACAAATGTTTCAAGACCAAAATTACCCAAATCGGTAAAGCCGTTCTCAAGATATAGCGTGACCAAGAGAAATAGTGGTTAATTTTTATATATATTATTTTTTTCTTAAACTATTGAACCTATCAAGTTCAAAATAATTTTCCTAGAAAGTTTATGTAAAGTTCTACTTTTGAGATCTTTTTTATATTTTTGAAACTTGTGGTTCAAAAGTTAGAGGGGGGGGACGCACTTTTTTTTTACTTCTAGAGCGATTATTTCCGAAAATATTTACGTGATCGAAAAATGATGTTACTATACCCCTATTCATTTTTAAATACCTATCAAACGATATATCACACGTTAGGATTAGAATGAAGAAAAAAATCACTCCCCACTTTACGTATAGGGGGGTACCCTAAGAAAACATTTTTTTTTACTTTGTCGGCGTGATTGATATACATATTACTATCAAATTTCAGCTCTCTAGTGCTAACGGTCACTGAGATTATCCGCGGACGGACGGACGGACAGACATGGCGAAACTATAAGGGTTCCTAGTTGACTACGGAACCCTAAAAACATACTCAAAAATACTCAAAATTCATATTATTTATTCGTGATAACAATTCATACAAAACATGATTTTGACGACCGGTCTGACCTAGTGGGTAGTGACACTGCCTATGAAGCCGATGTTCCTGGGTTCAATTCCCAGTCAGGGCATTAATTTGTGTGATGAGCACAGATATTTGTTCCTGAGTCATGGGTGTTTTCTATGTATTTAAGTATTTATATGTATCTATTAATTATATATATCGTCGTCCAGTACCTACAGCACAAGCCTTACTGAGCTTACCGTAGGACTAGGTCGATTTGTGTAAGAATGTCCCGAAATATTTATTTATTTTACATATAACATATACAATTATGTGCATTTAAACGGCGCGCAAACACACGATTCGAGCCTGAGGCACTACCGCCAAAACGATATTCGTATGGCCATCTTTCTCTTTTACCCCAATTAAGACATCATGGGAGGTGATGGGAGTGACAGAGACAATTGTTACCACGAAATGGATCCGCCTCATTAAAAATTAAAATGCTCATTCGTAGCCAGCGCTGAATGCCTACCGCAAAAATTGAAGTTTGAAACTTTCAGGCATTTTTCTCTTTTACTCCAGTTAAGGTGCAATTACCACCAAACCAAAAGCTTACCACCAGAGTGCTGGTCATTTGGGGCTACCCAGGGGACACGTGTGGGTATCTGGAATGAAAGCCCACGAAAGCGACACCAGCTTTATCTCCCAACAACTAGGTTATTAGAACTTCGGAATTTACTTGTAGCAAATGTAGCTAAATCTATCAGGGGTCCATTTTATAACAATTTACAGCTAATAATATTAACGGAACTCTCTTTCTAATAAAAGGAATTGGAAAGGGACTTCCGCTAATATTATAAGTTACAAAGTTATGCAATAGGCCGCAGGTTAGCAGTAAGGATCAGCTAGAAATCTAACTATACATTAGTATGTTGTTGAGAAAAAACTAGCGTACCGACAATTGTCAGATTATTTTGAACTTTCTGGCCCGCTATAAGTTGTCTGCCCGCTAAATGTTAACTTCACATTCCACTTGACCGCCTGCTAAATTCCTTGTTTTGAATGCTTAATTTTATTGTGTTCGTCGATAAACTTGTCCAGGAGCGGTACCGCGATCATCGAAGTTCGTATATTTCGGGCATCTTTCTCTTTTACTCCAATTAAGGCGTCATAAGAGTGACAGAGACAATCATCCGAAATTTACGAATATCGTTGTTCGCGGTAGCGCCGCTGCAATACGTTAATGATATCGACAATGTCCAGGCCCGGTACCGCGAACAACGAAGTTCGTATATTTCGAGCATCTTTCTCATTCATAAAAGTGACAGAGACAATCGGCCGAAATTTACGAATATCGTGTTTTGCGGTAACGCCGCTGTAGTACACTGTAAACACACTGTAAAGCAACAAATTACCCGTTGCAATTACCAAAATGTACTGAAGAGGCATAGATAATCTTTTTTGTTTTTTTTTTTCAGACATCCATGGCGCTGCCGTTAGCATTTGAAAATCCAAAAGACTACTTCGACGATTGCATCGCATTTTTAAAACAATACAGTTTTTTATATAATTTTCCAAACACAGAGATACTATTGCAAAACGTTTTGGAAAAAATAGAAGTAGATAATTTGGAAAGTGTGGAAGTGTTTGACAAAAATTTTACAGTACCTTCATTGAACTTACTAAACGGTTTTTTTACGAAATTGGAACGTTTAAAAGTTTTTCATGAAGAGTTTGAACAAATCGATAATTTGGAAAACTCTGTTCAAGTGCCAGTAAGCCCAAAGAAGCGACACGAAATTGTGTATTTGGCGAAGGAGATAAAAGAGGTTTGCGAAGAAAATGGATGCGATGTGGTTGTGGATTTTGGATCTGGATTGGTGAGATAATTCGTATATCCGTGCATGCATGTACAATCGCCATCAGATATATCGGAGCTTTGATGGTCACAAATATCAGAATATGAACTTTAACGCCTTGACAATAGAGGCGTTGCTGTGACCAGTTGACCACCTCCACGACTCCGATATTTCGGATTGCAACAACACATACCTAAGCTTAGTTTTCTTTTACATACATTTATTAAATATAGTTAGTTACAATCTCTTGTAAACAAAAATGTAGTTTGCCATACTTACGTACCATAGAACATTGTACAACCGTAGGTAGTTAGTAGGTTGCTGAGCTTGCTTGAAGCTTCGAATTTTATGTGGGACCAAGTTAATTTCCCTCGCTTAGTACTCACCGACAGGTATGGGCTAGTGACCTTGCCTATGAAGCCGACGGTCCTGGGTTCAAATCCATTTATAGTTTCAAATCCATATTAGGCGCCCGGCGATGAACTACGATCGCCCGGCTATGACATATATGTCTCTTTTGTTTACACGGGATCGATTATCTTTTGTCCCTTGAAATAGCTGTTAGCTCATAGCTTACTAGCTCGCGGTGGGACCAGTGCCTTAAGCTTACCGTGGGGCTCGGACAGTTTGAGTAAGGATGTCCTGTAATATTTATTTACTATTCCTTTCTCTATTCTATATTATAATTACAATTTTACAGGGCTACTTAGACCAGATAATCTTCGAAACATTCCATTTGAAAGTATTGGGACTAGAATGCAACACGTCTCACTATGTTGGAGCGAAGAAAAGGCAGAGCAAATACCATACTAACTCTACAGAAAACGTAAAATACATAAAACATTCCATAAACGAAAATTCTGATTCTCAAATAGAAGAGTACCTGGTCGATAAGTTTTTAAAATATAACGGTTTTTGCATCGCCGGGCTCCATGCTTGTGCCGATTTGACAGTTGTGGCCTTGGATTTGTTTTTAAAAATGGAAAAGGCAAAGGCGATGGTTATAATGCCTTGTTGCTATCACAAAATGGAACGGGAAGATGAGAGATTTAAGAATTTCCCTTTAAGTGATTGTCTTAAAAAAGTTTATGAGAAAGAAAATGGTTTTGAGTTTATGGGGGTGCCTTTTATGAGATTGGGTGCTCAGCCACCTTGCTTAGTCGAGGACAATTTGGAAGACTCCGTTTTTAATTTGCTGTCAAGAGGAGTTTTACAACTGTATGCTACTAAACGTAAGTTAAAATGATTGTAGTAAGTACAGTCAGCGTCATATAGCTAGTAGCATTCAAAGTAGTCAAATAGTTCGGTACACCATATAAATTCTATGGTGTACCGAACTTTATGAGTACTTTGGATGCTACCAACTATATGACGCTGACTGTACGAGTATGTAGCAATTATTTCAATGAAATTGTATGTCGCCTCTGTAGAGAACAAAGTCGCGCGACATTTTTATTGTATGGCCTTAGTAGAATACTATATATATTTACTTTATTTAGGTCTTTCGACCAGTATAAAAAAGTTAAAAAAGTATTCTTGTTTATTTTCAGACAACTGTAAATTAAGAAGGAATAAAAGAAAAGCTGTTAAAACAAAATCAATCGACAGAAACTTTGAGACCTACATACAAGAAGCCTGTATTGGATTCAGTTTATCAAACAATAGCGATCCTAACCAGCTCAGTAATAAAGTCGATTCTCCAGAAGCAGGAGACTTAAGTATCGATTTAGAGGAATTGAGATCGATTTGGCGGGAAATCTCAAACTCTATGGTTCCAAAAAAGGTTGCTATTTTTATTTTACTTCAAAATTGTTTGCAACCAGTGATAGAGAACCTCATATTGTACGATAGAATAATTTATTTAAGCGAAAAAGGACTAAGCTCGTGTAAATTTAAAAGAATTGTAAATGAAAGAATATCTCCAAGGTGTTTAGCTTTATTAGCCTGTAAAAATAAATACTAAAAACTGTATAAAATGTATAGCGTTTTCTTGTACTTACGGTACTATTTGCTTTACACATGTAATTATAACACTTAATTGCAATTAGGTACCTACACGTAAAATAAACACATTTTTTTTTATCATATCTACTATTCTTAACTCTATTTCATAGAAGTTAAGGTTCAAAATGAATATATTATCTTTTGGGTAGTGTAATACATTTTCTTTTGCTTCATGCTGAAACATGTGTTTTTTTGTATGATGAATTGATGATAGGATATAAACTTAGTTAATACACAATAGTAAGGCTGTAATGAATGAGGTATGTTTCAATATTAATCAGCTTGAAATATTTATTGAAATGTTATGTAAAGTTTTGTCATGCTAAATAAATAAGCATATGTAATGCTGAGTAGAAATTACTATAGCAATAGTATCCCTAATTATACAAAATTTAATGATTTCTCAGGCAGTGGTGCAAAAATACCAGTGCCTGGGTTGCTTCCTACTACTATATTAGGTTTTCGTTTAGCCATACTAGTTCCATGTCTCCTCTTCATATGTTTGTTATAATTTGACCAGTTTGTGAAGTTTCTTTGACACAATTCACAGCAATATGGCTTCAAACCAGTGTGCTGTCTTAAATGTAAGTCTAAGATGCTTTTAAAACGAAATGCTTTGCTGCAATATGGACAGACAAATGGTAGGGAATCAGTGTGGATAATTTCATGGGATTTGAGCTGTTTTCTAAGTCGGAATTGACGGCCACATTGGGGACATGAGAATGGTTTGTATTCATTGTGGATTTTTATGTGAGCATTTAAACGAATTAATGTTTTAAAGTCTGATTTGCAGATTTCACATTGGAATGGGCGGGCGTCATCGTGTGATGCTTCGTGGGATGCTAAGTCACTCTTGTTGTAATACCCCTTGCCGCAGCGGTCACATATATGTACTCGTTTCTTAGGGCTTCTTTGTGTATGGATTAGTAAGTGTCCATTTAAGCTGCCTCTATTTTTAAAAGTCTTTTTACATACTATACAAGTCAGACCGTCTGAGGTGTCCATAGTTGCTATGGTGCCACCCGATCGATTTTTGTAGTACAATTTAATATGTTGATTTAACTCCTCTATATTAGGGAATTCTGAGTTACATCCTGCACATATATTTTCAGAATTTGAGTGTGCTCGTTTATGTAACATAACTTTATGGCTGGATGCCAATTTTATGTTACAGATGTAGCATGATAGTTTCAGATATTTTCTATGCCTTTTCACATGGATTAAGAACTTGTCTAATCTTAGCATTTTTTTATTGCAATCAGTACATTGAAATGCGTTGCAACATTCATGGTGTGTTACTGAATGTATTTTAAATTGTTCTATATTTGAAAATTCACCACCACATTTTGCACAAGTCCATTTATAATCTTTCCATGTCAGTTGAGGTTTTAGTGTGCGTTTCTTAATAATTTTTTTTGTAACTTCTGCTGAAGTATCCATATGTTCACTTTTAATAGGAGTGTATGGAATCAGCGGCTCTGTATTATCATCATCTGATAAATTTTCTTTTTTCACTTGCTTATATGTATTGATAAGCATCTTTTGGGCATACTCAACATGTTCAACAAATTTAAAGGCATTGTCTAGAGAATGAACACAAACCAAACACACAGTATTCGGCAAAATATCTCTTTCAAACATAATCGTTGAATTTACAACGACTCGATTGAGTTTATTTATAATTTCATGGCGCCTAGTTATGTCTAATTCCAAGTTAATAAGTTGTTCTTTCGGTTTTATTTCAGCACAAAGACGGCAATGAGAGGTGTCTGAAGCGTTCATTTTGATTCACTTTAATATAGTGCGATGATTTCTTAAGACGTTAGAATTATAATATAATAAATTCCGTAAATTCTCGTCTTTGTTTTGTTTTGATTTAGTCTTCTTGATAACCTTTTTTTTTATTCCAATAAGAAATATCTTTAGCCAGTTTGACAATTATCGATTCTCAAATTTGTGGAATCGACTCGCAACTATCTTACGATAGTAATCGATCTAGTAATATTGAAAAAGAAAAAGTAAAGTAATTAAGCAAGGTGTATTTAAGTAAGGAATAATGTTAATATTTATATACAATTTTGTGTAATTTTATTTATTCTTATAAGCATGTCGTCAGCATTCATATTCAAAACATCTAGCAACTAGGTCATGAATGTCATGATCAAAAGAAAAGTAAACGTCAAATGTCGTCCAAGAAACACAAATAATTTATTAATTTCGTCTAATTTACGCATTAATCCTTAAAGACTATGGAAAGCGCTTATTGTCGTTTGTGTGCCGAGTTAAAACCACTTGACAAACTCATCCACTTGGAATCTGAGGCTGATAAGTGGGTTGAAGTCGTTAAGAAACTGAAAAGGCTCAACACAAGGCCATTAGGGTTGTTTACTGACCAAGTGCTGCCTAAAGCCGTTTGTTTCGTGTGCATCACCTCTTTAGACAGAGCCTTCGATTTCGTATTGAACGTGGAACACGCTCAAGAGATGTTAAACACTATTTTAGTACGTAATGTTAAGAAAGAGGAGCTCTCTGACGAATCCGACAGAGGGGAGGCTTTTTTGGAAGAACAAGCGGAAACTATAGCGAACACCATCAAGGTGAAGCTTGAAATACTTGAATCGGAGACAGTTGCGCTCTCCAGCCATCCTGGCGAGCCGAAAAAGAAGAAGAAAACAACAAAATGTCGAAGCTTGGATTCACTGCCACTTTCTCAACTCAAACTAACTTGGAAGGATTATTCCTGGATCTGTTCTTTCTGTGAAACCCAATACAAGTCTGCTGAGGAGCTGAAAACCCACTCCATGCAGTACCATCACTGCTGCAATGCTTTTAAATGTGGCGATTGTAACTTTAAAAAACAAAAACTTGATAGTTTCTTAGTTCATGTTAAAAGACATCGACGGAACTTGAAGTTGTCCTGCTATGTGTGTCACAAGAGTTTCACGAAGCAGAACCAGATGAGTAACCACAAGAATGAGCATAGAACTACCGAGTACATGTGCAAAGGGTGCAATACTTGCTTCCCAAATCTAGAGGAGTTAAATGAACATACAAGTATTTTTTATAAGGAAAAAAGAGCCCCCAGAATTGTCCCACCGGAACTAATTAGCGATGACCGCACTTGTGTCCTGTGCAAAAAGGAGTTTAAAAGTAAAGGCAGCTTGACATCGCACCTACTTACACATACTGATAGAAAACGGGATCACACTTGTGAGAAGTGTGGGAAATGCTTCTTCAATAAACAGAACTTAGCCGGCCACATGCTGCTTCACGATGACACAAGACCTTACAAGTGTAAGATCTGCAAATTTGGGTTTAAAACTCTTGGTCAGTTAAGGAATCATGTAGGTGTACATGACGGAAACAAGCCCCACTCTTGTGATCAGTGTGGACGTTGTTTCCGACTACCAAAACAGCTGAAATCACACCAAATTGTCCACACTGACGAGCTTCCTTACATCTGCTCGTATTGTGGCAAGAGTTTCCGGTTTAAAACTATTCTAAACCAACATGTCCGTCAGCATACAGGCATCAAGCCGTATTCTTGCGAATTTTGTCAACGGGACTTCACCAACTGGCCAAACTACAACAAACATATGAAACGTCGCCACGGTATGGACATGGCGAAAAAGAAGCATACCCCAGAAGGTTTATACCCCATCAACCCTGCTACCGGTGAAGTGGTCATAACTCCCGAAACCATGGAAACTGCCGAGTGGAAGAGGGAGATGCTGAGACAGCGGAGACCAGGTAGACCGAAGCAGACTATGGAAACCGAGGGTCAGATGCAGATGGAACCCATGCAAATGGAGCCGATGCAGTTAGAACCGATGAATTTTAAGAGTGAAGCTATTGATAGTCAAAATCAGTAGCGTTGGGAGTGTTTGAGTAATGTATTATGTTTATGTTCAGAGTAAGTTCAGGTAAGGCAGCTTAATCTGGGGTTTTGTCACTTATAGGTAACTTATCACTTTCTTTACTGCAATTAGCTAAAATACATTTTATAATACTAAGGGAAATGCACTGCCACTAGGTGTCAAAACCGGTTTTGCATACTTATAACCGGTTTTGCATACTAAAAACTAGTTCTGCATAATTAAAACCGGTGTTAATACAGGATTTTCAGTTTGAAAACCGGTTTTGGATGCTTTAAACCGGTTTTGTAGACCTAAAACCGGTTTTGCTATCTAAAACCGGTTGCTACCCCTAGCTGCCACTAGTATTATCAGTGACATTCTTCACCCAGTGGTAACACCTCTGTTTATGATTCTAGTAATCAAGGATCACAGAAATAATGGATTGACAGTCGCATTCTTTCAATATCCTGGCTATTTATCTATTTTTAGTACTATGGTCATGGCACCAATGTTTGACACTTTAAGCTGACAGGCACCAATGATGGGCACTTACTTCTTAATTCAAAACCATAAAATTATAAATTGAATATTTACCAACAAATGTACAGTCAGCAGCAAAAGTGGCTAAGCGTTTGAAGTGTTCAATATGACCTACACGCGCTCTTATTCTCTTGACAATAGAGATGTGTTGATCTCATTTTGAACACCTCAAACGCTAAGCCATTTCTGCTGCTGACTGTACAACACTTATTTAAACTTTCACGGTTTGTACACATTATTAAACATGAACGGGACTTAACCGCGTATATTAACTTTAAAATTTACCTCCGACGTTTCGAAGACGACGTTGTCCTCGTGGTCTCGGATTAAGACTGAAAAGGTAAATTTTAAAGTTAATATACGCGGTTAAGTCCCGTTCATGTTTAATAATGTGTACAACACTTGACTGACTTGACTCCTTCGTAATAAGCACTAATGTTCATGATTGGTTCCTTGTCCATTACTGGCGCCATTACCCTGTGTGGCGTAGCGCCATCTATGGACTGAGTTATTTTGACATTACAATGCGACATAGAACTAGTATTGGCAGAGTGCAAAGCGGGTGGAGGGGGAAGCCTAAACGATCACAGCGCTCGCTACGGCTAAAATTGTCATTTTTGTCGCTGACTTGAGCTGTCAAATCCATATTGCAGTAAACATTTTCTAATCGTTTTTGAGATAAAAATATGGTCCTGGTAAGATGTGTTGTTGTGAATTGTAAGAACACCAAGAAGAATAGCGACTGTAAATTTATATTTACTTACTTCTTGTTAGACAGCGGTGACAATATTGTCTATAATGTCCTCCTGTCACGTGGCGCTGTCGTCGCGCTCGGTACCAATAGAACGGAGACTTACTGCTGTTACGTGCTAGATGGCGCTAGTGCGTTTGCCAGAATAAATGGACCGCCATTTTGTAAACACATTGTCAATCCGTGTATTCTATGATGCTTGCTAGTAATTTAGGAAAATAAAAGGTTATTTTATTTTTAATGGTATATGTCAGGGGTTGTTAATTAGGAATAGGAATGAATCATATAATTTTTGTATCGATTTAGTAATTACTAATTATGTAAGCACAAAGTTACGTTATTTCTGTTCTAACTGTTGCTTGTATGAATGTGGTATCCTCAGATCAGAACTGGCTGTAAGTCAGGAAATGAATTGTCCATACAAAAGTAGGATCTAATTTTAAATTTGCAGCATAAGAAAATATTAATCCTGTACCCGTTTATTGACACGAAAGGGGCCATCTACATATTACGTCACAGTAATAGTGGGAGTGGGATGGGAGCTGGCCTGGTACCGCGAACGTCGAAGTTCGCATATTTCGAGCATCTTTCTCTTTTACTTCAATTAAAGCGTCATGAATTCGACAGAGACAATCGTCCGAAATTTCCGAATACCGTTTTTCGCCGCTTTCACAGTACAAATTAAAGGGTACATCATTATTGCTATATAAATAAAAATCTGTATCGATATATTTGGCCATGCTGACTGTAACTAACTATATGACGCTGACTGTAAAAATGACGTGACATGGGGTCAGGGGTTTATAAAGTCAACATTTTGTGTGACGTAGTATGTGAATGGCCCACAATGTTACACGTTAGACTGGTCACTAAACCATATTGTTTTACTATCCAGAAACAAATTGCCCTTTTCCTACAGTTTGGGAGAACAATCCAGAGATTTTAACTCTTCTGTAACTTGACTGACTGTTCTCAACTCTGTAGGATATAGAATAATTTATTTTGTTAAAAAAGAAATACAACTCTCTTCCAATTCATAATAGTTTATATTTCATTGAAGTTTCTACAGTCGCCATCAGATATATCAGAGCTGTGGGGGCTCTATTGTAAAGGCGATAAAATGCATGTTCAGATATTTGTGACCACAGCTCCGAGATATATAATGGTGACTGTACGACCGTCCTTAGGGTAATTTTAATTTCTGCACACTTAATATTTGTTAATTCATGTTGTAAAAAGTGTTTTTAATTTTGAATTTTAATGGCATAACGATTTTTCACGAGACAACGTAAGCACAGTTTGTTAGAAGAAATATGGCACGCGTACTAACACGTGGCACAGACAGCGTCATATAGTTGGTAGCATCCAAAGTACTCAAAAAGTTCGGAACACCATAGAATTAGTATGGTGTACCGAATTAGTTTGAGTACTTTTAATGCTACGAACTATATGACGCTGACTGTAGGTGACCCGTTATAGAAAGGACAATAGCTAACCTGAAAGATGCATGTTTCAGTGTCTTGACACATTTACAGTCCCCATACCTACTTATAGAATGTTTTGATTCCGTCATACGTCCAAGGAATGCCCAGGTATGCACGTGGCTTAATTACATTTAATATATATTATAAAATGCAGTTGTCTGTCAATTTTCGGTCTGTTATAGTTACCCATGTGTGGGGCTCGGACTTGTCAAGATGGTTCCTTATGACCCATATATGGGGCAGTGGACTGTGAACGTGTTAAGATGCCGTAAAATTGTTGGTTCAAACGTGACCCAGGGGACAGTAATTATGCCAACTGGTGACGTAAAACACTTGATTGAGCCTGTAAGTAGAGATAACATGTAAATAAGTAATATTAACGTTATAAATAATTAACTGTTTACTGTTTGTGCCATATGTAACAAATTATATTTGATGGTTGCGAAAGGCATTCTGAGAATTATAAATAAACTTATAAACTAGATGCCGTTTGATTATGTTTAAAAATACCACCTTGATAATACTCTCCCCGACATGCTGGCTACTTCTCTGCGCCATCTATGGGTACATGGAACAAATCAAATTATTTTTTATTCAATATTTTGATCCCGTCTCGAACGCCGGGCGTACTCGTCGCTTTTTCTTAAGTGTATGTCATATCATATATTTCAATTTTCATTTTGATTTGCTTTGATTTTGAAGTAGTAACACTACTATATGAATTATAAATTGTATTAGATGACAAGTATTTACTTAAATTTCAATTTATAGATATTCTTTAGTCCTTGTATGAAATAACTATTTTTGATTGTAGTTTAGTTATAAAGGCCATATTTTAAAGAGAAGAATTGCAAAAAAATCCAGAGGTGATTGTATTTTCTTGGTGTGTTATTTATATTGTATAAGCTTAGAAGCACAATTAAAATTTATTTGTTGTCAATAAATGTATTTCCTAATTAATGTAGTATTCTTTTTTGTATATTATTTTTTAATTAGGTAAGTAGTAGTAATTATGATTAGATGATGCCCGCGGCTTCGCCCGCATGGTTATAGGAAAATGTAAGATATTGAGTCTTCCCGTGGGAATGAGATGTATTCCCGCTGGAAAAAGTAGCCTATCCTCTCCATCCCTTCAACTACCTACACTTAAAAAATCACATCAATTCGTCGCTCCGTTTTGCCGGACATACAAACAGACACACTTTGTCATTTATAATGTTAGTATGGATACCTAAAGCCGTTAGGATGTTTCTTTGATAAACTTGAGAAATTTCTACGGGTTTCGGTGTGGACGGTAAGTCAGCAGAAGATGTAGGTGCAGGTTCAAATCCTGCTTTGGACACTGGCACTGATAGGCCTTGGTCACTTTTTCTTTATGTAGTTAAGGATAGGTAATTATATTTTGCGTCAAACTTCAAATAAATAAAAAATCGGACTACCCTATAAAAAGTTATAGCGTGGTCATACATAATATATGTATATTATGTATGACCACGCTATAACTCGAATTGAGACCGTCCTCCATTTTTTTCGTCGGTTAAAAATAAAAATCAGAGTCTACTGTTGTCATAAATATAATCAGTTTATAGTTACATAAGGATAGTAAAACTATAACCCAACAACAGTCCAAAATCTCCTAACAATGGTCCAAAACTAAGTAGAAAGTATTATTTAAATTCCGCAGTTAAATCAATGAGTGAAGTCAGAATGAATCAATTAAGAAAAAAACAAAAAGAATATTAGGATTGATACTTAATTACGAATTAAAGGTTTGGACCATAGTTGCACTAATGGACTAAAGTTGGGTAGTTTTTAGACAAAACGCATAAAACAGCGTATATTCTACTAAAAAGGATGCAAAACAATTTTTAACCTATTAAATCCATTTCTGAAAATACTGAACTATTAATATTTACGCAAGTACAGTCAGCAGCAGAAGATTAAGCGTTTGAGGTGTTCAAAATGAGGTCAACACATCTCTATTGTCAAGATAATAAGAGCGCGTGTAGGTCATTTTGAACACTTCACCAGCTCAGCCAATTTTGCTGCTGACTGTACAGACAGACGGGTGAGATTATAATATAAACGAATCTTATGTAACATACTTCATTAACTTTACTTTTTTTTTCATTTAACATAATTTATTTTACTATGTACATAAAGTCTATGGCTTTTTATTTTTCAGTCTTTTCAAAATTACATGTTTTAATTTATATTTACAATAAACAAATCACTAAACTTACCTTTTTCACGCTTTATGTGGGCCATTTTATTAAAAATGATTTTAGCCTCTTCCCGCGTTCATTGCGGTCGGTCCCATACACTTGCATATGTTTAAAATATACGCCGCCCGCTCCGCTACACGCCCACTTCTAACAGACACTCTGGCATTACACTAACATGATGATGATGATGATTTGATCCGAGCGATTTCGGGGCGATCGCTTTATTGGCTCTGTTGTCGCTGGTGAGCTCGCATGTGGCTTATATTGCTAATTTACTTAGATAATATCCATGGACCATAGAGATCAAGACACATGTTACAAATTCTAACAATATTAAGTTAGGTCAATGTGGGTAAGACCGTCTATCAGGAAAGACCCGGGACCCGGGTATGTCCTTAAACTACGTCCAACAATGAGAGGTAGGGCACAGCGATGACCATCACGCTTGAATCTGGAGCAGCCCAACTGGGGAAGTACCTCCTCCTTACAGAAGACCACAGCCATAATAGCACTGCTACCTTTCAGGTAGGTAGTGTTGTGTTCCTGATGGTGAATAAGGTTCCCAGAGCTCCAATCCCCCCTTAAAGGCCGGCAACGCGCTTGTGACTCCCCTGGTGTTGCGGGTGCCCATGGGCGACGGTAATTGCTTAACATCAGGCAATCCGTCTGCTCGTTTACCGCCTATGTCATAAAAAAAAAAAAAATTCTAACAATATTAAGTTAGGTCAATGTGGGTAAGACCGTCTATCGGGAAAGACCGTCTACCAACCAATTTTCTACATAATCTCATTGGTATTTAGTGTCATATGACGGACTTCCCTTAACCTCGTAACGCCCACCATACTAAAATATTTAATAGTTAAAACCAACTTTACTATGCAGAGAATCTGGTTGAATTTTCTTTTGTACGAAAACTAATGAAACAAAAGAATTCTACAATCTAAATTCTACCCTATTTCCTTTTATAAAAGATTTCAACTCCATTGAAAGGGAGTGTACATTGTAATGCACACTGGGCGTTACGAGGTTAAAAATAAAGTATGGCGGTCTTACCCACATTGACCTAGATATTGTATGAGCAAAACATCTTAAAAAGGAAGCCTAATAAATTTACTGGAATGTTTCGAAGATAATTGACCCTAAAATGATAAACTTTAAGGTCTAATAAAATTGAGTCATTAAGAAAAATAATGATATTAAGTTGGCTCCTTACATTCTTCTGAAAAGTAAAATATATGGTAACTGTATACATAAAACGCATTATTTTACGATAACAATAAAAATTAAATTATTTTTCCATACTTTAGAGAGGCGTGACGTCAAGTTAAATTGTGCGCCTGCGCACAACACTGGTGTGCAAGTGATTAATGTAGACAAAGTGCGGGTAGTTGGAAAAACTCGCACAGCAATACGTTGTTGCCTCCTCAGTCCGGCCGCGACCTTGAAAGTCACAGCACTTCGGTAAAAATGTAGCTAACAATATCTTTAGTTATATCGCGATTAAGTCTGGTTTAATTTGTAATTTTGTGTGTGTGTTTTGACGATCGGTCTGGCTTAGTGGGTAGTGACTCCACCTATGAAGCCGATGGTCCAAGGTTCAAATCCCAGTCAGGGCATTTATTTGTGTCATGAGCACAGATATTTATTCCTGGTGTTTTCTATGTATTTAAGTATTTATATGTATCTATCTATTATGTATATCGTCGTCTAGTACCTACAACACAAGCCTTACTGAGCTTACCCGTAGGACTAGGTCGATTTGTGTAAGATTGTCCCGATATATTTATTATATGTGAAAATCGTGAAAGTTTCGATAATTATAGAAGCAAGACAGAGCACAGTACAGTCAGCGTCATATAGTTGGTAACATCCAAAGTACTCAAAAAGTTCGGTACACCATACAAATTATATGGTGTACCGAACTTAATGAGTACTTTGGATGTTACCAACAATATGACGCTGACTGTACATACACGGGTCCAGCCCGCAAAGGTTAATCCCTAAGCTACAGGACACAAGGCTGTCTCAGGAGTCGTAAGCATGACGTCACAAGTCTATTAGGGTGGCTAACATACCCAACGGTGCTCTGCCCTTGGCGTAGCCTCTAGACGCCCAGAGATCTAACTTGCCAAGCCAAATGCTACTCTGGTATGTTATAATTAAGATTCAAAATGGCATTCAATGGGAGCCCCTTTTTTAGGTCTCAGGGCGGGTAGAGGTTATTGTCCGATTACAGTACAGCTTTACGACACAAGCTCATCGGCATTTTGGAATTGCGCATTAGAGAATTTATCATCCCTCTCGCTATCACTCGCACGGTTATCAAACTCTGCAGGCGTGACTGTTTCATCATTTTTCTCTTGTTTTATAATTTTCTTCTTTCCCCGCTTGACCGGTATCATCACTCTGCTTTTCCATTCATCCAGACCAGCATCCTGCACTTGCACTATCTGCCCGGTCTCCGGGTTGATGGGGAACACACCGTCCGGAGTGATCTTCTTCTTGGACGTGTCCGTGCCATGTCTGCGTTTCATATGCTTATTATAATTCGACCAATTCGTGAACTCCATGCCGCATTGATTGCAGGAATATGGTTTTGCTCCCGTGTGCTGCCGCTCATGGTTCTGCAATATCTGTTTGAACCTGAACGTCTTATTGCAGTACTGACATATGTATGGCATAGCGTCGGTGTGCACTATTTTATGTGTGTTCAGCTGGTATTGGAGTCGGAAGCATTTGCCACACTGCTCACAACTGAACGGTTTGATACCGGAATGCATTTGCACATGTCTCCGGAGCATGTTAGGGAATAAGAATGACTTATTGCAGATTCTACATATGTATGGACGGATGTGGTCATGAGAGCTTATATGTGATGTTAAGGTGCCTTTGTTGAAGAAGGTCTTGCCGCAGCGTTCACATGTGTAATCTCTCTTTCTGTCTGATCGGTGTATATGTTTTATATGGTCTCTGAGGCTGTTTGGGTTCTTGTAGACTTTCTGACATATGGTGCAAGTTAGATCGGCTATGGTTATGGGGACTCCTCGTTTTCTCCTCGGTTTCCTTTTGGGTTTGCCGGTGTTGTAGTCGAGGATGTGCTGCTGGAGGGACTCCGGGTTGTTGAGGATGTCGCCGCAGGCGGGGCAGGCGTGGTGGGACTCGAGATGGGTGGCGAGGTGGGGACGCAGGTCGCTGGGGGTCGCTTCGCAGTAGTAGCATACGTTTCTGAAATGTAAACAAATGTTTTTTAAGAAATACACTGAAGTAAGAACAAATCAAATGATTTTTTATGATATATTTTGATTTGCTTTGATTTTTAAGTAGTAACACTACTAAATAAATTAAAACTTGAAATAGATGACATATACTTAAGAAAAAGCGATATCTCTCTAGCTATATCAGAATCCCGAAAGGGATTCATATAGGAGGTGCAAATACGTAGTGTTTCGCCTTAGAGCTGGTAAAACGGTGCCTAAAACCGTTTAAAGGTTAACAAGATTACATATACTTGATTAATTTCGACGGGTTCCGCTGTGTACGAGGGCCGAATTGGTTAAGGCGTCAGCCGCGATAGCTGGAGATGCGGGTTCGAATCCCGTCTCGAACGCCGGAGGTCCTCGTCGCTTTTTCTTAAGTATATGTCACCTATTTCAACTTTCAATACACTTAAATTATAATTTGTTAAGGCATCAGCTGCGATAGCTAAAGATGCTGGTTCAAATGATGCCCGGATGCCGGACGGCTGCCTTTTTAAATATATGTCATGTTTCTTAAGTGTTTTCAATTTAAGCAGCGGTGTGATCGCAATTTTAAATGCCAGCATATAATATGAAACGCGACCGCCGCGCCGCTCCTTCTCACATCGCTTAAGCTAATATAACAATATTACTCCTTTGAGTAGTCGGGTAAAACGTAGCCTATTCTGTTATTCCAGATTTTAGCTACCTCCACATTAGATTTCATTTAAATCTGTCTAACCTATTTTTAAGTTATAAGTGGTGTAAGATACTTGAACTTGCTTTTATATAGACTTACTCGTAAGTTTAAGGTAAACGAAAAGGTACATGGTTTGTTTTAAAGGTACAAGCGGAAACACAATCGCTTAATTATTTTCTTGATAGAATATAAACCTAAGGTGGGTCCTTTTATTCCTTATTTTCTTTAGCTTAAGTCAACAACAGAAACGTGTTAAAAGATGGTATGGTGGAGATACATAAAAACATTACAAATTAAAAAAAAAAACAAAACAGTCACATATAAACAAGGTTAATTATTATAAGTAGCATAATGTGGCCCGTTTTTGGTAGGGCTCCTGGTATCCGTGATGTACGCCGACCCGTAGCTACGTGTTCTTAACACCGCCGGTACTAAGATCACGAATTTCACGAACACGGCCAGGTACGTGTCACGTACCTACGTTCGCATCCAGATTCACGTGACACGCCGTGACACGCCGTGACACGTAGCCCGTACCTGCGTCCGTGTGTGGAGCTTCGGGCTCAATTCCGTTGGATACTTATCACACGTTTCGTAATTTCGCCACGCCCGGGAATATAATAAATAAGGACTAAGTTTTATTCTTAAGATCCGTGAAGGCGTGATCACGCCTTCACGGATCTACACGGATTCACGTACCCTAATTTCACGTGCGGAACGGACCAGAAAACCGTTGCCGTGTATCACGAAACCGGGCGCACGGCTACGGGTTCACGAATCACGGACACGACCGCGAGCCCTAGTTTTGGAGGGTGGTCAATTACTAGCGAATTACTCTATGTTATGATACTTTGTAATTAGGGTAATGGTACCAAAGTGGGACACTTTAAGCTGACAGGCACCAATGATGGAGACTTTCATTCTTAATTCAAAAACCAAAATGTTGTAAATTGATTGTTTACCCACATTAATTGGTGTAATGTAAAATTACACCAAAAAATAATATAAATAATATAAAGTTGTAATTAATTCAATTACTTTATGCTTTTTTCTTATGTGTCATACCGATTGATCAAAACGAAAATTGTCTTTTCTGTGGTCAATAGTTAACGCCTTCTGTGATTACAAGCTGCGCTTACAAGAGGAATGGTTTATCTTGATATTTAATAGAAGGAAATATTTGGTTTTAAAACCCTTAACTTTCACAATGTCCACAGGAAAGACGCGAATCTAATGGACTTTTTATTTTTTTATGACATCGGCGGCAAACGAGCAGACGGATTGCCTGGTAAGCAATTACCGTCGCCCATGGGCACCCGTAACACCAGAGAAGTCACAAGCGCGTTGCCGGCCTTTAAGGGGGCATACCTGAAAGGTAGCAGTGCTATTATGGCTGTGGTCTTCTGTAAGGAGGAGGTACTTCCCCAGTTGGGCTGCCCCAGATTCAAGCGTGATGGTCATTGCTGTGCCCTACCTCTAATAAAAGGATATGACTCCATAACCCCAGCTTGAGTTTTCGGAACTAATGTACGAAATATCATTTGATATTTACCAGTCGCTTTTCAGTGAAGGGAAACGTCGTGAGGAAACATGGAAAGTTTACATGGCAGTCGCTTTCGTAAAACTAGTGCCTACGCCAAATCCTGTCATTAGTTGCCAAGCGGACCCCGGGCTCCCGTGAGAATGCCGGGACAATGTGGGAAGATAATGATGGTTGATATGACTCCATACTACAAGCAGCAACAGGGTGACGGCACCAGTAATGGACAAGGTACCAATCATGAGCATTAGTGCTTATTAGTGCTAAGGAGTAGTCAATTGCTGTGCATTTATAAACGATTAACACGGTTCTACCCACGTTTATTTAGTCACTAGTGTTAATCGTTTATAATTACATTATGTCTCACGCAAGTTTAAATACTAATGTTTTGTTGGTACATATTCAATTTATAACGTTATGTTTTTTGAATTAAGAACTAAGTGTCCATCATTGGTGCCTGTCAGCTAAAAGTGTCCAACATTGGTGCCATCACCCTATATGTAAATTTTTTGGTTAGAAATAAAACAAATAAAACCACAAAGTATAATAATTATGAATTTGCTGGTGTAATACTGTTGTTAAATGGACATAAACCTAGAACTGAAAAACTAGACTGATAGAGAAGAAGTTTTTCCCCTCACTAGCTCGTAAAGCGCTTGTTTATCCTTTAATACGAGAGGGTAAAAACGCGTAAGTTGACTTCTCATAGCTCTTATTGCTATGGTTTTAAAGTCTAAATTCGCGAAGTACAGCTCACTTGCCCCCGCGGCGGCGAGCCTCGCTAACGCACCGAGTTGAAAATCGAATTAGAACATTCGAAAATCGTACTGGCCACCACAAGCTAACCAAGCCTAAGGCACCTTTTGCAAAAATGTTGAATGTATCTAAACGTAAAGAAAAAGTCAATGCGATTTCAAAACGTTTTTTTGCATGTTTCACTTTCCTCGCTGTAGTGAGGGGAAAAGATTTGTGTTACACACGGGTGCAATTGTAATTTTATTCTCGTGTATTGAAACACTCGCTACGTTCAGGATTCTATTTTAAAACCACTCGCTTTGCTTGTGGTTAAACTATAGAATCCATTCGCTTGCTCGAGTTTCAATCCTACACTCGCAGTTAAAATACTATTTTGCACCCTTGTATAACAAATAACTATTTATTTTGCGCAATCAATGCAATAACATTCCCAGCCACTTGAAACTGTCATAAAATTCACAAAAATGAATAATTGTTGCATATTTCTAGGTTTCTATTTTCAGGAAAAATGGTATGGGGTTGGAATATTTTTGCATAACTATAAATTAATCTAAAATATGACTTTCCAGTATGTAGAGTAAATCACCAATAATTAGCCACCCTTCAATAACCCTTATAGGGTAACACCAGTATACTAACAATAATATCTGCTCACCTATAAACAGAGTTTATTTTTAAAAGAACAAGTCAGTTACTGGCTACACTCCAAAAATATTTTTTAGTATAACATGGCCAGTTATTGAAGCATGGCCAAAGACTAGTGAATTCCTCTATGCAATTATGCACATAAATATGGTTGTAATGGGTTTTAAATCTGGCTTGTACAGTCAGCAGCAGAAGTGGCTAAGCGTCTCAGGTGTTCAAAATGAGGTCAACACATCTTTATAGTCAAGAGAATAAGAGCATGTGTATGTCATTTTGAACACTTCAAATGCTTAGCCACTTTTGCTGCTGACTGTTAGATATATCGGAGCTGTGGAAGTGGTGACAAATATAGGAACAAGGTCTCTATTATCAAGGTGATAAAGTGCATGTTCCAATATTTTTAAATACCTTGGCTACTCCAATACATTTGATGGCAACTGTACACACTACAAAATAAAACTAGTATTTTCATAAGGAACAAATACTAGTTTTCCATCTCTGAGCAAAATACAACTTAATAAACAGACATCGGATTCCCTGGGGCGAAACTTCTTGACAGCTAGAGACTTCCTATATCGATAAACTCATTTATCGATACTAGTTATTAAAAGGTGAAGAAGTAACATTACAACCGAAAAATAAACGAAATACCATTGCTCACTTTATGAAATTTTGCTATGCTCCTATAACCTCCACTGAAATTGAAAAGTCTTTTAGCCACCTGCAATGGATTTTTCAGCCAAGACGGAGATGCTTAACGCCCGAAAATATGGAAAAAATTCTGGTGGTTTACTTTAACAATAATAGATGGGACAGTCATGAAGAAATAAATTGTGACGAGTAAACTTTTAAAAACGTTCTCATAAAAGAAGAAGAAAATTGAGTTATTTTTTATTATATAATACTCGTTTAATACAATAATATTTTATAAGCAAACCTTTGTGTTATCACTAGTATTTAGAACTAGTATCGATAAATGAGTTTATCGACGTAGGAAGTCCCTAGCTGTCAAGAAGTTTCGCCCCATGGAATCCGATGTCTGTTAATAAACCATAAGAGAATTTTTTACATGAAATAAAACAACTGAAACGGATTACATGGATTATATTGTGTATGTTGTATACCAATAAAAACTTCATACACCCTTTAGCATTGTTCATGGTCATTGGTCAGACTGAGACTTTTTTTTCAGTTGTTCTATTTCATGATTAATTATCATGGCAACCAAAGACAATGTTAAGGTCACATCTTTTCGCAAGCTTCACACTATGTTTGGACCCGGGTATTTCCTTAAACTACGTCCAACAATGAGAGGTAGGGCACAGCAAAGTACTATTACGCTTGAATCTGGAGAAGCCCAACTGGGGAAGTACCTCCTCCTTAGAGAACACCACAGCCATAATAGCACTGCTACCTTTCAGGTATGTAGTGTTATGTTCCTGATGGTGAGTAAGGTTCCCAGAGCTCCAACCCCCCTGGTGTTGCGGGTGCCCATGGGCGGCGGTAATTGCTTACCATCAGGCAATCCGCCTGCTCGTTTGCCACCTTTATCGTAAAAAAAAAAAAAATGAAAATTATCTAAAAGCAATATTAATACTTACAGAAGGCACTCTCGATGCTTAGTAACATGTCTTATGAAAGCTCGGAAAGTTTTATATCTGTATGTATTGCAATCCATGCACTTAAACGCTGAACACTTCTGGTGCACCAGCTTAGAGTGTTTCCTTAATGTCGCTATATCTTGAAACTCTATATTACAGTGAGCACATAGCCACGGGTAATCCTGCCAAGTATTAATTACTTTTTTGCTAATACTGGACATTTCTTTTGCGTAAATTGCAACGTTGGAGGTGTAGGGGGTCCCGGAGACAGCGTCGATGATGTCTTGGACGTTGAGGCTGTCGTCATAGTTTGAGGGGCTCGGGCTATGCCCCATACTGCTTGTGTCATCCTCAGAATCATAGGCATCTAACTCTTCTTTAGGCTCTATTTTAACCTGTACTTTAGGTTCTGTATTTGAACAGTTACGCTGACATTTCACCCCCGAAGTCTCTTGTTTAATATTTGTTTCGGCGTCATCGTTAATCAAGTCGTCGAAAGATATTTTATCATCCGCCGCTTGGTCGAAACTTGCGCTGTTGTTCCCTAAATAGAGACTTGAGATCACATCTTGTGCTCGTTTCACTTTGTTTAGAAAATCGTAGGCCTGGCTTAAAGAGTCGTAGCATATAAAGCATATAGTTTGAGGCAGAGTACTTTCGGAAATATCAATATACGTTGCCTTAAGGAACGTCAACTTCGAGAGGGTTGCTTGGTATTTTTCTACGTCCATTTTTAAGTTTAACAGTTTATCTGCGTCTCTCGGCTCCGCGCAGAAGCGGCAATGGTTTGTTGCAGCCCTATCCATCACATTTACCCATAATTTCTTTCAGATAACAACAAAACTGTCCCACTAATTCCGTTTGGAGATCACGAAACAGGTAATACAGATAACAAAGTAACAATAGTAATATGTCAAATTGATGACATTTGTTTTACGTTCGAAAACTGGCCTGGGTACCGAGAACGTCGAAGGTCGTATATTTCGATCATCCTTCTCTCTTACTCTAACTACGGCATCATGAGAGTGACAGAGACAAACGTCTGAAATTTACGAATATTGTATTTTGCGATAGCGCCGCGATACCCATGACTCCCATGCATCTCCCATGAGGCTAAATCCTAAACGAGAATAGTTAAAGTCAAAGTCGAAAACTTTCCACACATTTATGACACATAGAATCAATTTTCTATAATATAATGATAATAGTAAATCCTGCTAAGGCACAGCAATTTAGTATTCAATTACTACTTGCTTTTTCAAAGTTAGTTTTAAATAATTTGGATTTTTCTGTACTATGAAGTTGTAGTAGGTACGAGTGTATTTCATTGCAAAATAAAAAAAAACCCGTCCGAGTGCGTGTTCGATCACGATCTCGCTTTTAATTGATAACATGTGTAAGTAAAACCACAATCGTAACAAACGCGCGTTATTGATTTATTTGTAGAGAAATCAATAATGTGTCTTCATTCGAGTTGCGTGTACTGTGGTAAAGGTTTGCGTAGTGACGCGTAACCTGCCAATACTAAGACAGTAGTCGCATAGCGCTCAAGCGGGACTATCGTGCGTCGTGCAGTGAAAGAAATACAAAGATGCCTTATTGTGCCGTCTTAGAGTGTAAAAATGATAGCCGAAAAAGAAATCTCTCACATGGAGGCATTTCATACCATCGGTATGTCTTAATTTGTTACATTATTATTTCATATTTTAATATGTGCAATACAAAGTATACCTTAACTGGTAATAAGGTTATACTTAATACAATTTGAGAATGTACTCGATTTTGTAATAAAAAAATGATTTATCTTTTTAGATTTCCCAAAGATCCTTTTCAGAAAGGTAAATGGATTGACGCAACTGGAAGACAGAGCTGGATGCCAACAAAAACGAGTACTATATGTTCCGTACATTTCAGCCAGAACGAGTTTTATATAACCGATAAAGGCCTGAGACATGTGATGAAGGTGGCTGTTCCTACGAAAAATATTGTCACCTTTAAAGTTGTAAGTACGAGTATATAACTTTAAAATCTATGTATAATTCACCTAATTGTTTTTATTACTCTGCGTTTAGACATGCTGGCTCGTCACTCGTCTCGCTATTCGTCGAAACGTTCGACGAAACTTTGCCAATACAAAAATGCGATGCGAGAGACGAGAGGAATAGCGAGACGTCCGCGTACACATGCGTGCTCTTGTTTCGCCTCGCTACTCGTGCGAATGTGTAGCGGTAGCACGTAAAGCAAAAAGGTTATTCGACCCCCTCCGACAAAGGATATTGGCTGACTGCAGTGTTGCCAGGTCCAATCTCAAAAAAAAAATGCACTACCGCCAAAAACAATATTTGTAAATTTCGGACGATTTTCTCTGTCACTCTCATGACGCCTTAATTGGGGTAAAAGAGAAAGATGCCTGAAATTCAACTATCAACTTCGACTTTCCGGTACCGGGCTAGTAGAAATATTTAGAAAAAAGCAGGATACAATATTTTCCTCTTAAAATATACATGCAAGCATTTTGTGTTTGCGTAATTGCTGAGTAAAGTGGTTTTAAAATTGCACCCGTGCGAATCCCTCGGTCGCTAGTAAATTATAATATGGACATAATAGTTACCAAAATTGTTTATCACTAGCGAAAGGCCTGGTACCGCGAACATCGAAATTCGTATACTTCTAGCATATTTCTCTTTTACTCCAATTAAGGTGTCATGAGAGTGACAGAGACTATCGTCCGAAATTTACGAATATCGTTGTTCGCGGTAGCGCCGCTGGTATCGCGAACATCAAAGTTCGTATACTTCTAGCATATTTCTCTTTTTTTCCAATTAAGGCATCATTACAGTTACAATCGTTAGAAAATTATGAATATCGATTTTTACGGTAGCGCCGATATTTAATGCTGGCACATATAAAATAACCTAAAAACGTATGAACGTATGTCTCCGCGTTTAGACATGCTGGCTTGTCACTCGCCTCGCTATTCGTCGAAACGTTCGCGAGACTTTGCCTATACAAAAACGCGATGCGAGGGACGAGAGGAATAGCGAGACGTCCGCGTACACATGCGTGCTCGCGTTTCGCCTCGCCATTCGCGTCGGTACTCGCGCGAATGTGTGGCGGCAGCATGGAACCGGGCGATCCCCTTTCCTCCCCCTTCGGTCGCCCTTTGTCACATTTACCATGAATTCACTCTATATTTGAGACGCGTCCCGTTGTTATCTTCATTCTGCGAACGGCGTTCGAGCGAATAACATTGCTATTGCACAAAAGCTTGAGATTTGGAACATAAAAAATGCATTATTGTTGCGTAAAATTGTGCGGCAGGAACACAAAAACATCTGGTGTGCAAAAAGACGGTACTTCGTTTCACAGGTAAGATTTTTTTTCTTTTCAAAGTGTGTAATTAAATGATGTTAGATACATTAGTTTATGAGAGGTAGGGCACAGTGATGGCCATCACGCTTGAATCTGGGCCCAACTGGGGAAGTACCTCCTCCTTACAGAAGACCACAGCCATAATAGCACTGCTACCTTTCGGGTATGTAGTGCTGTGTTCCTGATGGTGAGTAAGGTTCCCAGAGCTCCAACCCCCCTTAAAGGCCGGCAACGCGCTTGTGACTCATCTGGTGTTGCGGGTGCCTATGGGCGACGGTAATTGCTTACCACCAGGCAATCCGTCTGCTCGTTTGCCGCCTATGTCATAAAAAAAAAAGTTTGGGTAGTGTAGTCAAGTGCAAAAATACGTAGTACTACCTAAAGAATCCTTTCATAAATACGTCCTACAACCTTATATCAATAGAACCGGGTAACTCACATTTTATAAGTCGAATATTTCTCGACATGTTTCGCTTCATAACGAGGAGCATATTCATGAGCCGTTCGCGTTAGCTGACCAACGAAGTTTGGCTGACGGCTCATGAATATGCTCCTCATAAGATAAACATCCGATGGCCGATGGGGCGGAAAGGTTCTGGAGTGGCGACCACGAACTGGAAGACGCAGCGTAGGTAGGCCTCCCACAAGGTGGACCGACGACCTAGTTAGAGTCGCGGAATACCGCTGGATGTGGAAGGCGCAGGATCGGTCTTCTTGGGTCGTTCTGGGGGAGGCCTATGTCCAGCAGTGGACGTCTTTCGGCTGACATGATGATGATGATGAAGATAAACCTGTCGAACAATATTCAACTAAGAAAGATTAGATTTGTATAGGATTGTCCCGAAATAATTATATTTTATATGACTGAGTGTCTCAAAATACTAATACCTACTTTTTCAGTGGCCGTCGGTGACTTCGTCCAATTCTAGTTTTAATGTCATGTCAATTGAAACTTATATCCTTTCTTTAAGGTTTCCTAAATGTCGAAAGATGATAGAAGTGTGGATTGATGCCACAAAACGATCAGATGGCTGGTTCCCTTCTCCAAGTAGTGTCATATGTTCCCGGCACTTTAAACCGGAATGTTATAAATTAACGAAAACTAATAATAAACGAATTTTGTATACCAGTGCTGTTCCTACGTTTCACCTGCCGACTGTGGTAAGTAAATGTATCTAAGCGAAGTAAACATAGACGAGGAAAAAACACAAAAACTCGTCTAAAAGGCAGTCCTTAAACCGCGCAAGAGGTTTGGCGTATGATATTATATTTTATAATATAACTTCGCATTTAGACATGCTGGCTCGTCACTCGTCTCGCTATTCGTCGAAACGTTCGACGAGACTTTGCCCATACAAAAACGCGATACGAGGGACGAGCGGAATAGCGAGACGTCGGCGTACACATGCGTGCTCGCGTTTCGCCTCGCCATTCGCCTCGCTACTCGCGCGAATGTGTGGCGGCAGCATCAACTTAATGACAACTTTTTTAATAGCACGAATTTAGAGTGTCTAAAGCCGAGAAAGGTGAGGGGTATATGTAAAATATTCTTAGACTATTCATACTGGACTCGCCTTTAAGTAACTTCCCCTCTGCGGAGCTACCGCGAACAACGATATTCGTAAATTTCGGACGATTGTCTCTATCACTCTCTTGACACCCTTAATTGGAGAAAAAGAGAAAGATGCCCGTAATATACGAACTTCGACGTTCGCGGTACCGGGCCTGTCGATAATCTTGCACAGATGTGCATGTACGTGCATAAATACGGTGTCACTATCGATTCATGCTCAGTCACAAAATCGTCTCAAAGCAGAACACAGACATCGTCAAAATGCCTGCATGTGCTGTGAGCACATGCAATAAACGTTCCACAACATCAAGCAAAGAAAAAGATGGCATAACATTCCATTCGTAAGTAATTTAAGTATTATTGTATCACTAACATGTTTATTTAACATTGTGTATTAAGGGCGGTACACAAGAAATTACGAACGTGTTAAATTCAAGCCCGAAGGCGAGGGCTTAATTAACACGAGTTCGTAATTTTTGTACCGCCCGTGGCACACACAATGTTTTTCATCACACTTCATTTATAATTCATACACATTTCATGCAACGTTTTTAAATAGAGAGTTTCACCAGCTGATTTGCATGAGCCAATATGGCGTATCGTATCCATAGATAAAGCTAATGTCGTACACAAGGAATTTTTAGGATAACTGGAATAAGCCCTGTGAAAAATACCAATAAGTGAAACGTGCTTTATACGCATCTAATTAAGGTTTAGTTTCGCTCGCCGAATATGAAGAAAAAAAACGAGCCGAGTAGGACAGCTAGTACACAGACCTCTGTCCCTTTCTGAATGATTCTATTCCTAGAATAATATTAGATCTATGGCAACCCAAAGTCAACTAGATGCTAGGGTAACCCAAGGAATTTTTAGTATAACTGGAATAAGCCCTGTGAAAAATACCAATAAGTGAAACGTGCTTTATATGCATCGTATTAAGGTTTACTTTCGCTCGCCGAATATGAAGAAAAAAAACGAGCCGAGTAGGACAGCTAGTACACAGACCTCTGTCCCTTTCTGAATGATGCTATTCCTAGAATAATATTAGATCTATGGCAACCCAAAGTCAACTAGATCTAGGGTAACCATGCTTGTACATGGACAAGGACAATTACACAACAGGACAACATTAATGTTGGTGTTGAGATAAAGTACATTAAACATATTTATTAAAATTTGTAAAATGTGGTTTCATTGTCATTGTATATTATAGTAGAGGGAATATAGCAATTGGGGCAAAGTAATTCCCACAGAAGCGGGGTTATAGTGGTTTAATTTCCTGCGTGTATTTTTTTGATATACCTAATAAACATATAGAATTATATAAGTGTGCAAAATGCGAATAACCCGGTAAAGATTAAAAAAAAATCAACATGTAAAACCCAAATCGTGTGTGTCAATTACAGGAAATTACAAACATAAATGGTTATGAGGTTAATTTTATAAAATAAGAATCGTAAATAACAAAATGGTGGTTGAAGAACAAAAATATTTTTCAAGTAAAATGAAAATCTGAACATTGAAAACTGAACGTAACATTTTATTGTTTTACACATTAATATACGTTGTAATAAGAAAACCATATTTAATACATAAATATTTCCGATTATATTATATGATGTAAAAGTTTAGGCTGTATTTTAATCAACACGACAAAATATAGGCCTCTGCCATAGACTGCCACATGGAGAACACTTTAACATACTGCGGCCACCGACTACCAGCGACCCGGTCATCGGTCCGACTGGTTTGTTGATGTCCGACATTACCGATTTACGTATCTAAAAAATATGAAGAAGGCTGTCGGAGAGAAAAGAAGATTGGTGTTTACTCCACCGACACTCTTAAATTTGAACACAGCAAGAGCTTATTTTTATTCTTTCACCATCTGGATATTTATATTTAATTTTAGATTCATCGTCATAATCTCTTTTACCATTTAATTTCTTGTAATTAGATACCACAGACGATTTTTAATAAATTTTATAAGTATTCGAAGTGAAAATTTTTGGGAAGCAAAAAAACGCATGTAGAGCTGCCGGCGTGGTCTCTACACCGATCTAGTACATCAGAACACTATTGTATTTAATGGGATTTTCCTAACTTCTAAAATTAACGTGGTCATCCTATAGAAAGAGACAAAGGTCTGCGTGGTAGCTATCTCACTAGGCTCGCTTTTTTCGGGCTAGTACTCGATCTAGTTATAATAGTATATCTATGGTCGTACACGCCACGTTCCGATACTAGAAGCCGGTAAAAACTTAAAGCTTTAAAACAGTTAATTTGAATCGATATATATAAATAAATGAATAAAAATTACAAGTAATGTTTAAATTTGCGTTAAATATTTCATTTTAGTTATTAGGGTCAGTTTTTAAATGAAATTTTAACTATTTAAAAATATCTTATGCAATGAAATTGTATACGATCTTTTTGATTTGGACCTTATAATTTGCCTAAACTTTAAACTAACTCTAAACTCGTTTTTTCATGTTTTGCAAAAATAACTTAATGGTATATGAAACGGAGTCTATATTAGTATAAACATTATTACTCAACATGCTGAGACTTGGAAGTCCATAATTAATTAAATGAGCCTAATTGTAATAGAGTTAATTATTGAAAATAACAGAAGGGCGTACAGAGACTACCGACACTTCAAGTAGAGCATGGAAAGTGTCGATTGATTAAAGCAACATTGTGTCGATACTAATATTTATTATTAGCTATAAAATTGCCTGCCATGTGAACACTTTTTTTTAATGTAATTATTACGTTGCAGTTTTCCGAAGGACCCTGAGACAAAAAAAATATGGACTGCCTCATGCAGCAGAAAATCTAATTGGCTGCCTACACGTACGAGCTCCATATGTTCGAAACATTTTGATACAAATCAGTATCAAAATGTTGACGGGAAACGGCGGAAATTAATTGATTTTGCCGTACCTACTTTATTTCTACATGAAAATGTAACTACTAAAATTTTAATATTTAAAAATGTAGTTTTTGTAATAGTGTATTTTCGGGGTAGGAAGCATACTCGAAGAGAAGTGGGTGATAACAGGCTGATGATGATGATGATTACATTCAGTTTTATAAATAAGTTCCGGACCGCAAGTACCTTGCTTAATTGGATTTATATGTAATGATGGTAGACTTAGTTTTTCTAACTTCACGTACAGTTAGCCAAAGAACAACGATAAAGGTTCATTTAAATAAAATATATCGATGTTAATGACAACATCTAAATTTTATTAGACATATAGAAATATTCTTTTAGTCATTTTGTAAAAAAAAATTAAAACGGATATTTACATGTTTATTTTAAAATAGTTTTCATAATATACATTCAATATTTTTTTTCATGTTCGTCGGTATTAATGATTATGCCTTGAGTTATACCAGGTACGGCTTATTACTATTTACTGATATTAAACTCTAGTAATAGAAATTAGTGATAAATCGAGTAGTAAAATATATCGTCATTTTTTATCAATACCAAATCCCTTTAACTTGCCCCGAGTTGTCCTAGATCTGGCTATGTACCCCCCCGGAGGGTGCCCACATTGACGAGGTGGGGGGGCTTAGTACCCGCGGTTTGGTCCGCCGCGGCGAAGCCAAGAGGCACCCGGGGCTGGCCTGTTTGGGGAGCGGGCTGGCCCGAGGAGGGCGCTCCTCGGAGCGCACCTGAGTGGGGACCACAGAGGAAGAGGAGTGCCGGTATTGCGGTGCGCCGTTCTCCCTATCCTCTGTGGCCGAGGTGGTGTCGCGGGGGTGGGGCTTGGAATGGGGCGCCACTCTCCCTACCCCCCGCGATCTTGGCGGGGCCGTTCCGCAGAAACGGTTGTGGTGGGGCTGCAGAGGGAGGGAAGTGTCGGCGGTATGGGACGTCGCTCTTCTCATCCTCTGCAGCCGTTTTGTGGTTTGGCGGCGGAGCCACAGACCTGATCCGCCGCTGGGTGCCGGTTTTCTGGCACCCATGGCCTCCTGTGGCGGGTTTGAGGGGACCCGTCACAACACACCACGGAGGCCGAGGAGGAAGGCGCGCCCTACCACCTGGCGCGCCTGATGTGGTGGGCCTTAGGGATACCGCGCTGCCGCCGGCGGGGTTGCGGATGAAGGCGAAAGCGTACCTGCGACCCCGCCACCAAGGCGGCGGGGCGGCAAATGGGGGGGTTTTTAGTGGGTACACCGGGTCTCATCAGCCCGGGAGTCCCACATAACCACCCGGGTGGTATGCGGAACGCATTTTCCCCCCCTAAACAAAAAAAAAAAAAAAGGTCTGGTTATGTAACACAGGACAATCATGTCGACTTCTTGGTAGAAGGTAATAAATAATACTCTCACAGATAATTTTGTCAAAAACTGGTAGACCACTATCCTCGACGTTATTGTATTTAATGGTTAAAAAAATATTTGATTGCACGATTGAGTAACAATTTCCTAAATCAATGTTTGTGCAAGTTTTTTAAAAGTTTTTATTTTAAATTACAAAGAGTTTATTATATCTATTGCTAGTCTAAATTACGGGCCACTTTGATCATATTAGGAAATAGAATATCAAAATATTACATGTTTTTTCATTATAAGTACAGTATGTATTTTGTATCCGTCACCGCTATGCATATAAAGTAGATAAATTCACTATTTTTCCATGAAGATCGAAAGAGGATGAATAAAATTATATCAGTTATTGCAAATTTAAATTTAAGTTGAATATACAGTCGCCATCAGATATATCGGAGCTGTGAAGGTGGTCACAAATATCGGAACAACGCCTCTATTATCAAGGCGATAAAGTGCATGCTCCGATATTTTTGAATACCTTGGCTGCTACGATATATTTGATGGCTGTACAACTAAATATTACATGTCAAAAATATCGATAGAATTATCGACTTAAGTTATCGACCTAAACCTCACCCTATTAGTTTAACCGATCGATCACATTGGCATTACCGTGTTCTTAAACCATGTCTCTACGGAGTCTTTCTATGTGTGATATGTTTGTGTGCATCAAAATATGTTTGTGATATGTTTGTGATAGTTTCGTTATCATAATGTGCGTGTGTAACGACATAGTTTTGTTTTGCATTTGTAGTAATCTTTTACATGTGATATTTCCTCCCGCAAAACGTGGCAGACTTTTTTGTTGGCAAATATGCATCGAATGCTACTCCATACTCTCTAACTCCCCGTTTAAACATGCTGGCGCGTCACTCGCCTCGCTATGCGTCAAAACGTTCGCCGAAACATTGCCTATACAAAAACGCGATGCGAGGGACGAGAGATATAGCGAGACGTCCGCGTACACATGCGTGCTCGCGTTTTGCCTCGCCATTCGCCTCGCTACTCGCGCGAATGTGTGGCGGTAGCATACGAAAATATTGGGGTCATTTTTTGAAGACACTTTTGTAAAGTAATTTTGTAAACATATTAAATGAATGTATTTTATTGTAACATGTATTTTATTCGTTTTAGATACCACAAAATCCAGAAGATGCCAATGTAGAAAAGGCTTTGCTAAGAGAACAGGTACGTCTATTTAAAAGTAATGTAATGATTCACATTTCATTGAAATTTGGACATTATACATCATCAGTATTAATTTCAACGATTCATCTATCACTGTTCAAGAGTTACAGCCTGATGACACACGAACGGACAGCGGAGTCTTAGTAATGGAGTCCCGTTTTACGCCTTGGCACGGAGCCTATAAAAATATTATGACAGGTAGCGAGTTCCATATCGATAAATTGTAAAAATAAATAAACACAGTACCTTGGCTTTTTTTTTATGACATAGGCGGCAAACGAGCAGACAGATTGCCTGGTGGTAGGCAATTAAATTACCGTCGCCCATGGGCACCCGTAACACCAGAGGAGTCACAAGCGCGTTGCCGGCCTTTAAGGGGGGTTGGAGCTCTGGGAACCTTACTCACCATCAGGAACACAACACTACATACCTGAAAGGTAGCAGTGCTATTATGGCTGTGCTCTTCTGTAAGGAGGAGGTACTTCCCCAGTTGGGCTGCCCCAGATTCAAGCGTGATGGTCACCTCTCATTGTTGGACGTAGTTTAAGGACATACCCGGGTCCAAAGTCTTGGTTGGGACGATCACTATATAACCGTGTTTATCGGTATAGGAACTCCCTACCTGTCATTAAAATTATGCCCCCTGGATTCCAATGTCTAATAATAATCACAAAACTATGAAACCTGCGCCGGTAAAGCAAAAAACGATATTAGTACATTTCGAACTATTGTCTCTGTCACTCCGATGACGCCTTAATTGGAGTAAAATAGAAAGATGCTCGAAATATGCGAACTTTTATGTTCGCGGTACCGGGCCTGGACTGCTACCGTGAAAAAGATTTTCGAAAGATGGCCTCTATTGTTCTTATGAGATCTTAATGAAAGTAAAAGAGAAAGACGCTTGAAATTTTCGATTTTCTGCATTACTTGTAAACCTTGCACTCGTTTGCTAACGAAGATTTGTTTCATGGTGCTAGTACTGTGCACTGGTACTGCGAGAATACGAACCACATAGTAGATTTAGCAAAAACGTGCGATTGACGTATTTACCAAAAAAAGGAAACTAGTGAAATCCCGTAAGTTATTATATAACGTATTTAAATCGAAAGAAAAATAGAAAAATTTGACTCGCAAGGGACTCGAACCCTCAACCACTGTATCACTAGCCCAGTGCACTACCAGTTGTGCTATACGAGCGCCGCTTAGACGTGTCAAATTTTTCTATCTTATCCTTCCTCCTGGTATACGTCATTACGGGTGACGTGTAGCGACATCTACCGAAGAGTATTGAACCCTTTAAATATATATATATATATTATATAACGTATTTTAAATATTAGAAATACCTAATAAAAATAGGTTTATCCTTAACGAAGAAATTAAAAACTTTTTTATTCATTTTAACAAAAGAGATGATATTTGCGTTCGTCTGTAACTTGTCAACAAAATGTTTAATTTAATTGTGAAAGTGAGAGACGATGTGTTTATCGATAATTATTTAATTTGTACACCACTTGCAGCGAGACAATTAGGTAAGTAATGTTTTTTTGAATATATGGAATTTATATAAATATTTTTATTTTTTATCGATAATGCACGCCTGCAATTTTTTCTTAAAGATTAAGTTTAAGTTTCTGTCAAAAAAGCCATTTTTGGTATAAGAATTTATTGCTGAGTGAACTTTTTATGCACAATAATCATCATTCGTACATCAACTACTCATCGAGACGATTCTAACGAGCCAACGGCGCTACCGCGAAAAACGATATTAGCGATTTTCGGACGATCTCTGTCACTTTCATGACGTCTTAATTGGAGTAAAAGAGAATATGCTCGAAACCGAACTTCTACTTTCGCGGTATCAGGTCAAGCACCATGGGTTTATCTTGTGTATTTTAGGAGTTGCTATGGGTATCTTCTGGCTCCAGCATCAGATCAGTGTTACCATAACATTGCATTGTCACCGAACTTACATGAGTGTGCTTCAGCTCAATCGGTTAAAGATATCTGCTTCAAAATCAAGTTGCTAGATTTCACACGAACATACTTATAAATTATAATACATACTTACGTAGCATTTTTTTTCTTCATTATATGACTTTTACTTCTTGCCAATTTTAGTAAGGTGGATTTCTCCTATATCAATGGAGGCTTTACTTTATTTATGTGACTGTTCGGTAGAAAAAAATGTATTTGTGAAGGGATAGGTTGGGCACCTAAAACAAACATATATTATTGACGACACAGACTTACACATGAACGTAAAAAGCTTGTAATAATGTGCAGTTAATTTATCTTTAGCTTGTTTAATTTATGAGAAATATATTTTCTAATGGTCGTACGGGATGACATTTGTACTTATGAACAATGGCTGACAAGCTCGCACGGCCGTAGCGTAGTCTGTTGGAATAGAAGGAATTTAAAAAAGTCTACGGCCATTTGCTGTCATTTCACTATCAAACTGGTTTCAACTTATTTAAGCTTAACACGTTCGCCCCCGATACTGTTTTACTAAACGCTTACAATATGCCGGTAGAAATGATCGCGATCACTCGGAGCATGCTACTGGCATTATACGAAATGTTTACTCCTATGCCGCTGTCATAAGTCAAGTTCTTACTCCTATGCCAGTGATATAGGAATACGAACGTTTTTAACACAACTGTTGTGTTACCGGCATACGTTGTGTCACTGGTATTGGAGAAGGTTTAAAAATATCACAGACGTTGTGTCGTCGGAGCTGAACGTGTTAAAGGTTTTATCGCTTACAATTCGATTTTTGTGTTTTTTTTTTTTTTAAATATCTTCGACCACATATCGAATTTTGGACTAAAGATATAGCCGCCTTTTCCCACGACTTGCACGTTTGTGTAACGATTTGATTTACTTATATACGACCACTTTAGTGACTGCTTCTTGGACCATTTCTTTCTTTCCCGACGATACAATGAATTAAAAAAAAAATCAAAAACGCTCAAGAGGAAATGGCGTATTTCAGAGATGCACCCTTACCATGAGTTGTGACTTTGAGGTTTTCGATAACGAGTATCGAGTTTACTATCTGTGCATCTCGTTCGCACTAAAATAGTACAAGCGAGATGCAGAGATAGTAAACTCGATACTCGTTATCGAAAACTTCAATGTCACAACTCATGGTAAGGGTGCAGATCGGTCGGTAATGTTTGTTTATCATTCTGCCAGGATCAACAATGCCGATTCAACCAACAAACACCTGGTTTAAATGTAATAATTAATTGTGAATATGTTTTTACGTCACACTGGGCGGTAAGAAAGATTTACCACCCTAGGGCGCGACGGAAAATCTCACTTTGTTACATATAAAAATTTATTCTAGGGGGATAAGGGCCCTAGAGGGTATTCAACAAAACAATTATTTAAATTAAATTATTGTTTATTAACAAAAGACAAAAACCCTCTCTTCTCCAACGCCTCCGGCTAGCTTATTACAGTTGGGTCTTATAATACTTAACTAAAATTCCGTGGGCTAGCGAACTAGGGAGTTATAGTGCTGGAAAGGTACCACTGTCTGACAACGGTTACTTTGGTTGAAAACACAAGAAAACGCCGCAAATACTCGTCCTTACTTAAGGATTACGAGTTCGCGGCAATCGCAGTTGAGACCCTGGGCCCCTGGCCAGACGAGACGAAACAATTCGTGAGGGCTCTGTCGGCGCGGCTGGTCAATACTACAGGGGACCCAAAAGCTGGCTCTTACCTCTCCCAGCGTATCGCCCTAGCGGTACAGAGAGGTAACGCAGCCAGCGTTATGGGGTCCATGCCGCAGGGGGACTTGCTAGATGGGGTATTCTTTTTACAGTTAGTTTAGCAATAATTATTTATTTTATTTTATTTTTAATTAGTATAATTTATTTTTGTTATTAGGTATTAATATCTTACATTTATCTTTTATTGATTAAATAAATATATTTAACAAATTTGCCAAATTAGCCAATCGTTGGTTACTTTTATGTATGGATTGCTTGCTATATTTACTATTGGGAGAAAACTCCAATTGTATTTGTTTGTTCCACTCGAACTTTGACAGTTCTGAAGAGTCCAGTTTGGAGGGGAACAACAATATGTGAGATTATGACAAGGACGGACGAAAATAGCGACGTCTCTGCCATACATACGGAAAGTTACATAAAACCATCCCTTTTGATCGTGGTATTATTATTAGCACGCTCAGTCTAGTTAATTGGTATGTCTATGGATCAAACGTAAAGTGTTACTCTGCGTTTAGACTTGCTGGCTCGTCACTCGCCTCGCTATTCGTCGAAACGTTCTACGAGACTTTGCCTATACAAAAACGCGATGCGAGGGACGAGAGGAATAGCGAGACGTCCGCGTACACATGCTTGTTCGCGTTTTGCCTCGCCATTCGTCTTGCTACTCGCGCGAATGTGTGGCGGCAGCATTAAGAATAAAATGTTCGATAGTCCACGCAGCCATATTTGGGTTAAGTAGATAATAAACACGACTGCTACACTCCACTGTCCAACGGCGAATGAATCATTGGCGATCGTGTGGGCAGCGCGACACACCCCGGCGAATCTATCTATCTAATCCCTTTGATGCTTGCCCAAAATCATCGATCATATACGATAATCGGATACTACATCCGATTATGCCCTCTACACAATCGTGTTCGCCCTAGGAGGATATAACCAATATGGAGTAGCAGGCGTTCCCCTCTGCCAAAATTACTCGACCGCCGCCCGCCGGTCATTATTCTTGAACTTGTGTGAATATAGTTTATACTAGTGTTTGATAACTTTGTCGTGTGCGTGTGTAGCGACGCACGTAAAAATGCATTAGTGTTAATATTATTTATGTGTGTTACCTCACCCCCCCGGCGAAACAGCCAGAATTTTCCCGATAGAAATTAGTGCGTGTGTCGGCTCCATATTGGTTATATCCTCCTAGTGTTTGCCCGTAACCGTATGTGATCGTATATATATTATTATGTATTGATGTATTAGTAATTAATTGTTCCGGTATTGCTGTCTCGCTCGCACACATAGTGCAAGAGTGGAATACAATCAAAACAAATTAAATTAATACAATTGGCAAAATTACTCGGCCGCCGGTCATAGACATAGATAGACAGACGTCAAACGCCATTCAGCAAACGTCAGTGTAAGCGGAATGATCGGAGCTCAAAATGCCGAATTGCAGCGTGTTCTCGTGTAAAAAGAGATCGGAGACATCTAGCGTACGAAAAGAAAACGTTTCTTTTCATCTGTGAGTACTTATTACATCTAAATATTATCAATAGTGCACTAACTTTGCAAAAAACTAAAACCCGTTGTCAATCTGAAAGTGATACCAGTTCATATATATGTGATTTAGAGTAATTTTTAAAAACGACTTTCTACATATTTAATTAGATATAACTACTAAATTTATACAACATTAGTAACATTACTTTTATATTTTGTAATAAATTTTATCAAATATTAAACGTAAGTGACGTGAAATTACCGAATAATATTATTGTTTCAAATATTTTTGTCCTTAATTTCTACATAAGTATATGTTTATTTATCATTTCAAATATTTTATGTTATGATTGTATTTTATTTATTTTAAGTCAGTCGGTACGGTTGTCACTGTAACAAAGTTAGTGATGGGACACCATGAAAACCAATATCGATATAAACTGTCTATATTATTTATGAAACTTCCGTGAGATACTGACATATTAAATATATTTGACCGGGTCACTCACGTATTTTAAGTCGAAAATAGCTCGACATGTCGCGGGTAGTTTCTCGCCTCCTCTGCCGCCGCCGATGCGGAGTCAAAGGTCGCAGAGAGCTGCGGCCCGCAGTGCGAACGCAAGTTCCTGAGGACTTTTGACTTAAAGTACGTAAGTGACCCGGTCAAATTTATTTATACAACAATATATTATTATTTTAAAACTATATATTTCAGTTTCCCAAAAGATGTTATGAGACGGGATATATGGATGCGAGCCTGTGGAAATCATGAGACATGGTTTCCTAAACGAACTAGCACAATTTGCTCCCAGCATTTTGAGACTGCCTGTTTTGTAACACGCTCTAATAACACGAAGAGATTGAAAAAGTGCGCTATACCAAGTTTGGAATTACCAAAGGTGAATTTTATTATTTTTATTTTTATTCCTAGCTTTTGACCGCTTTTTAGGGTTCCGTACCTCAAAAGGAAAAAACGGAACCCTTATAGGATCACTTTGTTGTCCGTCTGTCCGTCCGTCCGTCCGTCCGTCTGTCAAGACCCTTTTTCTCAGGAACGCGTGGAGGTATGAAGCTGAAATTTATATCAATTACTCAGGTCTACTGTCCCTTAAAGCTGTGAAAAAATCAAACTTCTAAGCCAACGCAATCAAAAGATACAGCCGTTTATGCCGCAAATTTTCGACACTTGCAAGGGAATCAAAACCTACAGGGTGCTTCCCGTGAACTCAGAATCTTGAAATTTGGTACGAAGCAACGTCTTATAGCATAGATAAAGGAAAAATTACGAAAACCATAAATTTTTAGTTACATCACATAATATATTTTTTTTTAATAATTTTAAACTTACTACCCATTTCCTCATAAACGCGTAGAGGTATTAAATTGAAATTCATACCAAATAATCAGGTCTATAATACCTTTAAGCTGTAGCAAAATCAAACTTCTATGTCAACGCAATTAAAAGAAACAGCAATTTAAGCTGCATATTTTGAAACTCGCAAGTACTCGCAAGGGAATCAAAACCTAAAGGGTACTTCCAGTCGACCTAGAATCTTGAAATTTGGCATGAAGCAACGTTTTATAGCACACATAAAGGAAAAATTCCGAAAACCTAAAATTTTTAGTTACATTACAAAATATATATTTTTTAATAAATATAAACTTTGTAAACCTTGCAGGTTTGTACGGAACCCTCGGTGCGCGAGTCCGACTCGCACTTGGCCGGTTTTTGTATGGTGAACTGGCCCTCTACTTTACATACTTGAATATAGCCTTAGCTGCGAATTTATTTAATGTGACACTGTATAAAATATTTATTTATTATTGATATATTTATTACGCTCAGGATTTTACTTTAGAATGTGGAATCCATCGCTTCATTCGAAATTCAATGTACGCCCTCGCAGAAAATATCTCAAAATAAAACAAACATTAGGAGAACATTTCCATAATGTCCTTGTCATATTAACCTGTTTAGAAGAATAAAAACCGGTTTCTTCCTATGTCAGTGCCTTTATTTGGTTACGCCACACACCGGGTTAGCCGGCCGTCTCGTGGCTCGTCGTATAAAGCGGTTTATTTAGATTACAATAAAGTTCTTAATACCTTCGCGTTTTTATGAAAGTTCGGAGTAAAACCTAATGCTACCGCCACACAATCGCATGAGTAGCGAGGGGAATAACGAGGCGAAACGCGAGCACGCATGTGTGATGTGTGATGTCTGACGAGAGGAATAGCGAGACGTCCGCGTACACATGCTTGTTCGCGTTTTGCCTCGCCATTCGTCTTGCTACTCGCGCGAATGTGTGGCGGCAGCATTAAGAATAAAATGTTCGATAGTCCACGCAGCCATATTTGGGTTAAGTAGATAATAAACACGACTGCTACACTCCACTGTCCAACGGCGAATGAATCATTGGCGATCGTGTGGGCAGCGCGACACACCCCGGCGAATCTATCTATCTAATCCCTTTGATGCTTGCCCAAAATCATCGATCATATACGATAATCGGATACTACATCCGATTATGCCCTCTACACAATCGTGTTCGCCCTAGGAGGATATAACCAATATGGAGTAGCAGGCGTTCCCCTCTGCCAAAATTACTCGACCGCCGCCCGCCGGTCATTATTCTTGAACTTGTGTGAATATAGTTTATACTAGTGTTTGATAACTTTGTCGTGTGCGTGTGTAGCGACGCACGTAAAAATGCATTAGTGTTAATATTATTTATGTGTGTTACCTCACCCCCCCGGCGAAACAGCCAGAATTTTCCCGATAGAAATTAGTGCGTGTGTCGGCTCCATATTGGTTATATCCTCCTAGTGTTTGCCCGTAACCGTATGTGATCGTATATATATTATTATGTATTGATGTATTAGTAATTAATTGTTCCGGTATTGCTGTCTCGCTCGCACACATAGTGCAAGAGTGGAATACAATCAAAACAAATTAAATTAATACAATTGGCAAAATTACTCGGCCGCCGGTCATAGACATAGATAGACAGACGTCAAACGCCATTCAGCAAACGTCAGTGTAAGCGGAATGATCGGAGCTCAAAATGCCGAATTGCAGCGTGTTCTCGTGTAAAAAGAGATCGGAGACATCTAGCGTACGAAAAGAAAACGTTTCTTTTCATCTGTGAGTACTTATTACATCTAAATATTATCAATAGTGCACTAACTTTGCAAAAAACTAAAACCCGTTGTCAATCTGAAAGTGATACCAGTTCATATATATGTGATTTAGAGTAATTTTTAAAAACGACTTTCTACATATTTAATTAGATATAACTACTAAATTTATACAACATTAGTAACATTACTTTTATATTTTGTAATAAATTTTATCAAATATTAAACGTAAGTGACGTGAAATTACCGAATAATATTATTGTTTCAAATATTTTTGTCCTTAATTTCTACATAAGTATATGTTTATTTATCATTTCAAATATTTTATGTTATGATTGTATTTTATTTATTTTAAGTCAGTCGGTACGGTTGTCACTGTAACAAAGTTAGTGATGGGACACCATGAAAACCAATATCGATATAAACTGTCTATATTATTTATGAAACTTCCGTGAGATACTGACATATTAAATATATTTGACCGGGTCACTCACGTATTTTAAGTCGAAAATAGCTCGACATGTCGCGGGTAGTTTCTCGCCTCCTCTGCCGCCGCCGATGCGGAGTCAAAGGTCGCAGAGAGCTGCGGCCCGCAGTGCGAACGCAAGTTCCTGAGGACTTTTGACTTAAAGTACGTAAGTGACCCGTTCAAATTTGTTTAATACAACAATATATTATTATATTACACCTATATATTTCAGTTTTCCAAAAGATGTTATTAGACGGGATATCTGGATGCGAGCCTGTGGAAATCATGAGTCATGGTTTCCTAAACGAACTAGCACAATTTGCTCCCAGCATTTTGAAACTGCCTGTTTTGTAACACGATCTAATAACACGAAGAGATTGAAAAAGTGCGCTATACCAACTTTGGAATTACCAAAGGTGAATTTTTGTATTTTTATTTTTATTCCTAGCTTTTGACCGCTTTTTAGGGTTCCGTACCTCAAAAGGAAAAAACGGAACCCTTATAGGATCACTTTGTTGTCCGTCTGTCCGTCCGTCCGTCCGTCCGTCTGTCAAGACCCTTTTTCTCAGGAACGCGTGGAGGTATGAAGCTGAAATTTATATCAATTACTCAGGTCTACTGTCCCTTAAAGCTGTGAAAAATCAAACTTCTAAGCCAACGCAATCAAAAGATACAGCCGTTTATGCCGCAAATTTTCGACACTTGCAAGGGAATCAAAACCTACAGGGTGCTTCCCGTGAACTCAGAATCTTGAAATTTGGTACGAAGCAACGTCTTATAGCATAGATAAAGGAAAAATTACGAAAACCATAAATTTTTAGTTACATCACATAATATATTTTTTAATAATTTTAAACTTACTACCCATTTCCTCATAAACGCGTAGAGGTATTAAATTGAAATTCATACCAAATAATCAGGTCTATAATACCTTTAAGCTGTAGCAAAATCAAACTTCTATGTCAACGCAATTAAAAGAAACAGCAATTTAAGCTGCATATTTTGAAACTCGCAAGTACTCGCAAGGGAATCAAAACCTAAAGGGTACTTCCAGTCGACCTAGAATCTTGAAATTTGGCATGAAGCAACGTTTTATAGCACACATAAAGGAAAAATTCCGAAAACCTTAAATTTTTAGTTACATTACAAAATATATATTTTTTAATAAATATAAACTTTGTAAACCTTGCAGGTTTGTACGGAACCCTCGGTGCGCGAGTCCGACTCGCACTTGGCCGGTTTTTGTATGGTGAACTGGCCCTCTACTTTACATACTTGAATATAGCCTTAGCTGCGAATTTATTTAATGTGACACTGTATAAAATATTTATTTATTATTGATATATTTATTACGCTCAGGATTTTACTTTAGAATGTGGAATCCATCGCTTCATTCGAAATTCAATGTACGCCCTCGCAGAAAATATCTCAAAATAAAACAAACATTAGGAGAACATTTCCATAATGTCCTTGTCATATTAACCTGTTTAGAAGAATAAAAACCGGTTTCTTCCTATGTCAGTGCCTTTATTTGGTTACGCCACACACCGGGTTAGCCGGCCGTCTCGTGGCTCGTCGTATAAAGCGGTTTATTTAGATTACAATAAAGTTCTTAATACCTTCGCGTTTTTATGAAAGTTCGGAGTAAAACCTAATGCTACCGCCACACAATCGCATGAGTAGCGAGGGGAATAACGAGGCGAAACGCGAGCACGCATGTGTACGCGGTATATTTCTTTGTTATCAGAACTAGACCAACGTGTAAAAAACTGATAATATAAAATCTTTCTATATGAGCTTGCAAGATTTGCCCTAAACAAATACTTAACTAACACACATACAATACAAACATTCAATGGTAGTAAAATGCTGGTAAATATTCTTGGTGTTTAATTATTTGATAATTGACAAAAGCGGAAAATGAAATTCATTCATTAATTGTCACTGAAATATCGACAATATTATCGACACGGCCCACTTAAACTTGTCTTCTCTGTGATATTGTTAAACTTCCTTTGAGCCGTAGTATTATTTTTTTTTTTTTTTTTTTTTTTTTCGTCCATCTGGACAGGCTAAAGCTCTAAGCCATACTGCCTTGTCATAAGTAGTTTGTTTTCTTTTTCATAAGTTCAATCCGGTCAACGTCTTCAGTAAGTACTATTCATATTAGGTCAAATCCGAGTTCAATGTCTTCAGTTACTTTTATTTTCTTATACAATTTCAGTATGTATGTATCATCCATTAATTAAGTCAAAACCGTACGTTCAATCTCATAATCCAGTTTAATTATTGTCCTTTCCAAACAGTACAATCCTGAAATATTCTAGTAGCGATATTTAGATTTATTTTAAATATATACAATTTACATTTATATGTTATCTGCATTAAGAACCTAAAATTAAAAAATTGTATTAAAATATTTACAACTTATTTATGGTGTTATGTACAAATTTATACAAAGACATATACGTGGTAGGCTCTCTTAGCAAATCTGGTACTGACAGCGGGATTATATTAGATGCCTCATAAATATTAAGCAGCTCATCCATCAGCACAAGGCGCTGAATGCCGAAGGACGGGCAAACGAAAATGATGTGGTCGAGAGACTGAACTTCATTCATTTGACAACGATCACAATAAGGAGAAGAAACTATATTTTTCGATGAAGATGAAAATTTAGGCAATAATGACCAATGCGCATTCGATTGATTATAGTATAGAAATTTCTATGAACAAAATGTTTAAGCTTGCAGAACCATGGCGTACTATTAACAGGAACGTCTAACAAAGAATATATATGAGCTTTATTTTCAACTTCTCTACAAAAATACCAATGTTTTCCCCAATTACTAATCATGCGCTTTTTAAGATTAGATATCATATCCGTATACGGCAAAGCGACATCCAACTCCTTGATGGTTAAACTTGAGCATGAATCAGAAATATTAACAATGGTTCTGGCTAAAAATCTGCATTTTCATTACCTAAGACTCCTATATGCGAAGGTACCCAAACGAATTGTACTACAGTGTCAGTTAAGGATAACTTCCACCATAATTCTTTAATAGTAAAAATCAGGTAGTTAATGTTAGCATTCATTTTGTTACTTGACAAACTTTTTAAGACACTCATACTATCACTGACTATTACCCAATTTTTGTTCAACTGATTTCTTTCCATAATATGTTTTAAAGCAAAAAGGATGGCTGTTGCTTCAGCAGTGAAGATGCTAGCATATTTATTAATTTTGTATCCCACTCCCTTATTGATTTCGGTCTGGTAAATTGCAAATGATACAGCATCATTATTTTTGGACCCATCAGTATAAATAAATTTATAATTAGTCCATTCTGACAATAACAGATAAACTTCCTCCTTAGAAGACAAGCTTGAATCAATTACAATATTCATTGCGGCATATTTACTTTGGAATGTGCCTGCATAACAAGGAAGAACATCATCGTTCAAATGTATATTAAACTCTTCAAGAGAATGAAAAAAGCAAGAAAAATCTTGCAAAATAAACATATGTTGCTTATAAGGAGCAGATTGAGAAGCAATTAAATTGGTAAGAAGATCATTATTAGGCAAACTATGAAGCTTCAAGATAAATCTTTCTTTCAAATAACGGAATCGAACACTAATGGGTGGCAGTTTTGTTTCGATTTGCAAAGCAGCAATAGGACTAGTTTTAAAGGCACCTAGTATTGTGCGCATACATTTATTTTGTATTTTGTCCAAACTATTCACTAATTTACTATCTCCAGCAAAACAAAGAAAACCATATTCAAAGTGACTACGAACGAGAGATTTGTATAACACTAACAATATTTTGGGATCTGCTCCCCAAGTAGTCCCGCAAACAGATTTTAATACATTATAAGCCTTGTTTGCTTTTGTTGTTATATTATTAATGTATTTTGTCCATGAGAGTTTTGGAGTAAAAGTTACACCCAAAAATTTTACTTCACTATATATAGGCAATGGAATTCTGTTATACAAAATATTAGGTGTAGCTACACATTTACGACCGAAAATGAAGACTTTTGATTTAGTAGGATTAACATCTAAATTAAGGTATGAAAAGTATTTATATAAACTGGAAAGTGCGTTATTTACAGTAGAAGCTAATTGACTTAAATCCATTCCAGATGTATAAACTACTAAGTCATCTGCATATTGTAAGTTTTTACATTCGATCCCAAAATAAGATTCAATCGTCTAATATATAAGATAAATATTAATGGAGACAGAATTCCTCCTTGACATACTCCTAACGACGAGCATCTTGGACCATATAAATGATTATTAAATTTAACAAATACTTTTCTATTGGTCAAAAATGCTTGTATCCAGTTTATTAATTGCCCAGGTATCCCTATCACTGACAACTCGTTACAAAGAACCGAAATATTAACACTGTTAAAAGCACCAGCAATATCAAAGAAAACGCATAAAAGATATTGATTATTATACAGACTGTGTTGAGCATCTAATACTAGCTGACAAATGCTTTCACGAGAAGACCGACCTCTGCGAAACCAAATTGGTTGTAAGGTAAAAGACCATTTTGTTCTACATAAAATTCTAGGCGTTGTTTTAAAAGCTGTTCAAATATCTTTCCAATACAAGACGTAAGAGCTATGGGTCGATACGAATCCGGCAACAATTTATCTTTACCAGGTTTTAAAACTGGAACCAAACAATCAGTTTTCCATTCCTCAGGTATAAAGTTTTCCTTCCACATACGATTAAGTAAGTTTAAAAGATTATGAGACAATTTGGGGTTAATTTTTTTAAAAGTATATATGGAATCCCATCTAGACCATGGGATGTATCTCTTCTAGAAAACAACGCAGAATGGAGTTCTTGATACGAAAATGGATCAGTCAAATAATTATTTCCAATATTATCAGTTTTATTATAATTTAACGGCTCATTCAAAACAAAGTCAGGAGTGTATTTACATATAAAATCTGGAATCCAACTATCATCAAGAGAATTATTAAGAGTAAATGATTTATTAAATTTACGCATGTACTTCCATACCAATGACAATGAGGTACATCTATTAAATGAGTTGCACAATTCCATCCAGCTGTTGGTTTTCTGTTTTAAGTATTAGTTTTTTTAAAGCTCGCAATCTCTTAAATTCAATATAATTATCCTCAGAAGGGTTGTTTTTAAAATATATATAAGCATTCTTTGAGTTTTGAACAGCTTCTGAACACTTTGAGTTCCACCAGGGTAAACTAGGACACTTAGAATGTTTTGGTAAACAAGGTTTAGCAATATTATTACATTTATTAGTGGAGGTAGACTGTGGAATTGACTGTTCAGCAACAGAATGTATTATGTTACAAAACAAATTGTAGGATTCTGGTGGAGACATAGCATTAAAGTCAATATTTTTTAAATTTGAATCCATTAATTGACTATATATTTTCCAATTAACTAATTTGTAATTATGCTGAAATGGTAAATGTACATTATTGCATTGTATATTATTCTGTAGATTACTTTCATTTCCAACAACCAAATTTATAATTACAGGCAAGTGATAACTGCTACCCAGAGGATAATCATAAACAGACCAATCACATGAAAGTGCCAAAGATGGAGAAACTAAAGTTAAATCAAGAGCATTAGCTCGCCAAGATGAAGAACCAATTGTAGTGGGACTGCCATTATTCAAAAGAACAAGATCATTTTCATCAATAACATCTAAAACATCCTTACCTCGAGGCAGGGTGTCGACACATCCCCAAGACATGTGATGAGCATTAAAATCGCCTCCAAATATCATAGGTTTAGGAATGGACTTAAGCAAAACGTCTAGATTATTTTTATTAAATGGTGGATTTGTATTAGATGGACTGTAAAACTAACGACACTTAATTCATTGTTATTAATTTTGATTTTCACACAAACATTTTGTAAAGAACTATCAAAATGAGTTGTAATTTGAGAATGTGTTATAATATTATGAATTAAAATTGCAACACCATTGTGGTTGTTCCCACAATCATTTCTAATAATATTGTACCCTTTGATAGAAAAAAAATTGATGTGGTTTCAACCATGTTTCAGAGATTATGGCAATATGTATGTTGTTATCATATAAAAATTTTGTTAAAACTAGCCTATTACTAATTAAACTTTGAGCATTCCATTGCACTATATGTAATGTATCCATAAAAAGGTTAAGGTGTTTTTTCTTAAAAGTGTTATCTAAAATTTCTCTAATGCTTTTAGAATTTTTTGGCACATCAGGTTTTGAACATATTTCAAGCATTGCTTCAACTAATAAATTCATAAATTTGTCAGATTTAATTAAATTGGATATTTGAGTATCAATGTATTTTGAATTTAGCTGTGGAAATTGAGCTGCACTAAAAGATCAGAATATCTTGCATTTTTGCTTTTATTTTGTTTTCTTCTAGTTTTTGTTTTTAAGTGGACATGTGGTAGAAATTGCAATATGGTCACCGCCACAGTTAGCACATTGAGTTTTGGACTTGTCACATTGTTTAAAATTATGGTTGCCTGAGCAAATTGAGCAAGTTTCATTGTTTTTACAAAATTTAGCAATGTGGTTGAATTTCATGCACTTCAGGCACTGTTTAACAGGAGGAACATAAACTCCTACCTCATGTCTCCAGTGGTCTAAAGTAACATACTCGGGGAGCTGCGTTGAAGCAAATGTAACAGCAACTGTCTGTGTTGGAAGAAAGGAAACGACACCTTGAGCGTCTTTTACCCGTCGCATGAAACGTCTCACACTAATAACTTTTTTACTAGAAGCAATAAGCTGACAGATTTTTATTGGAATAATCGCAAGGTACAGATGTGAGAACCCCAGTGGCTTCTGTTTCGGCAGCCGGTATTGAACCAACCATCCTCAATTCGTTTAGGAGCTTTTCGTTCTTAAGAAAAACATTAGCGTTGTTAGGGAGGTCGAAAGTTATACCAATTTTGAATGCATTAATTGACCTCAGATGCATTACACCTGAAACACAATGTTTTCTGATGCCATTAGATATGGCCAACCTATCCTTATCTGTAATTTTAGTGTTATCTTCTTCGCGATTGAGGAAGACAATAAAATCTTTCTTCTGCGAGTTTTCGTCATAAAATCTGTTATAATTTCCTGCTTTATAAGGTGTGTACTTATCCTTTTCTCTTTTCTTCGCTAGTGGACGATCATTATTTTCAGCATCAGAATATGAAGTCGTCGATGATGATGAAGAAGGTAAGTCCTGATCTATTCCTTCTGTAAGAGACTCACCCGTAACTCGCGATCGTTTACGGCCGCTACGCCCCGTGCGCTTCCCCATTATGGGGAAACGCACTAACGTAATATGTACAAAACTAACACTATATAGACTATTTTACATAAGAAATATACAAAGAAATGTACAAATCTAGAATTTAAAACTAATTTACAAAATTTAATTTCAAAAGCGCGCCTATTCTTTTTAACGTTCCCGCCAAAAAAAAACCCGTAGTATTATTCTTTGACATATTTAGACATACCATCATTATTCCTCCTAGTTCTTCGAAAATTCATACGTTTTGGGCATTGATCGTGGAAGAATGAGCTTTAAATACTCCTTTTAAGGTTGCTTTTGCTTAAACATTATGAGTGAATTAAGGGTTGAAAGAACGTTATTCGCACCTAATCTAATGGAAATATTGTAGTTGACTTTGATGGTTAGTTAATGTTATTAGTAGTTGATATAAAATTGAAACGTTTGTATATTGTGCGAGACCTAGTCGTTAATTCCATTAGTAATAAAACTTTTTATATTATAGTTATTTAGTTCTATTAACAAAAGTGTTGTGACTATAAGTTACCTGGCTACGAGTATTAAATAGAACATTCAGTTAAGTTCAGAAAAAACAAGTGTTAATTTAAAAGGACTTTCTGTCGTATAAGTGTTTAAAAACTTTACTGAAAACAGCTGTTATACTTACAAGAGTGGTTGTGAACGAATTTGAAGTTAGGAATTGGCAATAAAATAATTACGATGCGGTATTATGTGAGAAAAACGAACCGAGGTAGCACACCTCAAGAATTGATGCAAACGGCCGCCTACGCTGTCATGCAAGGGCAGAGTTTAAGGAGAATTTCTAGAGAATTAGGCATCTGCCATGCAACTTTATTCCGCTTCATAAAGAAGCTGAAGTCTGGTGAAACACCGACTGTCGGCTACAAACCCAAATTGCTTTTCACCGCTGAGCAGGAACAGCAGCTGTTAAAGAATTTAGTAGAATATGCTAAAGTAATGAGCGGCTTAACATTAGACAATATCAAAAAACTTTCCTTCCAGCTAGCAAAGCAATGGAACTATGAAATACCTGACAGTTGGTCCAAGAATAAGACCGCTAGCAAAGACTGGGCAGATAAATTCGTCAAGAGACATAACTTCCCTGTGAAGCTGTTGAAAGGAAACTCAAATTTAAATAATTTCTACAACATGCTGCATAAATTGATTGAAGAACATAAGTTTTTGCCGTCACAAATATTCTACTTAGAAGAAATCACAATTTCTCTAGGCAAAAATTTATCTAAACCTGTTTATTTGGAATTAGCGACTAATGCTTTGGGAGAGACATTAAAACCAATTTTTAGGATGAATTTAGACGAATGTAAGATAAAAGACAAATCACATCTTTGCAATGGAAGTAGAACTGGGGCGATGAATCCTACAGACTTTTTAACATATTTAAATCATGTTATAGATCACACCAAACCATGCAAAGAAAAACCAATATTATTACTACTAGATAGTCATAAATACATAGATATTAATGTATTAAAGAAAGTTAATGAAAGCCCAGTAATACTCCTATCATTCCCTGAATGTGTAGGCAGTAAACCGTTCACAAGACTATCAAAATATGTTAAAAAAGCGAATAAATATCAGAAACTGCTCTTAAAGCCGGAGAATTATGACGTTTTAGATTTAGTTAGCGCAGTGATGCCGACTAAGTTAGAGCTGGTAAAATGTTTCCAGAAGAATGGAGTGTGGCCGTTCAACCCAAGAGTTGTGACCGGAGAAGAATTTGTACCTGCAGCTGTTGAGGAATATAACTTTCAAGTAAGTAAATAAAAAAAAAGCTGTTTATTCATTTGTTTATATGTTAACAAAAGTTTATATTTTCTTCAAAAATTAATCATGAATCCCTATGGTGGGCAAAGGCGTCCTCCATTGCTGTCCACTTCTCCCTGTCTTGTGCTGCTATGATCCAGTCTGAGCTGATCTTTTTTATTTCCTCCTCCATCAGAGGAGTAAAGCAAGTATTTGTCTTTTATGATAATCAGAAAGGAACTGCTCCATGGACACGATTATAGATAGAGGCATCGAGGGCAATGCAGGAGGCCTGTGTCAAGAGGAAATGTGGAGCTGAAGGTTGTTGTAAAATACTAATAAAGAATTGTATACATTTTTTTTTGAATTGGGCTCTACTTTCCTAGGATAGCAGTGCCATCTCCATGCTTTGTTAATGCGAAAATTATGGAAACTGCTGCTAATGACGGTACCGCTATACTAGAAAACCAAAGCTTTAAGAGGAAGCATTTGCATTAAATGGGCCCTTAAAGTACTTAAAACAATTTGGACAATTCTTATACCATTCTGTGCGGTGACTGAATATATATAGACACAGCTCTCCATACAAAGATGCCTTCTTCTTCTTCTTCTTTTAATAAAATATGGCTTCCATCAATAAATCAATCGATGATTTTGCCAATGTCAAGTAAAATAGCAAATAAGTAAAATAACATATTATAAGTTTGCCCTTAGAGCATGACGTTGTTCGGTAGTAGGCCTTGCGTTTTATAAAGTGATAGCTGGGCTTTACAGAAAGCTTAGAGGCGGCCGTGACCCCGGGACTGCCGGGTGATGACCAAAATAGTGGTGAAACACGTTTTGAAATCAATTCTTCATTAGCTGCACAATTTATCGTTAGATCACTGCATAATACGCTATCAATATTACACACTAAACTACGTTTGAACAAAAAACAAAAAATGTATTTTCAAGACGACTTCGCCATTTTGAGGTTCAACCGTCAATCCAAGATGCCTTCCAAAATTGACCCCAGGAGCACTGACACTGACAGCAATCCCCTCTTCATAAATTGTCAGAGCAGCTTGGAGTTTATCCAATAGACAATTTCGCGCTATTTAAAAAAAGTTGTGATTGGTTAAAAAAAGTTTTAAGCGTCAAACCTCATGCGCGACGTTGCAATATTTTTTTTTTTTTTTTTTTTTTTTTTATGATATAGGAGGCAAACGAGCAGACGGATTGCCTGATGGTAAGCAACTACCGCCGCCCATTATGGCGTTGTCAAACTTACAGGGATGATACTAACCGAGATGGAACCAATTTATATAAGTTTTATTTTGACACGTGTTTGCTATTCAGATTACGTTTGTCCATACTTTGTAAGAAGGTATAGTAATGTCGTATTGGACGGAATATCGTTTATCGTTATACTCCAAAAGTTGAAACATAATATTAATGTGTAGTACATATGTATTTTAGAATAATCGTAATAGTGTGAGTACAGTCAAGGAGTTTAATTTCCAACCCACAAAGGTTCAATATCGTATTATCGTATAGCAAACTGTCACCATAAGAGCAAGCTAGAATAAGACGTTACTTTCATATATCGCATGCATTTTTTTGTTTACTAGGCAACAGATTAATAAGATCGACGTGGAGTACTGAACTTTGGGATGTAAAGACATTTTGCCAACAATAGACGACTACCGAGTCTATATTCATATTTTTCGTTCTTGCAATATTCAAATGATAGTAACGCAAATAACGAAATTTCTTTAAAAAAACTCACTAAGGAGCTGGAACCGCTTTCAGATTTAGAAAAGAAAATGATAACTTTTCACAAAGAGGTTATCTGTAATATGCAATGGCAGATAGTAAGTATTTCAATCCTATTACTGAAATACAATTTTCGCCCTTAAGGCATCGCGAATCTCTAACGACAATTCAATGATTGCCCATTTGGGCAGAAAATTAAATTCCGAGAAAAATATAATTTATAATAAATAATAAATCCTTTCCGTGGCCTCCGGGAAACTAGAATAATTATGACGAAAAGTTTATCAGCAGCACATTTATAGCGTAGGTATTTGCGTTTTTAAATAAAAACATATAACAGGAATTGCTCGTTACTTGAACATAAAATTAATAGTTTACTTACTAGTAGAAATGTAGCATAACATTATCATCATTTTGTCACTCAGTATCATAAAGGCATAAGTCATTATAAAACTAGTATAGAGTTACGACATTTGATTCAGCGTATTAGTCTAAATATCAATATGTTACTTTAAATAATTGTTTATCTTCTTCAGGGTTTAACTTACTTACACATTCCAATGGATCCCATAGATTTTTTTGTATTTTTGTGGAGTTGTTCAGGTACCATTTTACCGCAGAAGAAAGCATTTTATATGGTTTTTTAATTTAACAATTTTATATTAGCTGACATCTTATGTCAAAGAAAGCTTCTGTACTACTAAAGCTGTCAAACTCCGCCGTGGCTCAGTCAATCGTTCGCGGCACACTAGCCGTGGGGTCATTTTTGAGCTCGAGTCAGGTTTCTATAGTATTACTAGTTCGTTGATTCTGTGGCCCTAGTGAATGGGGAATGGATGAAATTTTTAAGTGTGATAATTTTTCTATAGATAGCAATAACCTTTCGTAGCAACCAAAAAAATTTTCAGATTTTTTGGTTGAGTCATTAAATTTATAAAAATTCAATAATTTTGGTTCTCGCGTACGCTCTACATCGGCTGAATAGACGAGACGGCTGTCTGTGCCTGTCAATTTTTTTAATGGCATGTCAGTCGCACAAGTGACATTGACAGTCAAGTGACATTCAACATAACCTTTTGCTCTTTCATCTGGTGAACTGCTTTTTCTGTTATTGTGTATTTTACGACTCGATTCTTTACCCGGACCTCTGGTTTTGCTTGCCTAAACGACGACCTTCGCTTTTGAACCCCGGACTTGATGTTGAGAGCTACCACGACAACCATTGGAATTGGAACGGAAAGTGCCTTATTTTTATTTGGATTTATCTTGTGCAGTGTTCATCACCATGAACAAAGAGTCGTATCAACGGTATAAGGATCCTAAAACGTGTTTTATACCAACGTGCTCCAAAACGGATATAAAAACTCCGGACCTAAAGTTCTTTGCTGTAAGAAAAGAGCTGAAAGAACATTGGTGTCAATTGGTTGGCAGGAACTGTCCGAAACGGACACTGTATTGCTGTGAAGGCCACTTAAATGTAAGTTATATTCGTCTTATTTACTCTGCAGTTAATGTAGTACAATTAACTATATTCCTAACCTACTAACCTAATCTGTAATTTTAACATTCTAGTTTATGACTTGAAAGTGGGTAATTTAGGCTTTTTTATTGCCGAATCAAGCACGATCTTATAGGAATTCACGCACAGGAACCAAAATTATGGATCTTTTTTAACTGACAAGTTCCATTTGTAAAAAATTTCATATCCTACTGTTTTTTGGCTGCACTAGGAATTAACATAAATGATGTAATCAATACAGTTTCAAGACGATTTGGAAAACTATGAGAAATGGATGTGTGGTGCAAAGCCGAGATTGAAGATGACTGCTGTTCTCAAAAATTATATTAGAAAACCATCGGCAACAAAAACCAATTTAATGCATATTGAAGATATTAGTCAACCATCAACTTCATGTCCTGTTCCTGTTGAAATAGCTGAAAAGCACCATGTAAGTAACCCTATTAATGATATGGAGAAGTTTATTTTCAATTTAGAGGATTTTGATTTGAGTCCCAGTAAAGGTATTTGTCACAATTTCTGATATACAAATGTGTCCTTTGTAAGAATAACTACACATTATTATACTATGATGTATTGTTGTCGAGAACCTATACAAATCCTTCTTCAACTTACTTTGGGACTAAGTTTGTGTAGGTTGTTCCACAATATACCAAGCTAATCCAGGAAAAATAGTCATAGTGCTATTCAAATTTATTTTCTAAAATAAATATTGTAACAATTAGAACTCAAGTGGACGAGAAAAACCAAGAAATCTTCTAATTAATGTATTTCCTATTTTCATAGCATTCCTATCGTAACTGTTTCTTATATTTTTTTTAACATTGAACCATAACTGCTTTAACACCATTTTTGTTATACCATTGTAGTACACCACGCTAAATACCATTTGATCTTATGATATAGCATGAATATACAAATTATTTTGTTGGTTTTTGATATTATAAGTGATCTTTTTTGTAATTGTTAAATATGCGGTAATTATTGAATTTCTTTATGATTATGGAGTTTTCTTTCATTCAATTGTGCCAAAACGCCATAGAATATGTAACTATGATGGGAAACTAATATGAATTGGGTATAATTAACACTTTCCTGTTTCTTCCACCCTGGCATGTTCAACCTAAGAAATCAGAATAACTAACATGTATTTTTAGACAATTCAACTTTATTATAATTTTTTAACATCCAAAGATTATGATTATACCCTCCACTATGTAACTTCGAAGTAGAAGTGTGTTTTTAGCCACTATAAACTTTAAATTTATGCAATTTTCTCAACTTGTGCATTTCGGAAGTTGTCTACTTTTTGGAACAATGCATAACTCAATACCTGCAACAAGGTACCTTTCCAGATGCACTGACACGTATTGTCTTGGTCTTAGTCTTAGATTCATACTTACGATAATGCTTTGGCATTTCTTATTTCAGCGACATTGTGTTTGTCGCTATTCTTCATAAACTCCATAAGCATATATGCGTCTACTTTTGGCAAATTAGACGAGTCTGCTTCAACAAAAGAGGCGGCATCCATGTTTGCGATTACAGTGGTCGTTGTCGGCAGCTACCTATCAAGTCCAGGGCTCAAAAGCGAAGGTCGTCGTTTAGGCAAGCAAAATGAGAGGTCCGGGTAAAGAATCGAGTCGTAAAATACACAATAACAGAAAAAGCAGTTCACCAGATGAAAGAGCAAAAGGTCATGTTGAATGTCACTTGACTGTCACTGTCACTTGTGCTACTGACACGTCATTAAAAAAAAAATACAGGCACAGACAGCCGTCTGCAGCCGACGTAGAGCGTACGCGAGGAGAACCAATTTTTTTTGCATTTTATTAATTTAATGGCTGGACCAAAAAATCTGAAACTTTTTTGGTTTTTAAAAAGGTTATTCCTATCTATAGAAAAATTATCAAAGACTTTTAAAAATTTCATCCATTACCCATTACAAGTTTCATACAACTAGTATTATATACTTGTGCCATTTTTCACTAGGGCCTTACATTACCTCTAATGATTATAGACAGTAATAGTACAGTATTTATTTTTAATTCTTGTAAAATACATTTATTATTTTTTTAACTTCCTGGGCGATTATTTATTTCAAAACCGTGTAAGGTTATACCAAAAAAAAAAAATACCCCACATCACATAATTAATAATTATGCATACTTATGTTTTTTTTTTAACGATATTTAAAATAATTATTTCAATTTTAAGGAGAATTATTTATACATGATATCATTCTTCTAACCGCCCGCCATTGTAATGCCACAGTTTTTTTATAAGTGGCATTTCGAGAGGGAAATAGTTTTTATGGTTTTTACATGCAAAAAAAAAAGTGATCAATAAATTCTATAAAGCGCACACTGTGACACTACAACTTAAGTTTCAATTATCCTGAAGCTACCATTATCAGCATATTAACATGAATAACATGACATCATACATGATGAGTTGACTAGGAGGAATAATGACTGGAGAACGCATCCGCGAGCCCCAGTTTGCAGCCCAAAATGTAACAATTCACTATAATTTCGCATTACCGGACATTCTTTATAGCAAAAATATTAGCTTATTCTGTATTAATGACCGCAACTTCTGTTGAAAAACTTGAAAACACAAGAAAACTCAAATTGTATTTGTTTGTATCCCTCCAACTTTGACAGTTCTGAAAGGTTTGAAGGGGAACAAAAATATTTGAGACCGACAAGGACGGACGAAAATAGCGCAGTCTCTCCTATACCTATAAAAAGTTACACAAGACCAGATCGAAAGGGATTTCGATCGCGATATTATTATAAGCACGCCATGTTACTTAAATGGTATGTCTATGTGAGATGATGATGATGAAAAAACGTGACCCGCAAAAAGTGTTCCTCGGAAGGCGGAGTCTATAAACGGGTTGTCATGTCAATGTCAAGTCGCGTTTAGTTTACAAATGGCGGCCCGTTGACGCGGTCGTGGTGACTCGTATTTATTTTATGAACAAAATAAACAGATTATGCCTTCTTGCGCTGTTAAATGGTGTAAAAACCGAGCAGGCAAGCTAACCAAACAAAATGGGATCACATTTCATGCGTAAGTGTAGCCTTATAGCTATTATTTTAAATTTATTTCATGTGGTTATTTTATATGGGGATGGTATTATGCCAACCTTGGAACAGCCATTCAAATTATCTTTTTGTAATATAGTTTTTTTAATAATAAGTTTACGCCGTTACGCAATTTTATTTTTTAAGCTAGGTTAACGTGCTCTATGTAGCTTTTCTGTGATATTTAAGTTAGATAATTATATTGATTCGATTTTGAAATGACTGCGTTTAATAGGTATAAACATAAATAAATAAAAAATTACGATGTTCAATTGTTAAAAGAATTAGTATGTTTTCAGATTTCCAACTAACCCCAATACTAATAAATTATGGGCTGATGCTGTTCGGTTAGAAAGGCATGATCCAAAATGGGAGCCTAGTAAATCAACAAAAATTTGTTCAGTACATTTTTCGCATGAGGACATTTATATAACAAATAAAGGAAACATAAATATAAAAAAGACTGCCATACCAAACTGTACGGTAAGTTTCTTAAAGGATATGTTTTGTTCCAAAATATAAGAGAATTGAGAAACTTTATATAGAAATTTCAACTGATTAATACTATTGATTATGCCATACAACATTCCTAAATTCATTGTCATTTATTTTCTAATATTCATTCATTTAGTTTTACATGTAAAATGTGTGTATTAATTTTAATTACATTCCACCATTTAACGGATAATTCTTAGTGTGAATAGGAAATATTAAACTAATTAATCGGAAGTTTCAGATGGTATTTTACAAAGGCATGAGTGGCGACTTAAGGGAGCGATATAATGTAAATATACTATTACTTATATTATAAACAGAGGGATGGATGTTTTGTCTTTTCACGCGAAAACTGCTTAACGAATTTTAATGCAACTTTTGCAATAATATAGCCCACACCATATGCCATCTTGAGCTTACCGTGGGTTCTCGGGAATATGTGTAAGGATGTCCTGTAATATTTATTACGAGCTAAAATAATAACTAAGTAGTTTGGTTACCTCTCGTTTAGTACCATCCGCGTCTAGTTCGGCATCGCTTAGTACGCCGCGGACGGGATTTGAGGTATGACATTTCATTTTAGGCAATCAATATTCTTAATATTTAATAAAAATAAAATATACAATAATCGAAACTGAATTGTATTCCTAATTAATTTATTCTAGATTATATTAATATTTTTAATTCTCTATGTATAAATGTTCATAAAATTTTAGGTTCTAAATATAATTAAGGAAGTTTTTTTTAATTACATTAGGAATCAAAATAAAGTAATACATTAAACTAGCATATTGTATTATGAACGTAAACCTAAATAACACCTGCCCCAAACTCCATAGGCAGAGCCGAGGAAACTGGGGGCGTTACCCCTCTACACCGGACTCAATCAATATTTTCATTGACAATTTTTTTTAATAGCTGGTTATAGCATGCATAATATCGTCACTACTTTTAAAAAGTCTCATATCTGACACATAAGTTGAAACACAGTAACTCAGTACTCATCCCATATAGTTACGTCATTTTTCTTTTGAGTGTCAGGATGAGTTACAGTTTCAAAGTAGCGGCGATATTGATTTGTCAAACAATGAGGATGCCGTCTTGGAACGTAGTATTTCAATAAAAAAATTATATTTTATGCCAAATATATAATAAATTTTTCATGTCCCAATTTAATATTGTTTATTTGTGACATTATCTGTGCCGTACCGCGAACATAGAAGTTATTATATTTCGGGCATCTTTCTCTCAAATTGAGGTGTCATGAGAGTGATAGAGACAATCGTCCGAAATTTACGGATATCGTTCGCGGTAGCGCCGCTGGTTATCATGTCGATGGCGCTTATGTCGTTGTACAAGATGATTAGATGACGTAATACAAAGGCAATGCGGTTTAATGTAAGTGCCATCGACAAGAATTCCTCTTTTTGTAGACAATATCTCGTTTTATTATTGATTAAACACCTCCCAGGGTACGCCGCAGAAGACATACCACGGAAATCGAATTTGGGTTTCGGGCATCTTTCCTTTTACTCAAATTAAGGCGCTTTTAGAGTGACAGAGACATTCACGGAAAGCAACTGAGGCCGCCAATCCGGGCAGATGGCGCAACGACATGCTAAGACGGTCGGTAGTGACTGGATATTACTATTATTAATAAGAAAAGCTTTGATTATGTTTAAATATAGATTGTAAGACATAAACCCATATTATTTTTTATCGGATAATATCCAAAGCCGGAAAATAACATTAAGTATATATAAACATAAAATTTAGGACATTTTACAATTCATGTTCGTTCGGACGCTGGGTGCCGTGTGGTACACAGTGGATCACATCGCGACGTTGCCGCTCCGTGCAATATACAAAATGGCGGTTGACGTTTGCCCTTTAGTAGTCTCGTCGTCTGTGTTGTGATTATAGTGGTTGTGTTTAGCACTATAGATTCTTTATATCAATTTGAAAAAAAGTGAATAAAAGTGAGTATTTTTCTGTCAGTGAGTTGTTTACAATGTCAAGAAATGCATATTAATACTTAGAAACGATAAGTAATAATATTTATGATAAAAAATGAGGTTACTTAATGCTTTCTTAATTGATGCTTGCTGATAGCAAGACATTTTTTTACTTTTTTAACTGTCACTCTTTACTCCCGACGCAAAACGAGCTATTTGAATGTTTCTTGTTTAATAGTGATTTCAGCTTCGTGATTTTTTACCGGGTCACAAATTCATTTTTTTTTATTTAGTAGCAATAAACTTTGTTATACTTATATAACCACTAGATGATGCCCGCGGCTTCGCCCGCATGGTTAGAGGAAAATGTAACATATTGAGTCTTCACGTTGGAATGAGATGTTTTCCCGCTGGAAAAAGTAGCCTATATCACTCTCCATCCCTTCAACTAGGTACCTCCACTAAAAAAATTACGTCAATTCTTCGCTCCGTTTTGCCGTGAAAGACGGACTAATAAACATACACACTTTATAGTATATAATATTAGTATGGATTACGTTACCAAACCATATGTTATCATGTTTTTACATTTATATTATATTTAATAATGTCTTAATTAGTAGAATGTCGTATTACAGATGGTTCGTTCTAGAAAAGACGCCAGAAAAATCGGCACCCACTCAGAACACGCCATGAGGACAGCCTTAGAGATGATTAAAGCTGGATCGAGTATCAGACAGGCCAGTAAAAAATGCCAATTATGTGTCACCACCGTCCGCCGGTATGTGCTTTTAGCGAAAAATAACGAAGGCAAAGTGATACGTTTGACACCAAACTATGGAGTTAATAAAATATTTACAATGGAAGAAGAAGAGTGTCTGGCCGATTATATGAGAGAAGCGAGCGAAAAAAAAAGTTATTCTTCAAGAGACTGCCGACGGCTGGCATTCGAAGCTGCGAAAGTTATTAAAAAAAAGTTACCGCAGCCGTGGCTGGATAACAAAATGGCGGGCATTGAGTGGTTCCGCGCGTTTAAAGCGAGACATAAGATTTCGATAGTGGAAAGGAAGCCGGGTGGAATAAAGAGGGAAACTGTTGATGATGATGATGATATTGACGCGTTTTTTGGCCGTTTGAAAAGTATTAAAGAGACGGTAAGGTTTAAAAGGTGTACAAAGGTTGTTTTTTTTTCATACTTTTGTTAGGTTTTTATATGCAAAGGCATTTTGCCTTAATATAGATTTTTGTATACTTATGTAATTTCGAATTATTGTCTCTATCACTCTAATTACACCTTAGCTTAGTAAAAAAGGAAGATGCCCGATGCCCAAGTAAATGTCACAATTAAAGTAAAACGACATATATTCGTGAATTTCTAAGTCTCTGTCGTCATTTCTCATGACGCTTTAATTGGAGCAAAAGAGAGAAAGATGCTCGAAATATACGAACTTCGACGTTCGCAGCACCGGGCCAGTGGGAGTTACCATAGTCGCCACGCTTGGCAGGCGGGTTGGCGACCGCAGTAGCTATAGATTGGGTTGCGACGGTCTCTGCTGCCCATCCGTTGGTCATCATTTCCCTTTGTCGCCTCTTACGACACCCTTGGATGGAGATGAGGTGGTGCTATTTTAAACATTCCTGCGAATATATTATAATATTTAAAATTAAAAAAATAAAGATCGGGTTTAATACCCATCGACTTTATTCAAGGTAAATAAATTTTATTTTAATTCACTGTAGACTCGTTCTATATATATTTTTTTAGTTTATAATATAAAAAAATATACATACACAAATCGACCAAGTCTACAGCAAGCTCAGTAGGTGAAGGCTTGTGTTGTAGGCACTAGATGACGATATATATAGTAGATAGATACATATAAATACTTAAATACATAAAAAACACCCATGACTCGGGAACAAATATCTGTGCTCATCAGTCTCATCACACAAATAAATGCCCTGACTGGGAATTGAACCCAGGACCATCGGCTTCATAGGCAGGTTCACTAACCACTAGGCCAGACCGGTCGTCATATATGTATGTAGAAAACGCAAGTTTCAAGTAGATACCTTCCTGGAACAGAAAAAAACACTAATACCTAAAATACAATTGGGTACCTTAAGTTTTTTAAAGTGGTCCATATTATATTTTTTGTAGTAAGTAAACTGCTAATAGTGTTCAAAACTGTGGCTATTCTTTTTTTATTCCATTCTGTTTTTTAGAAATATTTTTTTGAATTCCTCATTTGACAGATGAAGCGGTTGGTGATATGAATAGAGCTCGTGCCTAAGTCTGTAATACGTGTCTTCCATTAAAAAAAAAGGAAAACCGTCAAGTTGTCATTTGACAGATTTGAAACATCGCCGTTATTATTTCGACTTTGTTTGTACGCTATGCTCCCTAATTTCTGCTGTTCTCGCGTGTTTTTCAACGGCTTCTGCCTGCCCCTGGATTTTTTAGTGCCCGCATCTCACGACGACCACCATATATCCACTTTACATTCGGAAAGGACGCCTTCACGACGACTCGCTCACGTATATCTGGACAACGATTCCGCTTTTTCGCCGACCATTGCACTGACCTAAGGACTGATTCCCCGAGCTAGTTTAGCAAATAAATTGAGCTTGTCATGGCGGTTATTATGGAATATTTAAGGACTGGCGACAAGCACAACGTTGCTGAGATTCGGGGTGCGAAAACATTGATAAAAGTTGCTTAAGCTTCATGATTGACGTTAAAATGTCTATTCTATATATATAAAACATTATTATCACTTATAATATGATTGTTTTCTTATTTCTAGGGCTTCTAGAAGTGTTTATGTCGAAAGTGCAACCAACTGCACTGTTTTGTGTAGTAGCGGTGTGGAATAGTTTTGTTCGAACGCCATACGGTACGGTATACGGTAGCAGTGTGGCGTTCAAAACGAATTCAGTATAAAGATATATTTTCACTCATACAAGTGAAAATAAGAAAGCTCTTGTCACTTTATTTATAAGTTGTGTTACTGCAATAAAACAAAAAAAATCTATCAATCTAGTTTTATTAAATTAGCCTGCAAATTTATCAAAGCATAGGCTATGATAACACTATCATTCAAATATCTGATGTGACTGTGGTTCACTCCAGAGTGAGGTTTCAAAAATTGAAACTCCCTCACTCGCCGTATTAGACGCTCGACGTGTATGCGTAAACTAGCTATAAAACCCGAGCAAAACTTCTTTTTTGTGGGTGTTTCTTTGGATGAGATACTTCGTGGGTGAAGGAGCTTAACATTTCTTGTCGTTGTTTGTTGTCTTGATCGTTGTCCAGAAATACGTGAGCGTCGTCGTCGTTGTAGGCGTCCTTTCCGAATGTAAAGTGGATATATGGTGGTCGTAGTGAGATGCGGGCACTACAAAATCCAGGAGAAGGCAGAAGCCGTTGAAAAACACTCGAGAACAGCAGAAATTAGGGAGCATAGCGTACAAACAAAGTCGAAATAATAAATATAATAACGGCGATGTTTTAAATCTGTCAAATGACAACTTGACGATTTTTTTTTTTATGGAAGACACGTATTGCAGACTTAGGCACGAGCTCTATTCATATCACCAACCGCTTCCTCTGTCAAATAAGGTATACAAAAAAATATTTCAAAAAAACAGAAAGGAATAAAAAAAGAATAGCCACAGTTTTGAACACCATTAGCAGTTTACTTACTACAAAAAATATAACATGGACCACTTTAAAAAACTTAAGGTACCCAATTGTAGAACCCAGTGGCATATCCGTATTATTGACCTGCGCGTAAAAAATGTTTGTCTTTGCCCGAAGTGAAAACTCCTTAACCTTTTCCGCAAAAGCTAGCGCTCAGAGCCCTGAGGCTCTAGTGTAAGTCGCTTTAGAAGTAAAAAAACGTTTACATAGGGGGAAGTCTCCTAACGCCGGACGGCACCTAGGGCCGGACACTCGAACTATCTCAGGAACTAGCAACGCGAGCAAATCAAGGACAAGTGGAAGGGGCGCGGGGGACGTACCGATACCGAAACACGCGACGCGGTTAGCCAGTGACGCGCGCAGCGACAGCGGGAACGGTTGTGTGTAGTTTTTGGCGGGAAGACACTGCGTCACATAAGATTCGAGTAAGTGTTACAACTACGTTTTTGTATTTAGGTGTTTATGTTTATTTTTCATAAATGTAGTATTCCATTGATATTCGTATTTATTAATCGTTTTTGTGGATTTTCAAAAGAGTTTTGTTATGAAATACGTAATTGTGCCGACTCGCTGTCCCTTACTACCGGACACCAAGTAGTCCCGTAATGCCGGACGTTGACTATGTATTTTTTTTTTCATTAGTATTTAAAGCTATGATCTTTATTATTGTACAATGTTTCAGGGGATAGGAGAAAGAAAGTAAATAAAAATGGAAGAGAAGAAAAAGAAAGGCAAATGGGACCAAACCAGTTTACAAACTGCGATTACTAAGGTTTTGTCTAAAGAACTTAGTTTGAGAGAGGCTGCGTCGCGCTATAATATCCCAAAAAGCACCCTACATGATAAAACATCAGCATTGAACCTCGGAAAAGAAGTGACGTTGAAACCGAAGATCGGTAGATTCACTAACACCTTTTCACCAGAGTACGAACAAATTTTAGTGGATCACGTAAAAGATTTGTCTAATAGGTGCCTGCCACTGATGAAAAGAGTTTTTAAAATTAGCTTTCGACTTGGCTGAATCTTTGAAGATCCCTCATCGCTTCAACAAGGAAAAAGGTGTTGCAGGAAAGCATTTCTACTACGATTTTATGGAGAGACATCCTGACATATCGCTGAGAGCACCAGAGTCAACAAGCATGATGCGGGCCGTCGGGTTTAACAAACCACAAGTGGATCTCTTTTATGACAATCTTGAAAGACTGACAACACTGCACAAATTTCCACCTTCCAATATTTACAATTGCGATGAAACAGGAGTCAGTTGCGTACAAAAGCATCAGAAGGTTCTTGCTCCAAAGTCTGTTCGTCAAGTAGGAAAGTTGACTTCTGCGGAGAGGGGCAAAAATATAACAGTGTTGTTTTGTATGAGCGCTAACGGCCACTTTATACCGCCGTTTTCGTATTTCCGCGGCAAAGAATGAATGATCGACTCATGATTAATGCCCCAGCCGAAAGCGTGGGCGTGGCTCAGCCAAAAGGGTGGATGACTAGTGATTTTTTCCTTCAGTGGTTGCCACTATTCGTAAAACACTCGCACCCGACAAAAGAGAACCCTGTGCTGCTTCTACTCGATGGCCACTGCAGCCACAAGACACTGGCGGTCATAAACTATTGTCGCGAAAACAACATTCATTTGATAAGCTCGCCGCCACATACCACCCACAAACTCCAACCCCTAGACAGAACATTCATGAAGCCATTTAAAGATGCCTATAACCAGAGCTGCGACATGTGGATGAGAGCAAATGCTGGGTCTCGGATAACTGACTACGATATTGCTGGTCTGGTGAATGCAGCGTTCACAAAAGTGGCTCGACTGGATATTGCGGCTTCTGGGTTCAAATGCACAGGAATTTCCCATTTGATAGACATGTATTTACTGACCTGGATTATCTGGCAGCTGATATGACCAATATTCCATTAGAAGAACCAGGAACTTCCTCCAACACACAGGATTGTAGCGAAATAGGTCCCGTCCCTGTCGCTGATTTAGCGTTAGCTGAAACCATATCTGAGGCTTGCAGTGCAGAACCATCTAATGATTTGGTCTCAAAAGAATCCACAAGCCCTCCCCAAGATGCTATCAATAAGGCCAGAGTCAATTTGGTATCTGAAGAATCCACAGACCCTCCATCCAACCTAACTAATGACCCTTCTACCAATGACACTACAATCAGCAATCCAAAGCCATCGACTAGCTTTGATCCAGATGTCATTCAGATTGTCCATAAATTGTCACCACTACCAGATGCTGCCAATAAACGATCAGCTGCTCGGAAAAGAAAATGTGAAAGAAGCGAAATTTTGACATCATCTCCGTATAAAAGTGCTGTGGAACAAAAAGAAAATGAAAAGAACGCTAAGGAAGAAAAGAAAAGAATGAGAACCAATTTTAAAAAGTCAATAGAGGGAGAGCGGGAACAAACCAAAACCGCAAATGCTAAAGGAAAGGATGGAGATAAGGGGAAACCAGGTAAAGAAGTGAAATTAACAGGAAAAAAGGGAGAAAAGGGGAAACAAGCCAAAGGAGTGAATGCCAAAAGGAAAAGTGGAGCAAAAGCAAAGAAAAAGCAGCCATTAGCTGAAACAAATGAAACAGAAAAAACTTCGTGTGTAGTGTGCTTAGAGGATTACGACGAAGACTGGATTCAGTGCTCCAGTTGCCATGGGTGGGCTCATGAAGCCTGTGCTAACATTCCAGAATGTTCAGATGCTTATACCTGTGATCGGTGTGAGATGTTTTGAAACCGTCCGGTGCTAGGGGTTCGCAGTGAAGTTCGTCCGGTACTAGGTGCCACTTGCAAAGACTGCATTTTTTTTTACCAAAGTTTAATGTTAATTTTTGAGTATTTTTAAGCAGAGGTTGCATTTTTGTTATTGTAGTTTGATTTTAAAGTTTGTTAACTTACCAAATGAGTAAATAAATGTTTATTTTTTCAAACACTTTTTTTTATTTTTTTTGAAAACCTTAGGTGTCCGCCACTAGGGGACTTCCCCCTAAACGCATAAACGAACGCGTGAAGTAAGTTAAGCAAAGTAACTTTACGCCACGAACGCGTTTGCGTTTCCCATATAAATAACATTATCACTTACGCGTTCGTAAACGTTTTTTAACGTCAAAAGAAACTTACACTAGAGCCTCAGACGCGACGCCACCAAAAACGTCAAAACTGAAGTTGAACTTTATGCATTTGCATATAAGTCCAGATTGCTTTGTGATCCAGTCAAGTGCAAAAATACATACCGAAAGAATCCTCCCATAAATACGTCCTACAACCTTATTTACTGTACAATAGAGTTGCTCGGTACATCTTTTTGAAACTTTGGCAGTCGAATTTTTACACTTGACTGTCCGTGACATATATATCAGTTTTTGGCGTGGGAAAGGTAAACAGTTGCTAGACCATAGGACCCGACAGCTTGCCTTACCCTCCGTTAAGAGATTCGCCCGTATAAGATTTACACACTGTATAGGTACTTGAATAGAGAGCCTACCACGAAAATGAAACTTAGTGAAGAGTAAACGTGACACATGCTAAAATTTTCGAACTTCGCGATAGGCTCTCTATTTCGTTTCACTCTAGAGAAAACTAAAGCAGCTCAGAGGCTCTAGTGTAAGTTACTTTTGACGTCAAAAATCGTTTACGAACGCGTAAGTGATAATATTATTTATATGGGAAACGCAAACGCGTTCGTGACGTAAAGTTACGTTAAAAACTTACACTCAGGGCTCAGTAGTTAGAAAAGGGCGGGTAGTCTATCTCGGCTCGAGATACTGTCGCGCCCCACTTGTGCTAAGCCTGCTGGCTTGCTGAAGTAAAACCTCGCTGCCACAGCGGCGCTACCACCAAACACGATATTCGTAAATTTCGGACGATTTTCTGGGTCACTCTTATGACGCCTTAATTGGAGTAAAAGAAATCTCGAAATATACGAGCTTCGATATTCGCGGTACCGGGCTTCATTCTAGTTGAAGCTATATCTAATGTTTCTCTCTCTTTTCTTGCAGCAGAGTGAGCAGCCCCAACAACCTGTGGCTGGTCCGAGCAAAGTCCCCACCATGACACCTTTAGGTAATTTTTTCACGTTCAGTGAATTTTTGTAAGGCTTACATAATAATTACTTAGCTGACATATTTTGTTAAGCTTTCTTCTTAGTTCAACTACGTACAGTCAGCATCAGAAGTGACTACGCGTTTGAGGTGTTCAAAATGAGGTCAGCACAGAGTCTATTGTCAAGAGAATAGGAGTGCGTGTAGGTCATTTTGAACACTTCAAACGCTTAGCCACCTTTGCAGCAGCAAAGGTGGCTAAGCGTTTGAAGTAAGATAGTTGTGAGAAGTGCCGCCTATAATCTTTTCTGTTTTGCCTTAAGGTTAACTGGTAGGGAATGCATTAATAAGTGATGGCATTAAGTTCGCCTTTTGTACATTAAGTTTTCTTTTGTGCAATGAAGATTAAATAAATAAATATTGATTTACGCGCCCCGGCTCAGTCAATATGTGTAAGGCTGATATCATACTTGCTTTACGAGCGAGTCTTGTATGGAGGCGAATACGCTGCGATTCCGCCGCGTACAAGTTTTGTATAGAGATCGCTTTCATTTCGCTCAAGTGTGATAACGCTCTGTGTGTCCTGTAATGTTTATTTATATTTAAACTAGCCAGCCATGCCCGTAATTTTGCCCGTCTTTAGAGTATGGTTGCGGGATAAAAAGTATCTTATGTCCTTTCTCGTAGCTCACACTACAATACCAAATTTCATCCCAATTGGTTCAGCGGTTTAAGCATGAAGAGGTAATAGAGAGAGTTACCCTCGCATTCAAAAATATTAGTATGGATTATTTTGACGACTGGTGTGGCCTAGTGGGTAATGTAATGAAGCCTATATTCCTGGGATCGAGTTCATAGTTTTCTATGTTTTTAAGTGTTTATATGTATCTATCTATTATATATATCGTCGTCTAGCACCTACAACACAAGCCTTACTGAGCTTACCGTAGGACTACGTCGATTTGTGTAAGATTGTCCCGAAACATTTATTTATATTTAAAAAACCACTTATAGTTCCAGATACCAACGTGCCCAGGCAACGGGACCCCTTAGGAACCCTGGATCAGTGCCGGTTTTGTGGCGAATTCAGGAAGGAGTGTGTCTTCATGTCCGACATGCCATATCTTCTCACAAACGTCACCACGCTCGCCTGCAACGATACCATAGTGCAGATAGACTTCAACGACAAAACCTTGCCGAAGACCGCCTGCAAAGATTGTGATGCCAAACTTAAAGAAATGTTCAAATTTGTGAAAACAGTGAAAAATGCACAGCTATCACTTATCGCTGTAGAAGAGCCAGAAGACATCATTGAACAAGAACCCACATTTGAAACGTTAGTTATTAAAACTGAATGCGATGAGAGCGATGAAGACCAAGACGACAGCGAAGATCAGGATGTTAAAGATGAAATAGTTGATTCTTTAACATTAGGCACAACTGAATTTATCAAGAAACCTGTCACCAATAAAAGAAAAACTGACGCAGTGGCTGATAAGGCGAAGAAAGCTAAAACTGTTAAGAAAAGGGAAGACGAATCCAAAGATTCTGAATTGATAATAGATATAAAAGAGGAAGTTGTAGATGAGATGAATGAAGATGGTAATATGAATCAGTATTGTGTTAGTGATACAGGGACTGATGTGAAACCTAGTGAGGGGGAGCTTGCAGCGAATTCCATAGTTTATCAAATGAGAAGTGATAGTGGTGGGTTTAGTTAGTGTTTTTTTTTATTAACAAAGGACAGTGATTTGACTGTGACATTAAACTAAGAGATAGAATTTGTTATGATTGTTAATAACCAAGATTTGGTTGACCCTTTAACGCCCAAAAGTCACTGTGGTCGTGCGTTCAAGCCTCATCGCGGTCGATTGCCCTAATGATTCTTGTTAAGAAAAAAATACAAAAAGACTATGTGACTATGCGTTGGGTGGTAATTTTTGCATTGAAAGGGTTAAAACCCTATTTTGTTACAATTTGAAAAGAAAATAGTTTTTTTTTAACGAAACGTTATAGAAACAAGTGTTGAAGTCGAAAATACGGTGCCAATTGTTCTAAAATCCACTTACTAAGACACTTGTATAAGTGAAAAACTTAACTGAAGCACCATATACTATGTAGTTGAACAGAAAATTAATATGGAACTTACGTCAACATTTGAATATAGAATGCCGACATGCGTGTACACACGTTACTACTACACAGGCCAGGCCCCTATTTCACCACAGCTACAATTGTCACATATCCCAACATACGTAAATTTCTGACGTTAAAGGTGTCCATTGGTTACATTGACCGCTTACCATCTGGTGGGACGTGTGCTTGTTTGCCACCAAAACGTTAGTTTCAATAAAATGCTGTTATTCTTTGTTATATCGTCAGTAAATAGGTAGTAGTTTGGTGAAGAGCTCTTGACAATTGTCACGATCCTCAGTAGAATTTTCGATATTCTTCGACATGTGATTAGTCCTCTGTCGGAATTTGGCGACAATTGTCGTATTTCTTGTGATAATTGTCAAGAGCCTTTCATCTAACTACTACCTATCTAATGATGATATAATAAAAAATAACGCTATTTTATTGTAACTAACGTGTTGATAGCAAACAAGCATACATTCCACCCGACGGTAAGCGGTCAATGTAACCAATGGACACCTGCAACGTCAGAAATTTACATATGTCGGGATACGTGACAATTGTAGCTGTGGTGAAATAGGGGCCAGTGCTTTAGCTAATTTTTTACCTAAATGGAACTTGTGGAAGTGGCATACCTAATAAAAATTTTGAAAGTACTTCATATCCCTAATGGATTCTGTTAATAATTTTCATTGGAAATATCGTGTTTTCTCTCTAACTCACTTGATTTAATAGTTTCGTGTAAACGCCCATATGTGAAATGAGATGATTACTATACACAACACAATAATCTGTCCCCCCATGCTCGCTCCCTGTATGGGCCAGTGGGGGAGGCCTATGTCCAGCTGTGGACGTCTATATTTCATGAAAATATTACACAATTATTATGACTTTTGGCTGATATATATAATGATACATTCCTGATCACCATTAAGCCACAAAGAGATATTTTAGAAGCTCAGAACTTTTAAAGTTATTTTTTGTTTGATTTAATTTAATTTATAAACATAATACTGGCTTTACCATGATGAATAGCTGTACTTTTAGTCGTCTTTTTTAACATCTTTACAGTCCACATATAAAATATTTTGATTGGTATATACGTCCAAGCAATTTACTTCCATCGCACGTTCGTGCTCCGCATATGGGTCACAAGGAAAGCCCAGGTATGCACTTGGCTTGATTATGATTACAATTTATACAGTGTGGAAGTCTTATACGGGCGAATCTCTTACGGAGGGTAGAATAGGACATAAGAAATATATTTAGATAACTTTTACTTAGAAGTGCAATTAAAATTTTATCAAGTATAAGGTATAATTCAAGAAAAACCTTTTGGTAACGCATTCATTGCCACCGACGCACATGTGCGTTCATTTTGATACCTTTTTGGAGGGGGTGGCAGCGAATGTGTTAATGATTAAATTGGTAAATCCTATGTCTGGTTTAATTCTTCGCCCATATTAGACTTCCACACAGTATTATAGAACGCAGTTGTTTATCAAAGAAAAATATTCATTACGAAATCAGAATTATCTTGAATGCAGTAGGAAGTCATTTGAATGGAGTGCATACCCGGTCGGTTATAATTATAATGTTATGATGACCCATTTGTCGACGGACTTGTGAAGAGTTCGTTGTGACCCATATATGGGCCACTGGACTGTGAACGTGTTAAGGTTATTTTAACTAGGAATATAACTGAGAATCAGTTTATATTAGTATATACAGGGTGAAATCAATATGGTAATCGAGGGAATGAAATGCCTATACAAAACTGCGTTCCTCCGAACGACTGGCTAAATGTATATTTTTGGCACTAAGTGCACAAAACGCTATCTGTCAAGTATCATGTGTAGTCACTGTGGGCGTTTGCCAGCGAACAAATATTATGCAACTGATATCTATTGCGGCTGAGAAACACTAGATGGCGCTAGTACTTTAGCCAGCAATGCGGGAACGATATATGATATATTTTATGAGCATTGCCTATCCAAGTCTTTATCATTCTTGATGGTAATATAAAATTATATTTTCTGAATCTATTCTTGAAGTAAAAGTTGATTGTAAAACTTTTACTATTGGGTGAACTGAAATCAATAAAAAAGTGACATTCGTATGGTACAGTCAGCAGCTGAAGTAGCTAAGCATTTGAGGTGTTCAAAATGAGGTCAACACATCTCTATTGTCAAGAGAATAAGAGCGCGTGTAGGTCATTTTGAACACTTCACCCGTTTAGCCACTTTTGCTACTGACTGTACCAAAATACAGCTCGTTCCACAATTTTGTATGGGAAGGTCACTTACTGATTTCAGCCGTGGTCTCATAGTAAAAGTTGATGGTAATCACGAAATAGATCCAGAAAGTATATTTTTGTATCACCATTTTGATTTCACCCAGTATAATCCTGGAATTTTTTTTTTCTTTTGAAATACTATACAAGGTTTACAATTTTATAACTACTTACTGCATTATCAAAATGGCGGTACAGTCGTCATTAGATATATCGGAGCTGTGGAGGTGGTCACAATGCCCCATGGGTCTATTTGCATTAGTTATTAGTTAAGCCATATTTGTTTTATTTTTGTTTTGTAACAGAATGTCACGACCATTGATGGGGTCGTTGATTAAGGACATTTCTATGTCCCAAGTTTTTTATAAAGCAAATACAGAAATACAAATAACTTGATCTTTTATTAATCCCGACCACGACATCGCGCGACATTGAGGCCGTCCCAATCAATCTCGCTGGAAGCATAAAACTGAGTAGGAGTATTCCAGTAGTACAAATCAAAGTCTGGTGCGGAAGGGTCCTGGATTTTCCCCAGGCTACCTTCCCCCCACACAGCCCGATCGCTCTAATGTGCCGCAATGGTCATAGAAAGAAAGCTGACCCAGTCGCTTCCCGACCGCAGACATGCTCTTGTGAAAAAAAAAAAAGCTCGTGTGAAAAATTAAAATAACGAATTAAATAAGGGTGTTAGACTGAAAGCGGAAAAAAATTGTAGGAAAAAATCGTAGCCTATGTGTTAAAACCCAGGGTGTCGGCTAACTCCATACCAAATTTTATTAAAATCGCTCCAGCCATTTAGAAGTGAAGAAGTAGCAAACATACACACTCACAAACTTTCGCCTTTACACTATTAGTGTAGACTGTAGACTTCCAAAAAAATCAAATGAAACTGTGAAATGGCTGAAATTTGTAGCTAGAGAAAGAGGCGACAAGTTTTTTAACCCAAATGATTCCAGCGTGGTTTGCTCATGTCACTTTCCCGAAAGTGACATGTACAGTCAGCAGCAAAAGTGGCTGAGCGGGTGAAGTGTTCAAAATGACCTACATGCGCTCTTATTCTCTTGACAATAGAGATGTGTTGACCTCATTTTGAACACCTCAACAGCTTAGCCACTTCTGCTGCTGACTGTATTACACAGGGAAAGGAAAGGGTAACTCCGCGTTTAGACATGCTGGCTCGTCACTCGCCTCGCTATTCGTCGAAACGTTCGACGACTTTGCCTATACAAAAACGCGATGCGAGGGACGAGAGGACTAGCGAGACGTCCGCGTACACATGAGTGCTCGTGTTTCGCCACGCTGCTGGCGCGAATGTGTGGCGGCAGCATAAGGAAAATAAATAAAAGGCTCCTTCCAAGTATAGATGTAAACTTTTTAATAATATTGTGTATGTTTATTCCTTTATAAAATGAAATTGGGACGTTCGGGCGTAAAGGTTATCTAGTGGCTACCGGAAGGCGTGACTTGGTAAAGATCGCGAGAATACCGGAAAACCGGTTATTGTGGGTCACTTTGGGCAGACGCGGATCGAGCCCTCAAAAAAGGTTGTGGTCATTAAATAAAGTACAGTAGGACCACTACAGGGCAGATGGGTATGTTGATGCTGATCTCTCAGGAATCGTAAGTATGACCTCACAACTCATTCCACCATCTCCATTTGAATATTAGACGAGGCGTGGATTGAGATTGCATCACTATGTTGTGGATATTCCTTTAACAAGAACAAAGCTTCTACTTTTCTGATGGGCACAGCCAGGGAGTGGAATTCTCTTCCAGCTGATCTTTTCCTGGTGCAATACAACCTGGATGTCTTCGATTCGAGAGTGAAGAAGGACTAGCTAAGTAAGTATGTTCCATCATCGGCCTTATCGTCGCTTTCCATGAGGTGAGATTAGGGCCAAATGCTAACCTATCACTTATAAAAAAAAAATGGGTTGTGGACATTTTATCGAGTAGAACAGTACAGTTTAGCGATTTTTCATCAAAAAGTAAAGCCATTCGCTACGGTTTACGTAAGAAAAATCCTAACTCGCCGCCACTGATATGTTGAGACAAAAATTTGATTTAAAGAGAATCAACTAGGTATGAGTTGATGAAAATGTATGAAAGGAGGAGTATGTTTTTTTTTTAATTTACAAAGTTGACCCCATCCCCCATAGTAAAAATTGTTCCAAATCATGACCAGATGCCGGCTTGATACTCTTGTATCACGTTTTTTATAACACTCGGTATATTTCTCGTCTTTTTTAAGTTGTGACGGCGGCCAAGACCGAATACCATTGAGGCTTAATATTACTTAAATATTTCACTTTTGTATGCTAATTACAATTTTTAGTACCGAAAATCACAACAATATAACCAAACAAACCCGCAAAAGCAAGGAATTAACGGAAATAAAACATCTAGAACGAATAATGACTGAATGAATGGTTACCCATTCCATTTCCAGAGAGAGAGGGACAGAATGCTTACATGATGTAAGCATTCTGTCCCTCTCTCTCTCAAGTCTCAATAATAGCCCCTCGTAAAGTATACCCCAGTGGGCGGTGCAGAATCTACACCGGGGTCAACTTCAGTGCGATCGGAGTGACAGCGAGTGACGGATGTCAAATTTGTTATTTTAATACTTTAAAATGGCGAAGTCGTCTTGAAAATATATTTTTTGTTCAAACGTAGTTTAGTGTGTAATATTGATAGCGTATTATGCAGTGATCTAACGAAAAAGTGTGCAGCTAATGAAGAATTGATTTCAAAACGTGTTTCACCACTATTTTGGTCATCACTCGGCAATCCCGGGGTCGCGGCCGCATCTTAGCTTTCTGTAAAGTCCAGCTACCACTTTACAAAACGCAAGGCCTACTACCGAACAACGTCATGCTCTAAGGGCAAACTGATATGTTATTATACTTATTTGTTATTCTACTTGACATTGGCGAAATCATCGATTGATTTATTGATGGAAGCCATATTTTTTTAAAAGAAGAAGAAATCAAATTACCTTGATTAAACATGCCCGCCTGTGCAATGAAGTCGTGCAAAAACCATTCCGATAATTCTAAACATAATGGAATAAGTTTTCACATGTAAGTAAACGGATTATTTCACAGACATATGCAAATTGCAAACTCTATTGGGATGATGTTATGCCAAATGAAGAACATGATTTTATTGCGGAAATGGATTTTGATATTTGAGTATGTGTACTACTTATTACAAATTACCTGCAGGTCCTGGGTACTTCGCCCTAACCACTAAATTTTTATATAAGTACGAAATATCATTTGATATTTACGAGTCGCTTTTTTAAGAAGGAAAACATCGTAACGTATCCGGAACTAATCCCATAAGGATTAGTCTAAGTTAGAAGGTGATATGGTAACTTCCAGAAAATTTAGTACCACGCTAATGGGGATAGGTTGTCAAGCAGACCCGAAGTTCAATTAAGCCGTAGCATGAAATGGCAAATCAATAATTATGACAAATTCCTAACTACTTATTTTGAGTTTGCACTTGATAATGAATAATTATAATAGTACGTTTTCTTTTATTCATAGCTTTCCAAAAAACCTTGTTCGGAGAGATTTATGGAAAAAAGCTGTCCAACTAGAGAGACGGGAGAATAATTGGATGCCTAGTAACAAAACTATGATATGTTCAATTCATTTCAAAAATGAAGACTTATATTTCTCAAAAATGGGGTTTGCTCAGCTTAAAAAAAGCGCCGTACCAGTTGTACCAGTAAGTACTTAGTTTTTTGTAATAAATAACGGGTTTTTTTAGATGTATTACTGTACTTTAATGGTTTTGAATAATTATGGATGGTAACATAGGGACTAAATTTATTGTCAGGTAGTTTCGATATCGATTAATTCCCTTATCGAGAATTCTATATCAATTATTAACTTTATCGATCCGTATAATAGAGATCACTTCAAGTTTGTTTGTTAAACATGGTAGAAAATGTAATTATTAAATAAAAAATTAAAAAGAGAAGTAACGTATATCCTTTTTTTTACTGACAACTTTTTCAAATGACAAGTCACACACCAGACACAAGCCAGATTAATTTAAAGATCCCGATATATTATTATATAAATATAAGATAATTCATCGGGATCTTTAAATTAATCTGGCTTGTAACCTGTCATTTGAATAATACTTGGAAAAAACACTCAGTGCTGCGGTTACTCTTACGAGTATGAGTAGTAGGTTACAACATCGATAACTGAGTTTATGGATATAGGAGCTCCCTACCCGTCATAAAAACTTTGTCCCCTGTATTCCAATGACATGCTTGCTCGTCACTCGCCTCGCTTTTCGTCGAAACGAGACGAAACATTGGCTACACAAGATGTCCGTGTAGACATTCGTTAACTCGCTAATGAATAGGAATAACACACGAACATTGGCACTCGTACGTTCAAGAAGTTTTATATGTCAATGTCAAAACAAAACTAATTATACCTCTTCGCTACCTTTCCTATTTATTGTTTAATTAAGCTTGCTGTTATTTATATCATACATGGGTCCATTTTAGTTCATAAAATATTTACAATGCTTGTTTAACTATCACTGCCAATACCGACGTCATGGTGAATATGTGAACACCTCATTCGTCTCACTGCTCCTTGATTCCTTTGTCTCGCGCCCGCCTCCGACACGAGCGCGCTAATGGCAATGCGAGGGACTAGGCGAATAGCGAGACGTCCGCGTACACGTGCGTGCTCATGTTTCGCCTCGCTAGCAATTGTACCATTCGTACTGGCCCGGTACCGCAAAAATATCTTTTACTCCTTAAGGCGTCATGAGAGTGACAGAGACAATAGCCCGAAATCTACGAATTTTGTTTTTCTGCGCTGGGCTCTAGTAATACATACCATATAATAGTTGCTCAAGTTTTTATGTTTTTTTTTATTACTTGTAAATGTAGTTGCAGTTAATTCGTTTTTAATATATACACAGCGTTCAGAGATGTTAGTTATTTTTGTTTAATTAATTACTAGTTATTTCTTAAATTGTTATTTATTCTTAGATTAATAATAATCTATTTCTTATTTGGTATTAATTATATGACTGTCACTTTAACGTATTGCATAAACCTATCCATGCTATCTGAGGGGCTTTTGACAATCACCTTATTCGTTTGTTTCGTTTGTTGTCTGTCGCTCTTGCATATAAGAACAATAGAGTGGAAAATAGACGAATAAAAGAACAAAGAAGTTTTAAGATGCCGATCAACTAAAATTGTCAAATATCTTTGCTGCTGGTCTCTTAGGTCTTACACATCATTATTTAGAACAGGGCAAAAGTTATTCAATTACTATTTTCAAATAAAGGCTGCTGTGTATACATAACGTCATATTACATGTGAGCATATTTGTGTCTGAGCGAATTGTCCCGATAATTTTATGCTAAAATGCATATATTGTGTTGACTGGGGGCCTGGGGGCTGGGGCGCTATCGCTACCGAGAAAAACGATATTGCGAATCATATCATGACGCCTTCAATGGAGTAAAAGAGAAATATGTTGTGAAGGGATAGGTTGGGCAACTAAAACAAACATATATTATTTTCTTGGACTTGTTGTAAATATGTTGTTTTATTTTGACATTGACATATAAACCTAAAACTTCTTATTCATATAACAGTGCCAATATTTGTGTGTGTTTCCTATTCATTGGCAAGTTAACGAAGGTCAACGTGGACATCATGTATAGGCAAAGTTTCGTCGAACGTTTGGACAAATAGCGAGGCGAGTGAGCAAGCATGTCTGACCCTTTTTGTAATTGTAACTATACTCCGTCCACGATAACGAGCTAGTACCAGAAAACTCAGAACGCATGTGATTGGTTAGCGACAGCGACAGGCGATGAATGTGTAACAGGCGAGTTTACATGTCAGTCAACTCTGTCTCTTGTACGGTGCGGACGAGTCTATTGTTCTCCTTTGTAATGCTGCCCATTTTTGTCCTTTTCATCTGGATACAAAAGTGCAAAAGAGACGCGTCTATACTAGCTCGTTATCGTGGACGGAGTACAGTGTAACTACCTTGTAAAATCTGTGACTGGATTGGTTGTCTGGAGGTTGTTTTAAAAGTGTAAGGTACAACTAACAATGAGTAAAATATAATCGTTGATAGAGCCTAAAGCAAGCTGTACAAAATATTACTAATTGTTTATAACAATCTTATTTTTTGCAGGTGGTTGATCATAATCTAGTTCCGAAGACTCCAGGTATTATTTTTCAATATTTTCCTACAAAGACCTACTAAAATAAGCCTTGTTCAGCTAAATTAAAAATGAACACGGCTCTACTCACATTTATTTAGTCACTCGCGCGACATGTTTCGGGGAACATAGGCCTCCATTTTCAAGCACTAAGAGTGCTGAGTGTCCGTTCGATTCGCCGATCGCGTCGCCAATGTTTCTAATTTTTTTTTCATACCTATGTAATAATTAATGATTTATTCGCAGTGATTCCATTCAGACCCATGACAGAGCAGTGCAGATTCTGTGGAGAGTTCCGTAAGAGATGCATCCTCATCTCCGACAGCCCATACCTGCTCAGAAACAGAACCATGCTGGCTTTCAACAATAACACAGTGCTGATAGACTTCAGTGGTCAAACCTTACCGAACACTGTCTGCAAAGGTTGTGTTACCAGTCTGCAACAAACGCTCGATTTTATTAAAGTAGTACAAAAAGCACAGTCATCATTTATCAATACTGCCGTAGAAGAGCCAGAAGTTAATGTTCGAGTAGATCATGCAGAAATTGAAACTATAATTGTTAAAACTGAATGTGATAGTGATGAACAAGGTGACAACAATGATCGTGTCAGTGAAAATGATGAAGAAGAAACCGAAGATAGTTTAACAGTAAGCAGAATAACTACAAAAAGAAAGTGTGAGGCAATTGTATCAAAGGCAAAGATAGCTAAACTTAGTGAAAGTGAAGAGACTAGTACTGTCGCTCAAAAAAGAAAAAGTGACACGATAGTAAAAAAGGAAAAGAAAGCAAAAGTAACTGAAAGCGATGATAGTGATGGGATTGAATTGAAAAATGATATAAAAGTGGAAGTTGTTGATGAAGTGGATACAAATGATAATGAAAACCATATAAAAGTGGAAGTTGTAGATGAAGTGGATACAAATTATAATGAAAACCATATAAAAGTGGAAGTCGTAGATGAAGTGAATACAAATGATGATGAAAACCATATAAAAGTGGAAGTTGTAGATGAAGTCGATACAAATGATGACGAAAACAATATCGGTTGTGTTAGTGACACAGAAGATGTTAAACCTAGTGAAGTAGAAGTTGCGGTTCATGCGTTATTAAGAAGTGATAATGCTGGTGGTGTTAGTTAGAGCAAACAGTTAATTTAATAACTACTAGAAGGTAATTTGTTCGTTATGGATGTTTTCTATGTATTTAAGTATTTGTATATTATATATATTGTATGCTGAGTACCCAAAACACAAGCCTTGAGCTTACTGGGGTGCTCAGTCAATTTGAGTACTATGTCTATATATCAGTATATGTTTGAGTGTATGTATGTCCTGTACTCCTTTGTCTTAGTGTTAACATGTATCTTTGTCGTCGATTGTACCGAATTTTTGCTTCTTAATTCTTAACTATGTATGGTCAACCAATTTGATTTTTAGAGCACTTCGAACCTTGTCACAGTGACGTTAATAAGAGATCTTTTGCGTCTTTCATATAGATTTTCACTGTGACAAGGAACAAAGTGGCCCATAAATTGGTTGCTACTGCCATTTTAGCAACACACATCCACAGCTGGCTTTTTTTAAGTACTTGTAACTTTGAGGACATACACATAAGTAACACATGAATTACATTTTTTTAAATCTATAGTTAATTATTTGTTACATATTGGTGATAAACTTTTGATGGCTCAGATCCGGTAAAAGTGGCGTATGTTATACTCAGCAGTGGGCACGAAGATGCCGCAAATGATGATGATTGATTAAGACATGTTTGTATATTACACACATGTACATGTTCTGTATTTTATAAGTCCAATAAAGTAATGAAATTCAAATAGGATAATTAGCATAATAATACTTTCTCCTTAAAGTTTAACGGCATCCATAGAGAAAATCGTGATTTATAGGTAAACCCCTAGGAGGAATAATGACTGGAGAACGCATCCGCGAGCGCCAGTAAGGGGAGAAGATAATCTGGCTTTTGTAGCCCGAAATGTAACAATTCACTATAGTTTTCCTTAACAGGACATCCTTTATAACAAAATTATTAGCTTATTCTATATTAACTAACCGCAACTTTTGTTGAAAACCCAAGAAAACTCCAATTGTGTTTGTTTGTTCCCCTCCAGCTTTGACAGTTCTGATGGGTCCAGTTTGGAGGGGAACAAAAATATGTGAGACTATGACAAGGACGGACGAAAATAGCGCAGTTTCTGCCATACCTATGGAAAATTACATAAGACTATCCCTTTCGATGGTGGTATTATTATTAGCATGCTACGTCTAGTTAAATGGTATGTCTATGGTAAACCCTTATTGAATACTTTCACCAAGATTGTATGTAAAATGACAAAATTTACTATGGTTGCCGTTATTTTGAAACCATGATATGTGCTGAGGGTACTAGTGGAAGAAAACGACAGTAATATTCCCGTTATTGAGGTACAAGTGAGATTAGTCCCTGACCCCGACGTCTACGAAACCCAATACAGTTATTCTGGGAGGAGAGAAATCCAAAAACAGTTAATTAAAATGGGTCCAGCCGTTCTCTGTTATATAATTTCTTTTCAAGTAAGAATTGGATAAGAATAAACTATAGTAAAATAGGCTAGTTGACTGTTTTTTTTTTATTCTATCAATCGATCCCTTTCGTTCTAGGGATGAAATATCTGTACAGGAGTAATGGCCTTAAAACTACACAAAAGCCAGAAATGAGCGTCAAAATCTGACATTGAAAACGCTCCTTACAAACTGATGAGAACTTATGACGTCACTTGTGGCTAACTGCGCTCTCTAAAGTATGGAAATATAATTATTTGTACCGCGAAATATTGCAACTATACAGCCTTACTTTATTTTGCAGTAAACCGCGAGTATTTGATAGATACCACGGTTATTTGAAATTTCGCAAAATTAAAAATGCTGTTCTTTTTAAATTTTGTAAACTGGTATCTTAAAATCAAATAATTATTTATATTCAATTTTAATTGTTTATTTTTGTCATTGTGAACCAATTTCACTTAATTTTGTTGCAAAATGTAATATGTGTCAACATCCCTATGTAGGCACCAAGCTTGACGTCTAATGAGCGTAGTACAAATCGGACCTCTAACGAAAACTGATTAAAAAAAATATTGGTCGTTTGACTTTGACGTCTCGTCGTTGACATTGTGAATATTATGATATTTGTGAATTATTGTTATTGATTTGTTGTTTTGTTGTCGTTGTCGATGTTGTGAGTTCTTGTGTTTTGTGGTTCGGTGCTACGTTTTTAACTCATTAAAACTTAATCACAGACAATTTAAACAACAACATTTTGTGTTGTTGTAAATAGGTTGGAAACACACTTCTCAATAAAATAGTATTGAACTCGGTTACCGGAACGGAACACTTAGGCCCTTGGAGCTACTCTTAAATAACGGAACTAATTACGTAGTACTTACAAACCAATTAGGAACCGAACTTCGCCCAAGACGCTACTGAAACTACCAAGGTTTCAGTAAGTTCTGTTATATGTGCTCATAATAGCACACACACGGGGAATATTACAAAAATATTTCGAGTGAATCGAGCGAAAATGACGATTTTGTATTACATTATTACCTTAATAGACGCCAACGAAGGAATCCTCGCAGGTTTTGGGTTCACCCGTATATTCGAAATAATGTGAGTAATCTAATGTTAAAATGAACTATGACATAAATGAAAAAAAAGGAATGTAAATACAACATAAAACTAAATTACATCTAAACAGGCCCTCGCGGCATCATGCTTAGAAAGCTGGCAGTATTCTTCTGCTAAATTGGCAATGCTACAGATGAAAAACTTAGCTAACTGCCCTATATAGTAGTAACATGTGTGTACACACATGTTGTTCTATATTCAAATATTGTCATAAGTTCCATATAAATTTTCTGCACAACTACATAGACATGGTCCTTCAATTAAGTATTTGACCTATAATATTCTTCAAGAGAAGCCAGTCGGAGGGCTACAGGAGGGATAAGACCAGCGGGTCGTCCATTAATGTATAATTATGAGCTTGGATGCTTTTCCACCTTCAGCACAGGATATGTGTCATGCCCAATCAGTTGCCAACTAACTGGTTAGTAACTCATTGAGTGTGCTAATCTCACTGAGAATGTATGCGGTGATACTCAAGCAACTTGTTAGTAAATATAGTTTGTAACTAGTTTTCTTTGAGTAGCTCTGTGGGCCGGCCTTAGTTGTAAACTTTATAGGTTTAACCCTTTTCTGGGCCCCATTAATACAAATGGTTTTTCCAGAAATCCCAAATATTATCAAAATAGTTTTGTGTCGGTTATTTATTTTATATAATGAATTTTTTATATGGTTACACAAAGACGAAAGAAGCATTATTATTATTATGTTTGCCTTTACTTTTCTGCAATTCTATAATGGTTGTAAAAAAATTACTGATGTTTCATTATCTTCCTCACATTATTCTGGCATTTTGTTATGGTTCCTGGGAGCTAGAGATCCCCTTGACAACTTATGCCAGGCATATTTCAACCCTGGGGGTAAACTGGAAGTAAGGCTGCTAAATACCAGATGATATGTGGCATTATCTATGAAAAGGGACCTTATTGTCGATGGCGCTTACGTCGAACCGCGCTACATTCGTATCGCGCAATCTTGAACAACGACATAAGCGCCATCGACAATAAGGTTCCTTTTCATAGATAATGTCACATATTTCGTACATAACATAAGTTCCGAAAAACTCATTGGTATGAGCCAGGGTTTGAACCAGCACCCTCTGGGTTGCAAGTCACATGCCTTTTTCTTTTCTTAAGTTCATGGCTTTTTCTCCTTGCCTATTTTAGAAAGATGGTTTTCGCCAATGTCAGGTTTAGGCTTTTGATTTATAGGAAGACTGTTTAAATAAAATAAAAATATAAATGTTCGGTGGTTGATTTGTAGATAAATTGGTGACAATATGTCTGGCCTAGTAGGTAGTGACCCTGCTTATGAAGCTGACAGTTCAGTGTTGAAATCTCAGTAAAAGCATTTGTATGATGAGGGTAATTGTTCTTACACAAGCCTTAAGCTTACCATAGGGCTCAGCCAATTTGTTTAAGGATGTCCTGTAATAATTATTTATGTATTTAAAAGGATTTTGAATTATTGTGAGCTTGTATGTCTATATTGTCTATGGTATTCCCTTCCCGTCCACGGAAATTTAGTCACCTCAACTCCGAAGTGCCACTGCCTTTGACCATGGAAAAAATCGAATAGCATATGTCCACGCTAAAGATTTACAGAGCATCGACTTAATTGTAACTCAATCCACAATTATCGGAGGGGAGATACAGAAAGTGACTAAAATAACTGAGAACTAGGAAGTGAGAAGTAGGTAAATAGTAGAGAATAAAAATACAGTGAACTCCCAAAAATGGACGCCAAGGAGACCAATGTATTCGCAAATACCCAAGTAGAAATAACGTTACCAGAAAAATCCGGTCACATCTACAAAAAATCCTATGACTCCTTCATGTCTTGGCGATCTGAAAACAAAATTACCTCATTCTCCGAGAAGACATTACTGTCATACTTCCAAACAATTGGGGGTAAATTCAAACCATCGAGTCTTTGGACAGAATTTTCCAAGCTGAAGTCCACTCTGGTATTGTTCCATCGGACGGACATATCCAAATACACGAGGTTGATGGATTTTTTGAAGAAGAATAATGAAGGGTTTGAGGGGAAGAAAGCGCGAATGTTTACGCCGGATGAGTTAGAGAGGTTTATCAAGGACGCTCCTGATCTCACCTATCTACACATCAAGGTAAGTTTTACTATCTTCAAGTGCCTTCATCACGGAGGTTGGGGACCTTATGTCTATATGCCATTCTATCTGAAGTCTTGCGAAAGAGTATCTGTACTGTCCACGTAACCATGCAGTTCCTTGTTCATGATGTTCTCCTCTCACGACCTCGTTTCCCTTCAATCTTCCCTTCAACTATTAGTTTTAACAAATCGTATTTTGAGTTTCTATATACAGGTCCGAAATGCTTTCCATTCTTAAATAGTTCTTACGATTTTCATATTTTATCGTAATACACGCGTTATTATTTTCAATTATTTACTTAAACGATATATATATTGTAGTTACATTTTAAATCAGAGCACTATTTTTGTGTTCTACTGTCTTGAAATAAAATATTGGCCAGCAGGTACTATAACCTAAGAGATAAATATACAATATGTCCTCGTGAGTCCCTGCCTATATGGAGCCGACGGATTTGGGTTCCAATCCCAACACCTTTGTTCCTGATTTTATTTTATTTCACGTAAGATAATGACATTATAAGTTTGGTTTATTTACAAAGTTATAAGAATTTCAATCGTGATCCACATTCACAATGTAAATAATAGTAGATTACACACAACACAAGCCTTCTTGTAGGTATATTCTGTAATATTGATTCATTTAATATTGTTTATGTCGTGACGATCCTTCCACCCCGATTCGCCGTTTTCTCTATAAAAAGCGATTATTAATGAAATGAAAATGAAAACCATAACAAGACTTTATATTCTTCTGATATTGGCATTTAGGCATACAGATATTGTGTTTTCACAGGTGGCTGTGATTTTCGGGATCATGGGTGCATGCCGTCGGAATGAGCTCCATGCCCTCAAATGTCAACATGTAATTGACTCCAAAGACATACTAATTGTCCATATCATGAATTCCAAGAACAAAATAGACCGAACATTCACAGTAAGCGGGGAATACTACGAAATCTGCAAAAAGTACATGATCTTACACCCGAAACCTGACAACTCCAACTTCTTCATAAGATATCATAATGGAAGATGCGTTAATCAAAACATCGGTATCAACACATTTGGGGATTTGGGAAAGATTGTCGCCAAAGTACTGAAACTACCCAATCCAGAATTATATACGGGCCATTGTTTTAAAAGAACCTCTGTGAGTTTATTCGAATCTGATGAAGATAATTTTTTGAAAAAGATAAAATGGCAAACGGTTGAGCGGTGTAATAGGGATAAGTTGGAGATGGAACGTAAAGATGGAATTAGTAAGGAAGCTTCTGAAAAGTTGCGGGTAAGTATAATGTACAGTGAAGACGCCATCTTTGGGGGCTTAAACATGACTTCATTGTTCCCTCACTGACATGGATCGGGGTCATATTTCTTTCCATACAGAGCGGTTAGATTTCGCGTACGGACCCGGGTATGTCTTTAAACTACGCCCAACAATGAGAGGTAGGGCACAGCGAAGTACCATCACGCTTGAGTCTGGAGAAGCCCAACTGGGGAAGTACCTCCTCCTTACAGAAGAACACAGTCGTAATAACACTGCTACCTTACAGGTATGTAGGGTTGTGTTCCTGATGGTAAGGTTCCCAGAGCTCCATACCCCCTTACAGTTCGGAAACGTGCTTGCGACTCCCCTGGTGTTGCGGGTAGGTTTACACGAGACGACGTCGCAATGTACCACGAGACCGCATCGTCCCGATATTTTGGTCTTAAATGCCTTTTCGATCATTTACCCAATCGCGTTTGTTCCGTGTAGCATAATTCCCATTCACATTTTCGTTAATTCGTGACACCATTCGCATTATATAATATGTTTAGCTAAAGTTATATAAGAGTATTAACTTCTTTTGCATCAATAAAAATCATGAGCCCGTGACACACTGTTTACACTTATTTTAATTTCACGTAAAAAGCTACAAGTTCTTTTGCGATCTCTTTCTAGCAACCAAGCTTGCAAATAAAGACGCAAACAGCTACGTCGTAACTAAACGCGATCCTAGTTGGGACTGGAGGGTCTACCACAAAAAAACAAATTTCAAAAGCTTTGGGCATCTGTCTTCTATACCCCAATTACGGCGCAATAAGACAGGCACAGCTATATTTTTAAATTTTAGTGGTAGGTCCTCGGGTTGGTACCGAGTAGCCATGTGTGACACGGGCTTTACAATACGTCTGTCATAGATATTAAAAATTTGGTGGGGATAAAATTCGCTGTTATTGAATAGAAGATTTTAAAACATGAGTTTCGAAGGAAGCACTGGTGAAGACAATAGTATGCCTTCAACACCACCGGACCTTAGAGAGGAAGCTGATCAGGCTTTAAATGATTTGCTACCGTCAAAGTCGAAGGAGAGATACATTAACGCATACGAAAACTTCATGCGCTGGAGAAAAAATAAAAAAGCTAACAACTTCTCGGAAAACGTATTCCTAGCATACTTTAAAGAGCTGGCACAAACAAGGAAATCATCAACTTTGTGGTCCTTTTACTCGATGATAAGAGCGACAATGCAGCTTAAGCATAATGTAGATTTAAGAAATTACACGAAATTAGTTGCGTGGCTGAAGCAGCAGGCGGATGGATACACGGCGAAGAAGTCGGAAGTATTTACTAGCGAAAATATTCAGATGTTCCTGGATCAGGCACCGGATAAGATATATCTGGCTACGAAGGTAAATATAACACTTAGGGTTGTAAGAACTACTTGTAAGCACGTTCTGAATAATAAAAAGATGTATAATAGTGTCAACTGTTTTTATGGTTCAACGGTTTAAAGGACTTTCCATCAGATAGATCGGAACGGAAAGAGTTTTATACGATGCTCAATCTTATACATATATACTGTTTAAGGCTATTATAGGTAGTTTCACGAGAGTTGAAGTCACGCACACAACATTTCATTTTTATAGGGAGATTTACATTCACTCATTCATTCCATTTATTCTCTCTTTTTGCAATCAGTACTAGTACAGTACTTTGCAATCATATAGTTGTGTGCGTAATCCATTCGCCTCAACTCTCGTGGAACTACCTATACCAGCTGGTATTGTAGATACTTATATATATATACTTAAATACACAGATAACTTCCATAGTCAAGATATTCGTGGTCAACACAATTGATGCCGTGACCAGGATTCGGAAGTCTAATCGTGTTTTTTTTTTTATAAAATATAAAATAAGTAAAGTATTGATGTAATTATTAATTAACGTAATATTTGCAGGTGGTATTAATCCTGGGAATCCAAGGTGCATGCCGGGGGATAGAGTTGACAAACATCACCACAAACAATATAGAATTCCATGGCAACACTGTAATAGTTAAACTGCGGGACACAATAAATAAAACCAAGAGATCATTTGTCCTCCGAGAGCAGGATACGGCCATTGTAAAAAAATATTTCTCTATGCGCCCGAAAAACATGATGACAGATAGATTTTTTTTAAACTACCGAAACGGGAAATGCACGAGACAAGTCATTGGACGCCATAAAATTTTAGCCATGCCGAAGCAAATCGCGAAGTTTTTGAATTTGGCCAATCCGCAGTTGTACACCGGAAATTGCTTCCGACTGACATCGGCGTCTCTCTTAGAACATAAAGGCCGTCTCGTCGCTAAAAGTCAAAATAAATCCTCAGCAGAAGATGACGATAAGGGGGTCAAGGATAGAAGAAACCTTCAATCAGAAGACACAGCCATGTCTCGTAACGACCAATCTGTATCACACCAGCAGCACCATCAGAGCCAGGTTCTTATTCATATATCCACCAAACCTTTCATGATAAGTAATTGCCGGCATATGTATTCAAAATTCAAACCTAGAATAATTAAAAAAACAACCGTAGCCGTAAAGGCGTTTTGATGTGACATGTTTACTTTTAATTTTGTTTTATTTTTTACGGTAACTGTTCATTAGATATGCAGGTGGTGGTTGTAAAAAAAGCATAACTATTTTTTTTTTTAATAATCGTCAAAATAAAAAAAAAATGCAAACAATCGGAACTTATTTTATGTACGAGTATAAGGGTCATAGAGATCAGATCAATTAGGTTCGCTTCTTTCTTGTGGGCCTTGTGAAAGATGCGGGTTTTAAAGTTGAATATTGATTTTATGAAATATTAACATATACTCCCCTCTTACGTAACACTATCACAAAATCATAAATATTCATCAGGTAAGTCGATTTTTGTTTTAATCAATCATAAGAGCAAAGTGATTAATGGTCACTTAACGAAAAAAAAAGGAGAAGGTTCTCAAGTAGATGCGTTTATAGTTTTTTTTTATGTATACATAACTTTTTTTCACAGGGTAGTCCGATTTTAATTATTCTTTTTTTTTGGATAGGGTGTACCTCAAAGTTAGTCCCATAAATTTTTTGAAAAAAAAAATCCTACGAAAAAACATTTCGGACGTTAATTTTGTTAAAAAGTTTTATTTTAAGCAAATGTCAATGATTGTTTGATGTTGATAAGCATAATCATACGAGAACAGCAACATCAAATAAAAATGTCAATTTGATGGTCAGTTTCATCAGTTACGTGGATCTATGCATAATATTCAGTTCCCCATCAGCCATATGTCAAAAAAAAATATCGAGCTTTGTATGTCACTATGAGTGTTGCTTAGGACTTAGGACATGATCAAGGATCGGACAAACGCCCGTCATTTTGAAAATATAACCCTGTTCCGTACAGCAGAGACTTCCTTATGTTAATAAAAAAATAGTATTTTAAACATTTATTGGACCATAATTTATATCCAGTGACAAATTAATTTATGATTGACATTCCGAAATTAACTTTCGCCAATAAAATAGAATGACCAAATTTTTTTTCGCATTTTAGGCTCTTGTGCATAAAGTTTTTTTTTCTAAAACTAAAATACTAAGGCTCAACAGCCAACACAGTCAAACAACAAAATTAAATTGAGCAGTAAAATTTCGTAGAACACTGAAATTTGTCGTTTAATGTTATTCCAGGTAATTATAATTATTCAAAAATCGTGTTTCTATAATTAAATAAATAATAGTATATTTCGATCCTAGTGAAAATTTTTTTTTTTCGACGAGGGTGAAAGTTGGAGCCCGAGTGAAACGAGGGTGACAATCACCCGAGTCTTAAAGAAGTTTTTACACGAGTATCGAACCTAATTTTTCATAGCAAGTGCCTTAAAAAGTGAAATATACGCACGCGAAGCGTGCGAAAAGTGCACTTTTTACGCACTAGTTAGGAAAAATCAGTTACACCATGATTTAATTTGTGTTCACATGTTGAAATAAAAAAAAGAAACATTAAAAAAGGTGTTAGCGGGAATTGGTTTTTATCCTTAACGACGATTTTCTTGTTGAATTAGGAACGAATTCAACGAAAATTTATTCTTTCCCATAAGTATTAACAATTAGACATACTTAAATAATGACATCGAGTGAAGACGAAATTGCACTGTCACCTAATACGATAATGGAGCAGAGAGCACAAAAAGTAGAACGAATATTGCCGCCAAAATCAAGACATATCTATCTTAACGCATATGAAAACTTCATGGGTTGGAGATCTGAAAAGAAGGTAAAAACGTTAACGGAGAGTGTGTTCCTCAAATATTTTGACGAATTGTCAAAAAAAATACAGCCGTCTACACTATGGAGTGTTTATTCGATGTTGAGGGCTACCGTGCTGGTGAAAAATAATGTTAACATAAAAGGCTATACCAAGCTTATCAGTTTCCTAAAAAGGATTAATGTTGGGCACAAAAGCAAAAAATCTAAGGTCTTGACTTCGAAGCAAGTGGAAACATTTTTAAATACCGCTCCCGATGACAAATACTTGGCCACGAAGGTAATAAAATTATTATTTATTACAACCATTTTCAGTAATCATTTCTATGAATATAAATCCAATCATTGGGGGCAAAAGAGGAGCATTGCCGTACAAAAGGTGGGGGTTAAAATGTTTTCATTTATATTGCTTAAGTATAGGCTAGTTATGAAAAATGCAAGTTTTTGACCTTGAGGGGTTGGAGCGTTAGCCGCCATCAATCAAAACATTTTAACCCCCACCTTTTGCACGGCAGAAATACCTGCTTACTGGATTATATGGTCTATATGAACATTGAGCGACATACCTCATTTAATTAATACTTTTTTTATTGTTTTTGTTGCAGGTTGCACTAATATTTGGAATAAGTGGGGCATGCCGCGGTATAGATTTAACAAATATAACTATTAATGATGTTAAAACAGACTCAACATTGCAAGCTGTAAATGTACCAAATACTAAAAATAACCATAAACGAACATTTCTCGTGAAGGGGGAATATTTAAACATTGTAAAAAAGTATCAAGCTTTACGCCCCGAGAATGTATTAACAACTCGTTTTTTTTTGAACTACCAGAAGGGTAAATGCACGCGCCAAGTAATAGGCCGTAATAAATTTTCATCGATGCCTAAGGAAATTGCGCTTTTCCTAAAATTAGATAATCCAGAACTTTACACTGGACATTGTTTTAGGCGAACGTCAGCCACTCTCTTAGCAGACTCGGGCGCAAACCTAACAACTATAAAACGACTCGGCGGATGGAAGTCGGACCAGATAGCCAAAGGATACATGGAGAATTCTGTGAAAAATAAAGTAAAAATAACAGACTGTATTACAGAAGATATTCATTTAATCCCGAACGAGAGGCAGCCGGGTCCATCGAATTGTAAAAATGATGGATATTTTCTTCCACAACCCGCTACTGATGAAAATCCCGTCACATCGGGTACATCGACCTCATTCAATACCGCACCACTTTCTCAAATAAACACCGTAAGTATGCCAGGAAAGAATATTTCTTTTAATATTTCCAATTGTACCAATTTTACTTTAATTTTTTATTAAATACTCTTCTATACCTATAATAATATTGTTTTAATTTTATTACAACTCAAATTATCCTTGCAATCGAAATGAAAAGCAGAGTGTATAACTCAGGCATAAGTATCCATTTTTATCCTCGACTATATCACTTTATGCCCTTGTTGTACAATCTACTATTTCCTAACTAGTGCGTAAAAAGTGCACTTTTTCACTTTGGCACTTGTTATGAAAAATTGGGTTCGATACACGTGTAAAAACTTATTTCAAAAAAAAATTTTTTTACTACTATCTAATGTACTATAATATCAGTATTTGATAATATACATAGATGACGAATTAAGTTTGCAAAATGACGCAATAAAAATGTTTCCCCAGCCTTTAACTCTAGTTTGATATCCTCTAATATTATATCACCGCGCATGAGATTTGACGTATGACATATTGTTTAAGCCAATCAGAACATTGATGGATATTTTTTTTTATATCTAAAGCCGAGGAACGTACGGGGATAACTGTCAGTAGAATATTATCTATGGTCATTTTTGGCAGCCATTTTGTACTGGAAATGAAATGTATATTCAGTCGCTGTTGAAAATACCTTTTTTTTTATAATCATGTATTTACTTCTTGTCTTTAACATCCAGACCGACATCGACACCGTAATAATATATGACTATTGTTGTACTTAATCCTAAATAACATATAAGTATATTTTTAGTAGTGTGGGGAAATACAGTTTACTTTTGACATATGAATATTAGAAACTATAGATAGATAACTGAATGATAAAGGTATGGAAAGTGTAAAAATAATAAAGGTACAAAAAACCAGCTTATCCCGTTAACGGCTCTTTTCCAGATAACCTAACTGCCTATAAGTCCCGTACGAGAGCTATTTGAATTCATATTTAATATTAATATACCTACATATAGATACAGTCAAGATAAAAGATATATTCCCAGAACCTATTTAATTCTGCGTTCTTTTTTTTTTAATACTTTATCAGCCATATTGAAGACACAAAATGTATTCAGCGTTTCTCTAGAAATTTGCCACTTTTAACAAACGTGTTTAAAAAAATAGATTTGTGAGCTCTTTCCATCCCATTCAAAAAGTGTGTCCCAAAGTATTTCATACATTTTTGAAATTTCCTTTGTTACCGCCGTAGAAAAATGGCAGATGGTAACAAAATTACAAAAAAAACTTAACGAACTTTTTTTTAATTATATTAGAAAGAGTTCTTGAAAGTGGATTTTTTTTTGGAACGCTCTACCTACTCGTATTATATTTTCCCTCTTTTCTCTTTTCAGATAAACTTACGAGAGGCACCTTTACCTGGGCCGAGCAAGATTACGTGCGCGAAGACTATAAGTAAGTTGATTTATTTCAGTAGTAATATCTCAGCCATAAAATATAGGATTTTGTAGTAAAAAGAAAACCAAGATTTGGCAATATTCAAACTTGCGACCATTCGGATCAATGGTCCGATAGCGTCGGTCAACTGTGTCATCGACTCGACTCAAACTTCCTTAATTCTCTAAGCCTAACTATCACACTTTTGAATGTCCTATACTGAGTGGACCCGGGTATGTCCTTAAACTACGTCCAACAATGAGAGGTAGGGCGCAGCGATGACCATCGCGCTTGAGTCTGGAGAAGCCCAACTGGGGAAGTACCTCCTCCTTACAGAAGACCACAGCCATAATAGCGCTGCTACCTTTCAGGTATGTAGTGTTGTGTTCCTGATGGTGAGTAAGGTTCCCAGAGCTCCAACCCCCCTTAAAGGCCGCCAACGCGCTTGTGACTCCCCTGGTGCTACGGGTGCCCATGGGCGACGGTAATTACATACCATCAGGCAATCCGTCTGCTCGTTTGCCACCTTTGTCATAAATAAAATCCCCTAGTACACATTCTATTCTAGTTTTGGTCTTTAACATAAATATTTACCCAATTGGCATTATTGTAGGTAGATATGCTGTTCCCAGAGTAAGCAACTACTATGGGGACAGGCTCATCGAAAAGAGCTTACTATATCTTAGCTTAAAGCTTTCCTGCGGCTATTAGAACGGAAAGAGACAAAAATAAGTATAAAAGAGCCTCGTTCCATTACTACCTTGACAGTATCTGAATCCTTTGTTTGCCCTTGTTACCTACACCTTTGTCACTTAAAGTAGTTGCCATACCCATGTAGTAACACAAATTACCAGAGCTTACCAATTGTAATGGACTCATGGATCCCAAAGACAAACTGTGAAAATAGTTTTGTAGGACGATGTATTTATTTTTAAGTCATTGTTCTTTTTTTTAATGCCAAAGGTGGCAAACGAGCAGACGGATTGCCCATGGGCACTCGTAACACCAAGGGAGTCACAAGCGCGTTGCCAACCTATAAGTGGGTTGGAGCTCTGGGAACCATCAGGAACACAACACTAGGTACATACCTGAAAGGTAGCAGTGCTATTATGGCTGTGGTCTTCTGTAAGGAGGAGGTACTTGCCCAGTTGGGCTTCTCCAGATTCAAGCGTGATGGTACTTCGCTGTGCCCTACCTCTCATGTTCATTGATTTTACTATATATAATAAAAAAATATTATTGTCTTCTGTGTTGATTAGATGGCGTACTTATATTTGGATGTAAAATCTCTTTCCCAGATCCCAACGTGTCAAAACCAGACCTTAGAGGCTCGAAGCTGTGTCGGTTTTGCGGCCAATTTAATGAAGAATGCAGTCCAATATCCCCCAACTTCCTAGCTGATGACAAGACTACACTTGCCTTCAACAACATCAGTATACAACTAGAATTCTCAAATGATTCACCAAATACCGTATGTAAAGATTGCGATATAAAATTACAAATTATGTATGATTTTGTTAAAGTTGTCGAAACTGCGCAAGTATCTCTCAAAAATGGCCAAATAGATATAGAAGATGCTGTAGAAGAAGATACAAAATTTGAGATGATTACGCTAAAACCGGAATATGAAGGGGATAGTGATGAATATGATGATAGCTGTGACGATAATGATAATGACGATAGTGATGATAATGATACTAAAGAAGGAATATTAGATAGTTTCACAGTGGATGAAACTATATTTATTAAAGAAACTGTACAAAAGAGGAAAAGTAACAATTTAAGTCAAGAAAAACCAAAGAAAATCAAAACTGAAGTTGATTATAAAAATATGGAATTCATGATTGATATAAAACAAGAAGTTATTGATAGTTATGACATAAATGTTGATGCTAATACAGGAATCAGTGATAAAATAACAGAAGTACTGAGTGAAGAACATATAAAAAGTGAAACGGATAAAATGATAAGTGATGAAAACAGTTGAAGTGAATTTTTAAATAATATAAATATGTAAAACTCAGTGTTAGATAAGCAAAAAGAAAGTGAAAACAATTGTAGTGTAAGATTGATTTTGTAAATAATATTAGTCACTGAGTGTAGTGCAATTTTTGTTTCTTACTAATTGTAATTTTCTAATTTTATTCCTCTTAATAATAAATTTGTTTAACACTTTTTAATAATTAATACTCATTTTCCTAATTTTATTGTTTCTCCAGTAGTTGTTTTAGTTCTAAATCTGTAATAAGGATTGCACTATCTATTTGATTATTATTCTCAATAAAATAAGTAAAAAACTAATTAAGCACTGAACATCGACGACGACAGACGACCGGTCTGGCCTAGTGGGTAGTGACCCTGCCTATGAAGCCAAAGGTCCTGGGTTCGATTCCCAGTCAGGGCATTTATTTGTGTGATGAGCACAGATATTTGTTCCTGAGTCATGGGTGTTTTCTATGTATTTAAGTATTTATATGTATCTATTTATTATATATATCGTCGTCTAGTACCTGCAACACAAGCCTTATTGAGCTTGCCGTGGGACTAGGTCGATTTGTGTAAGAATGTCCGAAAAAAAAAACAAAACATTTTTGAATGGTATTTGAAGTGACTAAATAAATAAATAAAAACAATAATTTTGTAAGGCGGAGTTTACAGTAATATGGATTCAAAATTTAAAGTTATCGTGAAGTCTTGGACTAGTTGTATTCTAAGTATTGGTACTTTCTTTGAGCGCAACGTTTATTTTGATCCACAAAACAGTAGATAATTAATTCTTTTGAAACAAGGAATCAATGTCAGTGTTTAGAATACCCTCTCGTGCTAATATACTTTAATGCCGACTATCATAAAATCATGATATAAAAGTTCATCCAACCAGTGTGAAGAATCAAGAGTTTGTATGAAATTAGTTACTTTGCTCCCTCGTGAATAAAGTGCAGTTATACTATATCATGTTTTTATAGAATAAATACTGACTGTATTCTGAGCGGCAGTGAGGGGATTGTTAGGTAAAACTGTGCTGATACCTAGGAGGAATAATGACTGGAGACGAAAATAGCGCTCTCTATTGAAAGTTACATAAAGGTGCGACCAGACCGCAGCTTAAAAAACGGTCACGATACGGAATCGCAGTGACGCGTCGTATGCGTACCGTTTTTGACACATGCTCCCCACACCGCTGCTTAAAAAACGGTGACGGTACGGAATCGCAGTGACGTGCTTCACGCGGATCTTTTTTGACACATAACAGTTGCGTCTTTTACGTCACCGGTGTGGTGTCTGACATAAGACCTCCGTGTAATATTTTTCGCGATTTTTACGCAGATAAATTTACGGTGCGTCAGAGTATTTTAAGCAGCGGTCTGGGGAGCATGCGTCAAAAACGGTACGCATACGACGCGTCACTGCGATTCCGTATTTTAAGCTGCGGTCAGGTCGCACCTTAAAACCATCTCTTTCGATCGTGGTATGTATTATTAAGTACGCCTCGTCTAGTAAAATGGTATCTGTGATGCGTCACTTTTTTTAAGCAGCGGTGCGGTCGTACCTTTACTTATTTCGTTTTAGAAACGGAACGTTATTAATTGTGAATTGTCTTGTGGAAAAAGGGCGGGAAAGCGAAAAGTGCAAGGCGGCATTTTTAATTATAATTTATTTAATTGTGTTTAAAGCCCTTTTTTCTACATAAAAGCTATACGATTATTTTTATTTCTTGTTAAAATATCAAGAAAAAGTGAAGTTCTGGTTAATACTTTCGAATGAGCTCGGGAGACGGGGATGAGGGCGGCGGCCCCATCCCCATGGATATAGAATCCGCCAAAACTACAAAAAAGAGGAAAAATAGAGACAATTCCGAAATAGACGCCACTTCATGCAAACAAAAAATGCATTATCTTAAGAGTAGACGAGGTTTATTTAGAGATCACAACCCAATATACGAAGATCTGTCTTAAATAGAGTATCCTATACTCTTACAGTCAGCAAATAATGAACCAACTCTAAAAGTTCCCATGGACATACTGAAAGTTAATCAGGTGTTAAGAAACATAAATGGTGTTCAATATGTGAAGGCAGCAGGAAACTATTTTGTGAAAGATTATTTTGGATGTGCAAAGGATGCAAATTCCTTTCTGTTAAATAAGTTGGTGATGGAAACAAATAACTGGCAAGCAAAAATTCCGTATGATAGCATTGAGTGTCAGGGCATCATTCGCGCTCCTGTTGGACTTAGTGAGGAGACTTTACTTGAAGAATTGAAATCAACTTGTTTAATTCTAGGTGTAAAACGGTTTGCAAAAAAACAGGAAAATGGGCAGTACAAACCTCTCCAAACTGTATTGGTAACATTCATGGCCTCAACTAGACCAGACCATGTAACTTATGATCATATTTGGATGCCTGTTCTGGAATATATTAAACCATTACTGCAGTGTTTCCGCTGTTACAAATTCCATCATGGCAGTGGAGCTTGCAAAAGCACACAAATATGTTCCATTTGTTCTGCGGGTCATTTTTACAAGGACTGTACTACTCCTAATTCATTCAAATGTTCGAATTGTAATGGCTCTCATTCAGCAGTATCCTACTCCTGTCCAGTGAAGGCAGCAAAAGTCTCCGCAATAAAAGATAAAATAAGTGGGAAGTCCACTTATGCAACTGCTGTTACAACAGCTGTAAGCACTAACTCTTCAAGTAATAGTAGTTCAAATAGTAAGTTGTTAAAAGCACCTGCTAAAACACCTCAAGGAAGTGCACTGATTACAGAAATTATTAATTCTGAAATTGTTTTGAACGCAATTACTAAAACAATTTTAGAATTAATGAAAAAAAAGGATCCCAAAAATACCTCTTCTAGCCCTCCCCCTATATCCTCACAACGCATTAAAGAGTTACTTGTAACAAGTTTATCTACTTAAACCATGGACAGGTTGGGTATTAAACAACTAAAAATACTCCATTGGAATTCCAGAAGTTTATTTCCAAAACTAAGTCAACTCATACATTTTCTGAACAGTTGTGATGAGAGTATAGACATTATACTATTTAATGAGACTTGGCTAACCCCAAGCAAAATTATTAAATTACCCGGTTTTACTTTAATTAGAAGAGATTCCAATCATCTTCATAGTGGTGTTGCTATTGCAATTCGTTCTAAATATAAGTTTAATATTGTCAACACCTCATCACAGTACCATTTACAAAATATTTTAATTAGAGTTATCATTAATAATTTTTCTCTTGATGTGTTATGTGTATATGCTCCTCCACCTCCAAATGGTAAATTTACTATAGATTTATTAAAAGAATCATGCTCAAAACTAAACAATAATTGTCTGATAATAGGTGACTTCAACGCACATCACATGTCTTGGTGTTCGAGAATCAATGACGGAAGGGGTAAGGCTCTTCACGCTTTTGTAGAGAGTTCTGATTTAGTTTGTTTAAACGACGGTTCAGTCACGACATTCGCTCCATTCGGTCAACAAGGTAACGTATTAGACTTAGTATTCGCATCACGAGCTCTTAGTTCTAGTTGTTCGGTATCTGTTCTTGACGATCTGTTAAGTAGCAACCACTTTCCTTTGCTCATAAGTGTACATATCGACTCGCTTACTCCTAGTCGTAATCCTACCATTTCTAATAAGATATTTGGACAAACAGGTACAAATCTTCAACATGATCAGAATTCTTTAGCCGAGATTAACTTTAAAAAGATTGACTGGGCCAAATTTGTGAACTTATGTGAAACTAAATTTGCTGTATTTTCATTTGTAGATAATCCACTCGAAAACTACATACAATATTTGAGTATTTTACATGACATATTATTGACATTCCCGAAAAAATGTTACCATCTTAAAAAGAAAAACACGATAGCTTCTCCTTGGTGGAATGAAAATTGTGATCGAGTAGTTCTCCAAGCTAAAATTGCCTCACTATCGTATAAAAAATACCCTACGATGGAAAATTATATAATATACAAAAAACTGGATGCTTTAAAGAAAAGAACCCTATTTGAAATAAAACGCACCAGTTGGCAAAATCTTTGTACTTCTTTTAATCGCATGACATCGTGTAAAATTATTTGGGATTATATACGTAGATTTAAGCACGCCAAACTCAATTCCGTTTCTTCTTCACCTAGTTTATTTCAAAATCCAGCTAATGCTACATTATTTTTGGACAAAATTTCTTCTGGTGATAATAATCCGCTACATCTTACTGACCTTCCTGAGCACTTTGAAAAATGTGGCTCTCCGGAATCTCAATGGATGAAAAGCCCATATTCCTTTAGTGAGTTTGAAGCTGCATTAGATAATAAAAAAGATACTTCACCTGGTCCAGATTTAATCACTTATAAAGTAATAAAATGCTTACCCCGAAAGCCCAAGGAATTATTATGTAAAATATTTAATGCATTATGGCACAGTAATTGTATTCCTCCAGATTGGAAAACGCAACATGTTGTCCCGATACTCAAACCTTATAAGGAACCGAATTATGTTGAATCGTACAGGCCTATTTCTTTGACATCTTGTTTTGCAAAAGTTTTTGAAACCATGTTAAAAAATAGACTAGAATGGTTTACAGAGAATAACAAACTCATTCCAAGTACACAGTATGGTTTTCGTAAAGGTAAAAGTATAATTGACAACATTTCATATTTTTAACTCCTAATTTTAATGAGTTTATTGGAAAGAAGATGAAATTTTAATGTACCCGTATTTTTATTTTTTTCTGAAAAAGTGATTTTATAATGCAAAAAATCCATTTGAAAAACAGTTCATTCTAAAAGAACGTATGTCACAAGGTTGGGAAAGTGACGTCACCAAGATTCCAGGGCAACTGAAAAAAAAGTTCGCAGACTTGACTTGACACTGACGGCCTGACAGTCAGTCATGTCATAAGGTCAATCAAATTTTCTTAATTCAGTTTCCTTACCAAATTGTATTAATTAAATGTATATTATGCTCCAATAAGTCATGTAACATGGCAAAAACTACAAGCAATATTCGTATGCATTTAGTAAATATTGTTTTATTGCCGAATGCAAAAATACTTTACTTTTACAACAGGCATCCATAGCTCATTAGAAATACAACGTAGTCATAAAGTGAAATGTAAATAATAAAGATATTATGAAAAAAAAGCTTTATTTAAATTAAAATTGCTCATATTTCCTACATAGAAGTTGTCGAAGGCTCCTCCGTCTTCTTTACTAGCCACATCAAAAATCATAATTGGTGTTTGCAACCCCCTTCAGAAGCCTTGCAGTCATGACAGGAAACATCCAGACAGTCTCACTGGTTTCACCTATCCATCCAGTCACTTTGTTTAGCTTCGAGCAGATCTTCTGCTCTGGACTGACTCTGCATTGCACTATACATTTTCCTGAATCTCTTTTCACTTCGACATAAACGACAACGTCCGACGAAGACATGTCCTCTAGCCCCTCTTATCTGTGCTAAGTTATCCATATCACTTGCCGCTGCGTCCTCTGTAGAGCTTTATTTTATTGTTTCAAAGGTAGATAGGTATATTGGTGTTCGGTTAAAGAATGCCAAGTCTGTAATTTTTACAGAGGTATCTAAGTCCAGTGAGTGAATGCCAAGTAGTTTGTGATTTATTATCTCAAACAACGTATGAATGTATGTATTTCATTTATGAGGCAAGTGAACTTGAACAAGAAATAGTTATGGCTATGACAGTTGTTGACAAATAAATTATCAAACGTCAACCGTAAGAAAATGAGTACTGGTACAGATAACTTATTTTGGTAAAGTGACGTCATACTTCCGGTTTACACAAAATTACGATTTTTTCCAAAAGTTCAAGCGAATAAAATCCAAAAAAATTTTTTTTTGTATAGTTAACACATGTTTAATAAAACACCATTAGAATTGAGACTTATTGTGTTGAAAAAAGTGCAACTCAAACATTTCTCTGACACTTCTACTAACCCTATCTAATCTGTGCTCGCTCTCTTTCAACATGACTTAAAAATGGTTGTTGCGCTGTGCGTTAAAATTAAGTTAAATATAAATAAAATATATAAAGTGGATCTATCTCTTTAATTATGAACAGTAAACCTGCGCCCCAATAAAATATTTTAATAGTTATGGGCACAGTTCATTGATTTCTGGAAGAAAAGTCAAGATTAATACGGCGTCGGTGAAGCACGTGCAAAATGGCGTCCAGCAAAGAAAATTTTAGTAATCGGTATAATATTGTGCAATTCGACGGAGAAGGTTTTAACAATTGGTCATTTCGAATCAAAAGTGTTCTAAAAGAAAATTTATGCTTGGAAGCTATTCAGATGGAAAAATACGGGGAAACAAAAGAAAATGAAAAATTGGAAGCGCGGGCGCAAGCAATACTGATTGCCGCTGTGGCGGACAGTCACTTAGAATATATAAGGAAAAATAGCGCATATGAAATGTTTAAAAATTTAGAAGATTGTTTTAAAGAAAAAGGCGTACGAAGTAAATTGTTTTTAAGAAGAAAATTGAGCGAGATGAAGTACAACGACACGACGGAATTGAAAGAGCACTTTACAAAAATTCAGGAAATATGTACACAATTAGAAGAAGCTGGATGCGACCTGTCAGAAGAAGAAAAAATTAACTACATACTTTTATCAATGCCAAAAACATATGAATCAGTTGTTACTGCGCTTGAAACTATAGGAGATCTTAAGTTAAATACAGTAAAGGACAGATTATTAGCGGAAGAAGAGAAACAGAAGAAATTTGATAAATATAATGAACATAGTGAGACCAACCAAAGACTTTCAAACGCTTTTAATTGCTTTTCATGTGGAAAGCCCGGCCACAAGAAGTTTCAGTGTCGTCAAACACCAGAAAATAATTATAACCAAGGACAGGGACAAGAGTGGAACCGAGGAGGAGGACGTAACTATGGACAGGGACAAGAGTGGAACCGAGGAGGAAGATATAACTATGGACATGGACAAGGACGTGGTGGACTTGACAGAGGTACTAGATTCAATCAAGGACGTGGTCGTGGCAGATGGAACCAAGGCTCATTCCGTGGACGTGGATGGAACCAACGAAGCACCAATTATGTAGAGGAGAATGAGGATGCAACAGCATTCTTTTGTGGTAATGTGAGTAGTCAACCAAATATGAAATTTTATATAGATTCAGGATATTAGAGGCTATTGGTATAGGGAATATAGAAGCAGTGTTCCAAGTAGGAAATAGAGAAAATAAATGTATAATAAAAAATGTGTATTATGTTCCAGATGTAAGAAAAAATTTATTATCTGTGTCAAAAATGGATAAAGTTGGATTAAGGATTGAATTTGAAAATGGAAAGGTACGAATATATAAATATAATTGGTTAATAATCATTGGTAACAAAGAAGGATCATTGTACACAGTTGAATGTAAAAGTCATGTTAATACTTGCCAGTTAATGAATACAGTAGATACAAATTTATGGCACAGACGTTTTTGTCACCTAGGCTCACAAAATATAAATTTACTTGTGCGTAAAAATTTGGTAGATGGTTTGTCAGAATTAAAAAATAAAATTGTAAATGATAGTTTATGTGAACCATGTATTTTAGGGAAAAGTCGTAGACAACCTTTTAATAAATTAGGAACTAGAGCTAACAAACCTTTAGAATTGGTACATTCAGATGTCTGTGGACCGATTACACCTGACACTTGGGACGGGAAAAAATATTTTGTAACATTCATTGATGATTTTACACATTTTACTATGGTGTTCTTAATAAGACATAAATCAGAAGTTTTCAAAAAGTTTCAAACTTATTATAATATGGTAACAAAACATTTTAATTCAAATTTGTTAAAGCTAAGAATTGATAATGGCCGTGAATACATGTCAGATGAGTTTAGGGAATTTTGTAATAAGAATGGAATAGTCATGCAACATACAGTGCCATACAATCCAGAGATGAACGGGGTAGCCGAAAAAATGAACAATACCCTTATGGACAAAGCAAGGACTGCATTAATAGACTCCGGCATGAAGAAAGTATTTTGGGGGGAAGCAATCTTATTCGCAACATATGTAACAAATAGAAGTCCAGTTTCAGGAAGAGAGAAAACACCATGTGAACTATGGGAAGGACGAAAACCTGATGTTTCAAACCTAAGAGTATTTGGAAGTACAGCATATAATCATGTTCCAAAGCAAATGAGAACAAAACTTGACGACAAAGGTAAAAAGATGATTATGATAGGATACAACATAGGAGGATATAAACTTTTTGATGAAGAAAAACAAAGAGCAGTAACTGCAAGAAATGTAATATTTGATGAGACACCCATAAAATCGGACAAGACATTTAATATACCAGATTATGAGACTTTGGAAGAGAAGGAGAACACGCCTGAACCTGAAAAGAAAAAGGAAGGGAATATTTACAAAAGGGAATTTATACTTACTTCTGTATGTGGATGATTTATTGATTCTCAGTGATAACTTAAAAAATGTAGAGTCAGTAAAAAGTTTTTTGAAAACTAAATTTCGCATGAAAGACATGGGATATGAAAATTTAATGTATTTAGGAATATCCATTAAAAAACACTCTGAAGGCATCTCAATAGACCAATCAAAATATTTAAAAAATGTACTTAAAAAATTCAATATGGAAAATTGTAATGGTTGTGATACACCAATGGATGTTAATTTTAAATTTGATGAAAATGAACCTGTAGATATGTCATATGAACACCAATGTAGATCATTAATAGGATCACTTATGTATGCAACTGTTGGATCTAGGCCAGACTTAGCAGCTTCTGTATACTATCTAAGTAGATTTCAATCTAAGCCTAGTATAGAGTTATGGCGTGCTCTAAAGCGTTTAATGAGATATGTTAAGAAGACTGTAAATTTGTCTTTACTGTATACAAAAGATGAGACAAGTGAGGCTTTGGTAGGATATGCAGATGCTGATTTTGCTAGAACTGATGACAGAAAATCAACCTCTGGATATCTGTTTAAAGTATTTAATAATAGTGTGGTTTGGAGATCTAAGAAACAGACTACAGTTACCTTAAGCACAACAGAGGCTGAATTTGTAGCTCTGTGTGAAGCTATTATGGAGGCTTCTTTCATGTTAAAACTATTAACTGATTTAAATATTAAAGTTGATAATGTAAAGATTTATGAGGATAATCAGAGCACAATTAAAGCAATTAAAAACACAGATCAGAAAAGACTAAAACATGTTGATATCAAATATAACTATATTAAGCAAAAGGTAGAACAAAATATTGTCAAAGTAGAATACATTAGTACAAAAGATCAGTTAGCAGATGTCTTTACCAAACCGTTAGGAAAAAATATTTTTGTTAAACTTGTTGATAAACTGGGTCTTATATCGAGAAATGATTGTGTTGAGGAAGAGTGTTGAAAAAAGTGCAACTCAAACATTTCTCTGACACTTCTACTAACCCTATCTAATCTGTGCTCGCTCTCTTTCAACATGACTTAAAAATGGTTGTTGCGCTGTGCGTTAAAATTAAGTTAAATATAAATAAAATATATAAAGTGGATCTATCTCTTTAATTATGAACAGTAAACCTGCGCCCCAATAAAATATTTTAATATATTGAAAATATGAAATGTTGTCAATTGATAACTTAAGCTGTTTGATTGGGGATGTTAAGAATAATTTTCGCAATAATCAGTACACATTAGCTGTGTTTTTAGATATTAAAGGGGCATTTGATAACATAGACCACTCATATCTTATTAAAAGTTTATCACTATTGGGTTTTCCTGGTCAAATACTGGATTGGATATATAATTTTCTCAATAACCGTACTCTATCTCTGAAAATCAAATCTTTGTTAATAGGTTCTAAAGTTTCTACAAAGGGAACGCCTCAAGGTTCTGTATTATCTCCTCTTATATTCATCCTAAGTCTGGTTTCTTTTATAAAACAAATTCCATCATTTGTTAGGCATTTATTTTTCGCTGACGATTTGGTTTTGTATGTGAACTGTACAGATATTAAAAATGGTGAAACTATTATGAATAGTTGTCTACGTACGATTCACGACTTATTTAAAAAATCTTTAAAGCTTGAAGTTAATGTATCCAAAAGTTCTGTAATTCTTTTTTCTCAAAATGGTTTACATTACCCTCAAGTTTTATATAACGCTAAAGTTATTCCTGCTCAACCTTATGTGAAGTATCTCGGCCTATATCTCGATTATGACCTTTCTTGGAAAACCCATATTGACACAATTTGTAGAAGAACTGAACTAGGATTGAATATATTAAAGTCATTAACTGGAGTAAAATGGGAGCTGATCCTAAGGTCCTGAAAACGATTTATATAGCGACAATCAGAAGTCATTTTGACTATGGTTGTATGTTTTTTGCTGATGCGAGTTATCATCTCCTAAGGAAATTAGATGTTATCCAAAATAGAGCGTTACGAATAATTACAGGAGCAATGATGTCATCTCCTATTAATTCCTTGGAAATAGAGGCTGGCGTTGTTCCTCTATTTATACGTAGAAGTTACATTACCGACAAATATGGTCTTAAGCTGGTGAGTCGTGATAATGCAGTAACTTGTAGGTATATAGATAATTTCGATATTCCAAATTATAATTTATTACCGCTTCCTAACTCTTCTTCTATAGGTGGAGCTATAACATACTTAAACTTTGAATTCCAAGATATTGTGTCTTGGTCATCTTTGCTTCCCTGTTTTGAATTTGAGTATCATGACTTAATGCGAAATGTATCAGTTGATTTGGTTAAATTTGAATCTAAATACGACTTTCTGGAGTTCCTTGATAGTAAGGTTGATTTTATTAAATTGTATACGGACGGTTCTAAATCCAAAGATAGGACAAGTTTTGCATTTTATGATTCTTATATGAATATTGGAAAAGTTTTCAAATGTAGCAATTACTTCTCTGTGTTTTCAACCGAAGTATTAGGTATTATTTATGCTTTGAACCATATTAATGATAATTATATTATTAAGAATAGTAAGAATAAGTTTTAATATTATCTGATTCTATGAGCGCTTTACAAGCACTTAAAAACAAATGTATACGTGCATCCGTTAATTATTTAGTCTATAAGTTAAGAAGTTGTTTAAGTTCTCTTTTGGCTAAAAATATATTTGTAGAATTTTGTTGGGTTCCTGGACATTCAGGAATTGTTGGTAACGAACTCGTAGACCAGCTTGCTAAATCTGCTATAAATATTCAAGTTTGTGATTATAAAGTTCCTCAATGTGATTTAGTTCCTTTTGTTAAACATTTAATGATTAGACGCTGGAATAACTCCTGGTCGAAATCTATAGCAGTTAAGGGAAAATGGCTAGCTGAAATAGTCCAGACACCTAGCACCAAGTCGTGGTTTGAATACCAAAGAAAATATGTAGAAAGAACATTCATTACTACTTTGTGTAGATTGCGTATTGGTCATGGCCGTTTTCCAGCGCATCTTTTTAGGTTAAAACTAAGTGATTCTGCTGTATGTCCGTACTGTAATTTTGATGTATGTGATCTTGATCATATTTTTTTTAAATGCTCTGCATTTAATTTACAACGGTTATTGTTAGTTGCAATGTATTTAGATAACGGTTTGTATGTCCCGCCTAACTCTGTGCAGGACCTTTTGAAATATCCTAAGCTATACCCTGTAATCTACGAGTTTGTTTCTAACACTATAGGCAGTTTGTAAATATTTTGTATTTTTTAATGTGTTTCTCATGTTGTGTCTTTGTTATTAATGTTTATTGTATTTATTTAAAAAACCACACAAATATAAGATAAAAACATGATAAAGATACTAACTAAAAACTTAACTATAAATAAAAAATTTGACCTAGGTCCTGGTCATTAGGTAGGGTGCCCAGAAGGCTGGCCGCGTTTCCGCGCTGGATAGCAATGCTAATCCGTTGGGCGAAATAGTGGCCAGCCCTCTGGTCACCAGAAACCTCTATAAGACGCGCCGATATCTCCTTGTAGAGTCGGCGTGCACTTGGGCCCCACGGCCCCATGGTTTCAACCCCAAACGCCGCAAATATGTAACTACTGCCCAGTGCGACATACTTGCGACGCTTGTGGTTCTCAGTTATTAATTGCTTTTATTTTATTTCTTGTGTGTACATACTACTGTAAATATGTTATTTTAATTGTTTTGTCTTGAGCTGATGGCCTGTGTTGCCAATGCTCTTAATAAATTAAAAAAAAAAAAAAAAAAATGAATTGTCTTGTCAATATTGACATTCTGTTCTGTTTTGGTTTTGCCGTACAAGCGGCATCTGCAATTTGGTTCGGCGTTTGCCTTATATATACGTTTTCGACGATTAGTAAGGCAATAATAACATATAATTGCATAAGTACAATGACTTTAAGACCATTTTCATCAGTACGACGGACGATCTAAAACTATAACCTATAGTTTGTGTTATGTTATGTTTATGTCAGTTTTCGGGACTTTGTGGATATAATTAATTGAAACACAAATAAAAATTATCCAGTCTAATCTAAGTCTGCTAGGCAGACACTTCAGAAATGAAAACCTTAGCTTAAAATAAGCAGCTTTGATAATTTGTTACTTTTTGTTTTAAATATAAATAAATTTGTTAAAATGAGTGATAATGAAGACAATTTACTGGTCGGAATGAACGACGGTGATGAGACGAACGAGAGTAGTTTACCCAAAAACATTACAGAAAGAACTAAACAAGTTTATGAAAGAACTTACATTCACTTTACGGAATGGCAGAAGAAAAATAACATGTCTTCAATTTCGGAAAATGTTCTCCTGGAATACTTTAAGGATATGAGCAAAATATATTCACCCCCAACTTTATTCGGCAAGTTTTCAATGTTGAAATCAACATTGAATATTTTTATGAACACCGATATATCTAATTATAACATGCTACGTAAATTCCTGAAACAAAGATCTGTAGGGTACACGGCCAAGAAGTCTAATATATTTACACCGTCTGACATTAGCAACTTTATTGAGAATGCTCCGGATGAAGTGTATCTTTTAATGAAAGTAAGTACATACATTGTGTTTGTGACTGATATTTTTCTTATATTTAAAATTGAAAGACTATACTTGTATAGCAGTAAATAACCAGCACATAGCTTAGCACCGGTCGACCACTCGCATAGTACAAAATCAGCGTCTGCTGAAAAATATGACGTGCCACGAGTGCAGAACTATTTCGGTGACAGAACCCAGAAAAAAAGATTACCATACTACCTTAACAGCCTACCCCATAAGATTAGACATGAGGCAGATAAATCCAAATTTAAAAAAACAGCTTATGATATACCTGTTAGAAACACTTCAGTAATTTAGACGACCGGTCTGGCCTAGTGGGTAGTGACCCTGTCTATGAAACCGATGGTCCTGGGTTCGATTCCCAGACAGGGCATTTATTTGTGTGACCACAGATATTTGTTCCTCAGTCATGGGTGTTTTCTCATGTATTTAAGTATTTATATGTATTTATCTATTATATATATCGTCATATAGTACCTACAACACAAGCCTTACTGAGCTTACCGTAGGACTAGGTTGATTTGTGTAAGATTGTCCCAAAATATTTATTTATTTATTTATAGATTTATTTAGCTTCAAAAATGCATAAGAAACTCGAAGTGCTGTGACATACAGCACTTCTATAACCTGCTAGTGTATAAAAGTTTTTTATTTAATCAAAAATAATAATTTAATTTATGTTTCCAAATCTGTTACCTATAGCTATGTTTAACAAAATAAATATTCTATTCTATTCTATTATACAAGGGAGCAAAGTAAGTAACATATATTATATTCCGCAGGCAACTTACTTCTTGGCATCTGTAGTACTATTTTAGACATATAAACTGCTTCTTTCAGACAGCAGTAATATTTGGTGTGATGGGCGCTTGTCAGAGGCAAGAACTACACGGGGTGCTCTTCGAAAATGTTACAGACTCAAATGGATCACTCCTCGTTAAAATAATGAAAAACGCAACTGATTTTGACCGCAGTTTTACCATAACTGGTAAATATTATAATATAGTAAAGAAATACATGAATATGAGGCCAAGGAAATGCAAAAATAAACATTTTTTTTTGAAGTACTGCACTTATAAAGATAAATGCTCAAGTCAGAATCTCGGGATCAATACTTTTGGAAATATGGGGAAAGTGGTGGCTACGTACCTGAAGTTGGAGAATCCGGAGCTGTACACCGGCCACTGTTTCCGGAGGACTTCGGCCACTATGCTCATAGGTTCAGGTAAATCTTGGTCCTACAGGACCTTTGTAAGACCTGTATGGTCTATTAAAATATAAAAAATTGCTTATGATCTGATGCATCATGAGTGCATCAGATTTTTGAGTCATATTAATTGTATAAAAGCGTGTAACTCACGTTTTATAAGTCGAATATTGCTCGACATGTTTCACTCCGTAACGAGGAGCATAATCATGAGCCATTCGCGTTGGCTAACCGATGCAGACTGCGGGCCGCAGCTCTCCGCGACTGTGCACTCGACGCCGGCAACAGCTGAGGGCGGGGAGGCGAGAAACTACCCTCATTTTCAGCAATATTGTCAATAGTAGGGTTGCTCACACACTTACTATGTCCGTTGGCAAAGGTCCGTCCACACAAAACGCCGACGCACCACACAAAACAGTTCTCCAACAAGGGGGCACAGACCATCCACAGTCACGGTTAAAGTTCGGATAACGACTAATTTCAATGGCGGTGATTATGCTCCTCGTTACGTAGTGAAACATGTCGAGCAATATTCGACTTATAAAACATGAGTTACCTGCTTTTATACAATTAATGTTTCAATCTCACGACAGTTTTGTGTTTAAAATTGCTAATCTACAGTGTGTATTTTTCATACGGGCGTATATTGTAGTGGCGATTAGTATGAACCTATTTATATACATTTTGTTAAAAAAAATTGGTTATTTTTATTTCATACATAAAAATTAAGCACGCAATGTATTGCATCCATATTATTAACGTACCGATGCGTCATGTCATGTCAGTATTACTTGTCATGTCAAAATAAGTTGGACTGCGTACATTGCTGCCCGGTCAGACTTAAAAAAATCGTTACAACTATGTTATAACACTATTTAACAAAATTATTAACATAATACGAGTCGTATTACTGGATACTGTATGTGGGCAACTTATACGCCCGTATGAAAAATACACACACAGATTTTTGAGTGTTTAATTTTTGTAGGTGGAGATATTATGCCGTTACAATCCCCATGTTTGATCTCCAAGAGGTTTACTACGGCCATTCGCAATTCCATGCAAAATAAGGTAATTAATTTGGTCATAACATCATCTTCCTCGCGTTGTCCCGGCCTTTGCCACGGCTCATGGGAGCCTGGGGTCCCCGCTTGGCAACTAATCCCAGGAACTGGCGTAGGCACTAGTTTTACGAAACCGACTGCCATCTGACCTTTCAACCCAGAGGGTAAACTAGGCCTTAGTGGAATTAGTCCGGTTTCCTCACGATGTTATCCTTCACCGGAAAGCGACTGGTAAATATCAAATGATATATCGCACATAAGTTCCGAAAAACTCATCGGTACGAGCCGGGGTTTGAACTTGCGACCTCCGGATTGCGTCGCACACTCTTACCTCTAGGCTACCAGCGCTCTTCATCAATTTTGTCATAACACTTTTAAAATAAAAAAAAGTATACTGTTATATGACTAAACATTTTTTTTGTATCGTCTTCATCATCATCATATCAGCCGAAGGACGTCCAAAGCTGGACATACTTAGGTCATATTTTTTTTTTTTTATAAATGATAGGTTAGCATTTGGACCTAATCTCACCTCATGGTAAGTGACGATGAGGCCGACGATGGAACATGCTTACCTAGCAAGTGCTAATGGGGGGACTTTGTTTTTTCAGTTGCACGAGTCCAGTTCCCCATGTAATTCGAAGAACCGAGAGTCTCCCAGACCAGATATCTGTAGCGAAGACAGCCGCTCAGGTAAACCATTATGATATTAAAACAATCATTTATGCTGTCACGGTTTTTACGATCAAAAACATTAAATTCAACAATATGGCTCTGTTTATGGGGCCCTGGTGCTTTGTGTCTCTATAAGGACCATTTAAAGAGACTCAAAGATGCCACAGGAGACCAAACCGAAGAGCTGGCAGCTAAGCCTCACGATTCAGCGAGGGAATGCTGCCAGCGTCTTCCATTGGTACTCGACTTCTTCGATCCACCGATCTTGTTTATATAAGTTCTTATTTGCATATCAAGTACTTAGGTGTACCCATACTACAGTTGGTCTTGACAGACAGACGGACAACGAACTGATCCTATAAGGGTTCCGTTTTTTCCTTTTGAGGTACGGAACCCTGAAAAAAGAAAAAGTATAACCGGGAAGGGTAAAGTAATTCAGGTATATAAATAATGGCACGTTACTATTAATAGTAGTGTCGTTATACAGTATTATCTTATAGGTAACAATAAAGCCTTTAACACGTGGGCTACCCAGCATATTGCACCTACAGCAATCTTACGCCCAAAATATCTTTACATTCCTGACGATAGTATTGTTTCAAATACATTTTACTTTGTGTTTTAGAACAATTTCTGAACGAAACTTACGTTTTCTGTGGCATGGAATCAATGTCAATAATGACAGTTCGAAGTGTGCCCCCCCTGCGGGGACTGCGGGCTGGAGTGTCACTGTCAGTGTCAAAATGTGTTATTTTATTATTTAGCACAACGGTGTATTTATATCGATTGCAATTTGTATTTGCATTAAGTTTCAACTAAAAGAAACGTTTCCATTTAGGCGTTTAGTGAATCCGGCAACATGTCTTTTGAAGATCTCATACCGGTTAAGTCTAGGGTCAAATATATTGCGGCCTATGAAAACTTTATCGCTTGGCAAAGAGATAAAAAAATAATTTCGTTCTCTGAGAAAGTTTTACTATTATACTTTAAAGAGATCTCAGCTAAATATAAACCGTCTTCGTTGTGGGTTATTTATTCCATGGTGAAATGTGGTTTGAAATGTAACCACAACATAAATATGGAAAAGTATAAGCAGTTGACATGGTTTTTGAAGAAATTATCGATAGGTTACGTGTGTAAGAAAGGGAAGGCGCTCACATTCGAGAATGTTGAGAAGTTTTTAGACGAGGCCCCGGATGATAAATATCTTGCTACTAAAGTAAGTCTATCTTTGTTTATTTGTGAAATTGAATTGTTCTTTTATTAACTACTATGTTCTCTAAGAAACTAGTATTTAATTTATGCTACTTTACAGAAGTCTACATTAGTGGTTATCATTTAAATTAATATTGTAATCAACAAAGAACAAGTAAATTCTTTATTAAATATTTTGATTTGCTTTGATTTTTGAGTAATAATATTAGTATATAAATTTAAAATTGAAATACCGGATGTGGCCTGTAATAGGAGCATTAACTTTAGACATCGTTTCTACACCACAAATGTAGCAACATTTGTTCTACGACTTTAGAAAATAACTAATAGTTTAATAAATATTACAAAAAAAAGATTTTCCAAGCAAGCAATGTATTGCGAAAACTATGAAGTTTGTAAGCTGACAGTAAACGTCAACTAGACTATTGGATGCTGTTCATTGAAAATACTATTTAGTTTGTTCGAAAAAATCACAAGTAATAAACTACCCAATTCTTTAAAGTTGTAGAACAAATGTTGTTACGTTTGTGGTGTAGAAACGATCCCTAAATTTTTTGCTCCTATTACAGGCCGCACCTGGTATATGACATGTACTAAAGAAAAAGTTACATGTACCTCTGGCATCTGAGACAGGATAAGAAGGCTTAAGTATATTATCGGGCAGGGGTTAGGATAGGATTTTTCTTTAGTATATGTCAACTGTTTCATTTTTAATCTTGTAGTGTTAAATCATAACCAGTGCTCGGACAAGTCATCACAGAAATAGATATGGACATGGAACAAGACTCTATAGAGTCGAGACTTTAGATTAATATTATCTATTTAATTTCATTTAATTAATATTATCTAAAGCTGATATTATCGTAATTTAACATTTGACCTTTTTAGTCGTCATGGATTTGTCAAAGTGGCATACTTGAAACAGTTTTGTGGTGTACAATTCTAATTCACAATTCAAATATATTCAATATGTTGAATAAAAATACAATGCAACCATCAGTCATCAATTAGTCACCATTAAAAAAAAATGGTAATACCAAATAAAATATCATAAAATAAAAATTTTGGGTTGCAGTAACAAATGTCATCGAAAAATATAATTAAATAATACTGTAAATAATGCAATTCTATTAATCTTTGTATTTAAACTTTCGTGAGACATATCAGATAAATTAAACATGAACACGGCTCTACTCACGTTTATTTAGTCACTTGCGTGACATGTTTCGGAGAACTTAGGCCTCCATTATCAAGCACTAAGAGTGCTGAGTGTCCGCTGCTCGCGCCGCTCTTGATGTCAAAACCGGTTGAGGGCGGTCCGACACCGGGGCCGCTCTAATGGTAGAACGCGGGTAATAAACGTGAGTAGAGCCGTGTTAATGTTTAATTTATCTATTAATCTTGTTCTATTACCGTGTTGCGATTGTTTTGCGATGACTTGTCCGAGCACTGATCATAACTAATTGGATTAAATCTATATACACTATATACAGAATCAATGAATACATTTATAATTACAGGTAGCTGCAATATTTTGTGTTGCCGGTGGCCTCAAACAACGAGACCTAACAGAGATAAGAACCAGTGACATAGAAGACAATGGAGAAGAATTACTAGTAAAAACACCTAAAAACCAGTCACGTGGCTCATTCGTCATCCAAGGAAAACACTACCATATAGTAAAATATTATCAAAATATACGTATAAGAAAAGCACCAACAAACCGCTTTTTCCTACAGATTAGGAACGGTAAATGTTGTGCCCAAGTGATTGGTAAAAATAGGTTTGGTACGATGTCTAAAGAGATAGCGGAGTTTTTAAACTTGCCCGGAGCTCGTACCTACACGGGATATTCTTTTCACAAAGCATCTACGTCTGTGGATTCTACGAGGCTAGTTGCAGAACGGTGTGCTGATGTTTCCGTAAATGGTAAAAATCTTTGTTCTTATTTCATGCCTATTTAGTATTTATCACCTCCTCCTCCAGTTTTGTCTTATGCTCTTCCCCCTATACAAATCACATACTTATAGAAGTTATGCAATATATAAATTATCATACACATATTGTGGTAAACAAAATAATATACATTATTTGGTTTCTGGATGTATGGTACGTAAAATGGGTAATTCAGCCCAAATTACTACTTTTCATTTTTAATGCGATGAAAGTAACTTTGATTTAAAATAAACCTACTGCAGAAACTTTTGATCAAAATAAGTTCGCTTTATTAATTTATTTTTAATAATATAGGAGGCAAAGGAGCAGACGGATTGCCTGATGGTAAGCAGCTACCGCCGCCCAAGGACACTCGCAACACCAGAGGAGTCACAAGTACGTTCCCGACCTTTAAGATCTTTATACGCTTTTTTCTTGAAGGTTTGGATGTCATATCGGTCCGGAAATACTGCACACGACAATTTATTCCAGCTGTGCGAGGTAGGAAGTTTCTAGAAAAACGCACAGTTGAGGACTGCCAACCATCTAAGTGGTGATGATAGAAGTGTTGTCGTGTATAGCGCTGGCGGAAGGAAGCAGCAGGGATTAACCCGAACAATTCCTCGGAGCACTCTCCGTAGTAGATGCGGTAGAAAATGCAGAGTGAGGCCACATTTCTACGCAGTGCCAAGGATTCAAGCCGGTCCGAGATATCCTGGCTGCCGACAATTCTAGTCGCTCGCCGCAGGATGCGGTCCAAAGGGACAAGCTGGTATTGGGGTGCCCCTGACCAGAGATGAGAACAGTATTCCATATGTCGCCGTACTTGCACCTTGTAAAGTTGTAGGCGGTGGGCCGAACTGAAATACTGCCTCGATCTTTTGAGCACACCAAGCTTCTTCGAGGCCAACTTGGCCTTTCCCTCTAAATGACCGCGGAACTGGATACCCAGAATTCCGATACTGGCTGTGGCTGTTAGGAGAGTGCCCTCAAAGCGAGGCGATACGACAAACGGGAGTTTCTTTGCCGTGAACGCGGAAACCTGTGTCTTACTGGGGTTCAATTGAACCAAGTTCATTCGGCCCCATTCTTTCTTCTTTAAGGGACGTCTCAACTTCAGACACAAGCTTGTTCCGGCTCTCAATGACACTTTCCCGAGAAATGTTGGCACGGCCGGTATAGCAAGCATCACCCGTGTAAGGAGTTAGTTCATAAGTAAGTAATATTGCATACCTTGCTATTTGTATACACTATAAATAAGGTGTTTATTCAATAAAGTTGAGTCTTTAATCGGCATTCACGTTGTTTAATTGTTTCACCTACTACCCGTATCGCATGGCGACCCTGCCACGTGAGGTGTCGGGTTCGGCCGCCGCCGCGGGTGCGGACGTGCATTAATCGGACGTTCGCCGACACTCTCGTTTATCGCACTTATTTTATCGTCAAATCTACCTCAACATGTGCAATTCAAGAGTAGAGAAGGAAAATGTCATCATCAGCCAAAACGCCGCAGGAAAATCGAATAATGATGCTGCTTTTCATGAGATGAAATATCACTTGTCGTCGATCAGTATTGTCATGATAGTGATTTGCTCATTCCTTGCCATCGGGATACTCTACGGCTGCTATAAAATATACAAGAAGTGCCACGATAAATGGTCCAGGGATTTGATCGTCCACTACAATCTTCGCCGGTCTTTTAATCGCGATCTCCGTGAGACCCGCTGCCATCACTGCGGACCCGCTCGAGGTGTTTCCTATACAGCAGACAAGGTGAACGAGTGACAGGACAGGACATTACGGCGATCCTACAGTGTCAACAGTGAAGTGCGCGTATTTGGAAAAATAAAAAGTTAATGTGCATCGAAATCTAGTACGTATACGTATAAAATCGGAACTAAGGTAATAAGTGTGTAATGTAAGTTAATTTTAAATATTTTTTAATTTCGAAAGAATTGTCTTCTTTTAATTTTAGTTATTGATGGTTATTGATAAATCAAAGAAACATTTACATCGTATAATAAATACATTAATTATTTTGACATGCTAGAAAAATTGCAAGAATTATTTGATGACTTGAAAAATATTAAAGATAATTTAGTTAAACTTAGCTATGATAGAAGGACCCCCGAGGTACTTAATTTAAAGTTAGAAGAATCATTTTTAGTTTATTCCGAGTATCTAAAAGTTTATGAACAAATACAGAAGGAAATTGAGAATAAGAAAATATCGGGAGAAAGTTTGTTTGATATTCAATCATTTTGTGAGCATATTAGGAGTTTGTATAAGCAAATAGAGGATTTCTGTAATAAAACCTATACAAGTTCAAAGTTTCCAGATAAGAAAAACTGCAAGATGGACGAGTTTAATTTGAAAATTGCGCTTTCATTAATACCATTGATGACTGATGACGAAATTGCCATAAATCAATTAATTGACTCTATAGAATACTACGACTCCACTTTAAAAAATGACGGAAAGCAACAGCTTATAAATTTTGTTTTAAAAAATAGGCTTACGCAGGTAGCAAAATTAAAATTAAGCTCGTCTTACAGTACTGTCAAAACTTTAGTGGCCGACATGAAAAAACTATTGTTGCCTAAAAAATCAGCCACTGCAATTCAAAATAAATTGCAAACGTTGCGACAAGGAGATTATTCACTAGATGATTATGGTCAACAATTGTCGAAAATGTTTGTTGATCTCACGATCGCACAGTCGGACGGTGACTCAAATACATTTAATGTATTAAAAGGGCTTAACGAAAAACAAGCAATTAAAAGATTCGCAGACGGATTACGCAATCGTCGAGTAAGCACAATTATTGCGGCTCGTGATTATACATCTTTAAAGGATGCTATTCAAGCTGCGAAAGACGAGGAGACGACCTCAAGTAATACCTCAGGTGATGTATACACTTTTAACCAGCGTAAACATACTTATTTCAGTAGAGGCTACAGTCGAGGGCGAGGTTCTTACAGAGGGCAACTAAACTACCCTTCAGGTGCTAGGACGCAGCACTACTCAGCCCAGGCGACAGGAGGAGCATACAACAGAAGCCGAGGAGCTGGCAGAGGAGGCTTCCAGTTCCAGAACGGTCATCGAGGCCGAAACATCCAAGAAAACCGAGGTAAGTCAAACACTTTTCGAGGAATCAATGGATATCGCAACGAGCGTATTTTTGTGAACGAAACCGTTAAAAATGTAAGACCTAATCAGTTTTTCGTGAATAACGAATATATATTTGCTTGTGAAAATACATGCACAATTTATTTGAATGTGAAAAATTACAGACCATTATGGTTATGTGACACCGGAGCGTCATTATGCGCTTTGAAGTTAGCGACCGCTTTGAAATTAGATATTCCAATTTATAAAGACGACTTAATTATTAACGGAATAGGTGGAACAAAACAAGCTATTGGATATGCTTACATTGAATTATCGGAATGTGAATACATATTTCAACACAAATTTTATATTTTTCAAGATTTACCTATTAAGTGGGACGGAATTATAGGTTATGATTTCCTTAAAAATATCAGTCTAACATAGATTTATGGAATATGGAATTAAAATTAGTATCAAGTAATAATCAGATAGTTTGTATACCTTTGCAAGATGTTAACACTCATTTTATTCTTCCCCCGAGATCTGAATCATTGCATTTTGTTACCACTGACTTACAAGAAGATTGTGTAGTATGTTCGTCAGAACTACAAGACGGTATATTTTTGGCAAGCTCAATTGTACGACCTTTCAATGGAAAATTACCTATAAAAATTTTAAACACAACCGAAAACGAGATCAAATTAAATGAATTAAGAATAGTCATACATAGAGCGAGTGATTATGACATTTGTTGTTTTGAAAATTGTGACTCAAAAAGTGTAGATCGTGTAAAGAATTTGTTTTCTCATTTAAACTTAGAAAACCTCAACAAAGAAGAACAGATATCTATAGAAAACTTATGTGCCAAATTTTCCGATATTTTTATTTACCTGGGGACAAGTTAACAACAACAAATATTTACAATCACTCAATAACATTGAAAGAAAATATTAGTCCTATTTATACGAAACCATATAGATTGCCACATGCTCAGAAAAATATAATAAATACTCAGTTAGAAAATATGCTTAGAGAGGGTATAATAGAGAAATGTTCGAGTGAATGGTCTAGCCCACTTCTATTGGTGCCTAAAAAGTCGATAAAATGGTGAGAAAAATGGCGGATTGTTATTGATTACCGAAAGTTAAATAACTGCATACAGGATGATAAATTCCCACTTCCTAATATTACTGAAATTATTGATTCCTTATCAGGTTGCGTATATTTCACACATTTAGATTTGGCTAACGGATATTATCAGTGCAACTTAGAAGTAAATAGTCGAAATTATACTGCCTTCAATTCGGGTCAATATCGCATGACACGTATGCCACAAGGTTTAAAAACTAGTCCGAATTCTTTTTCTAGAATGATGAATATAGCAATGTCTGGCCTAACATACGACAAATGTTTAATTTATTTGGACGACCTGATAGTTTTTGGGAAAAATCTAGATGACCACAATTTAAATTTAATGGATGTTTTTAAAAGACTACGCAAAGTCAACCTTAAGTTAAACCCGATTAAGTGCGAATTCCTGAAAAAAGAAATACTGTACCTAGGGCACGTAGTATCATCCGACGGTGTGTTACCCGACCCAGAAAAGATAAGTGCAATTAAAAACTATCCAACACCTACGAACTCTGACCAAGTGAAAAGATTTGTTGCATTTACAAATTATTATCGTAAATTTATTCGTAATTTTGCACAAATAGCTTTGCCGTTAAACCATTTATCTCGTAAAAATTTAGAATTCCACTGGGATGTTAACTGTCAAAAATCTTTTGAAAAACTCAAGGAAGCGATAACATCCTCACCTGTTTTGCAATACCCAGATTTATCAGAACAAAACACTTTTATTTTGCAAACTGACGCGTCAGGGTACGCGCTTGGTGCTACTCTAAGTAATTTTGACAATAGACCAGTAGCATTTGCCAGCAGGACCTTAAATAAAGCCGAAAAACGGTACCCAACAGTGGAAAAGGAACTTCTAGGAATCGTGTGGAGTATAAAGCATTTTAGACCTTATTTATATGGACGTAAGTTCATTATTAGAACGGATCACAAACCACTGGTATATTTATTTGGCATGCGCGATCCTTCAAGTCGATTGCTCAAGTTCAGGCTTGCGCTAGAGGAGTACGATTTTAAAGTCCAATATGTAAAGGGATCGGATAACGCACCGGCCGATGCTTTGTCACGTATTTGTTTAAATAGCGACGAATTAAAAGAAATGAATGAAAATATTCATGTCGTGACGAGGTCACAGGCTAGGAAGATTTCTGCTACTACTAGGCAGACTATTGATTCTAGAGATAATCGGACTGATCAACCGAGAATCGTAGAAACACATAGTAAACCTAAGGAGTCAGTAGAATTACAATTTTTGTCAAGACAAGAGTTAGTTAAGAAACGGAAGCAAGTACAATTATCTTGTGAAAATAAAATATTTCTCTATGATTCTATCAAGAAAATATTATATATTAAATTTCTAGATTCTTCATCGCAACTCTCGCCAGGCGAATTTGTGAAAGAGCTAGATATTTTTGTAGAAAAATAAACGTCGACGTAATATATATTACAAAAAATAAAAATAACAACGTGTTTATTGATAAATTATTGCACGAATTTAAAAAGTCAAACTGCAGTTCAAATTTAAAATTATGTATTTTAAAAGATTTAGTAAGAGTAGAGGACAAAGGTCAAAGAAAGGTAATATTAAATGACTTCCATCTCTTGCCTACTAGTGGCCACGCGGGCATGAGACGGATGTATAATAACGTTAAAAAATATTATTTTTGGCCTAACATGGAAGAAGACATACGGAATTTCGTAAGGAGTTGTGACAAATGTCAAAAACATAAATATTCAATTCCGGTAAAGGAGCCTATGGTTATTACAACGACAGCTACGTATGCGTTTGAAAAATATTTTTAGATATAATTGGTCCAGTAGAAGTCGATGATAATAATTATTCTTATATACTAACCGTTCAGTGCGAGCTAACTAAATATATCGAAGCATATCCATTGGTTTCAAAGAAAAGTGAAGAAGTCGCTCGAGTATTCGTTAACAATTTCATACTTAGATATGGCATTCCCAAACGGATCGCAACCGACAAAGGTACTGAGTTTCTATCAACTACTTTCAAAGAGGTAAGTAAACTCCTAAATATAGACCAACTGAACTCTACAGCCTATCACCACCAGAGCATTGGAGCGCTGGAAAATACACACAAGCATTTGGCTGCTTTTTTACGCATACAATCAGAACAGTATCCACAAACGTGGAGCACTTGGTTGCCTTTTTGGAGCTTTTCTTTTAACACCTCAGTTCACACTGAAACTAAATACACGCCATTTGAACTTGTATACGGTAGAAAATGCTCACTTCCTAGTAATTTATCCGGTGACATTGTAGAACCTTTGTATAATCATGAAAGCTACCCTAAAGAATTAAAATATAGACTACAGGTATCTCAAAAAGAGGCAAGAAATAATTTGATAAAATCGAAAATTAAAAGAAAAGAAAGATATGATTGTAATAAGAAGCCAACTATGTATAAGCCCGATGATTTAATTTTAGTAAAAAATGAAGTAGGTAATAAGTTAGAAAGTATATACTTGGGCCCATATAAAGTATTGAAAGATCTTTCACCTAATGTAGAAATAGAAATTAATGGTAAACCAATGTTAGTTCATAAAAATAGAACTAAGTTTTATTTTACTCCTATTTAAAAAAAAAACTCATGTTATTTCATTTTTTTTCTCTTTTCCGTGGGAGATGTAAGGAGTTAGTTCATAAGTAAGTAATATTGCATACCTTGCTATTTGTATACACTATAAATAAGGTGTTTATTCAATAAAGTTGAGTCTTTAATCGGCATTCACGTTGTTTAATTGTTTCACCTACTACCCGTATCGCACCCGTACTGCCATCCGCTTAGCAATGAATACCGCTGGTCTGCAGCATGTCATTGATATGCAGGAGAAATAACGTGGGCGATAGCACACAGCCTTGAGGGACACCAGCATTCACAGACATGGAATCCGAGCATTCACCGTCGACTACGACCTTAATGCTTCTGTCTGCTAAAAAGCTGCTGACCCATTAGCATAATTTCTCTGGAAGCCCATAGGATGGTAGTTTCGAAAGAAGAGCCCCGTGCCACACCCGATCAAAGGCCTTCGCTACATCCAGACTAACTGCCATGCTTCACCCTTCGTCTGGATCGCCTGTGCCCAATGTGTCAGATAAACTAGAAGATCACCAGCCGAGCGACCACTACGGAAGCCGTATTAACGATCACTAAGCAGCTGGTGGTTCTCTAGGTACCGGAGGAGCTGGCAGTTGATAATGGATTCCATTATCTTTGAGAACAGGGAGGTGATATCTATTGGCCTGTAGTTGGAGGGATTTGAGCGGTCGCCTTTGTTAGGGATCGGATGCACCAAAGCCGACTTCCACGAGATCGGGACTAAGCCAGAAGAGTAGGAGAGCCGAAAACACGCGTTAAAACTGGTGCCAACTTAGGAGCACACATGTTCAGAACAATTGCGGGGATCCCATCAGGCCCACACGACTTATGGATGTCAAGGGAAACAAGAGCTTTACGCACAGAGCAGTGCCGGGACTGTATATCCGGCATGCAGCTCTCGCACCGCGGGATGGTCGGCGGCGCGTTTCCCCCATCATCCAAAGACGGGTTGGACGCAAAGAGCTTACCCAGAAGATCGGCTTTGTCTTTTGCGTCATGAGCTAACGAGTCATATTCCGTGCGCAGAGGTGGAAAAGACTGCGTGCAGAAACTCCCCTGGATAGCTTTGATATTAATGATATTGTATACAAATATTTGAGTATAATATTAAATATACATAAGTATCATAAAAATTAGCCGTGTGATGCCGGCTGACTAGAAAAGCACCACCCCATCTCCTCCCGCGGGTGTCGTAAGAGGCGACAAAGGGAAAAATCCTACGGACAGGAGCGTCCGTCGAAACCCAATCTACAGCTACTGCGGTCGCCAACCCGCCTGCCAAGCGTGGCGACTATGGCAAGTACCCCCAAAATGATACAAGTCATATTTGTGGGAGGCCTATGTCCAGCAGTGGACTGCATACGGCTGAAATGTATGTATTAAATGTATAATAAAAATTATATTCACTTTATCCTCTAGCCGCTCGGAGACTAATAAAAAGGACTCCCATTGAATGCCATTTTGAATTTTAATTATGACAAACCATAGTTGCATTTGGCCTGGCAAGTCTCTCTAGTCACCCAGATCTCTGGGTGGCTAGTAGATATATTTAATGAACTATTGATAAGACTTAAGTTGCAGTGCTCCATCTGTGTGTGATTCAGTAGGACTTCTAAGTACATTGATGTGGCTAGAACTAGGGGGAATAATGACTGGAGAAAGCATCCGCGTGCGCCAGTAAGGGACAAAGATATTCTGGGCTTTTGCAGACCAAAATGTAACAATTAATTATAGCTTTGCTTTACAGGACATTCTTTATAACAAAAATATTAGCTTATTCTGTATTAATTACCGCATCTTTGGTTTTCAACCAAAACTCCAGTTGTTTTTTTTTTCTTCATATAATGGCTTCACTCCTTGCCGTTTTCAGCGAGGTGGATTTCGCCAATGTCAGTTAGACTTTTTAAGAGATTGTTCGGTGATAAATTTTGTGATTGTGAAGGGATAGGTTGGGTACCTAAAACAAATATATATTAATGACGACACAGACTTACACATGACGTATACAAACACTCGTTAATAATCGGTGACTGAATATATATAGACACAGCTCTCCATACAAAAATGCCTACCAAAATTGACCCCAGGCGCACTGACACTGACAGCAATCCCCTCTTCATAAATTGTCAGAGCAGCTTGGAGTTTATCCAATAGACAATTTCGCGCTATTTAAAAAAAGTTGTGATTGGTTAAAAAAAGTTTTAAGCGTCAAACCTCATGCGCGGCGTTGCAATATTATGGCGTTGTCAAACTTACAGGGATGATACTAACCGAGATGGAACCAATTTATATAAATTTTATTTTGACACGATTTTGCTATTAAGATTACGTTTGTCCATACTTTATAAGAAGGTTTAGTAATGTCGTATTGGACAACACTCCCACGATTTTGCATTACGACATTGCCTCAGTTTTCCTCCAGTAGGTGCCACGGGATAATGTCGCTCGGGAATATCGGAGGTGAATTTTCGTAAGTTTTTGCGCGACTAAGTCCCGTTTATCGTTATACTCAAAAGTTGAAACATAATATTAATGTGTAGTAGATATGTATTTTGGAATAATCGAATAGTGTGAGTACAGTCAAGGAGTTTAATTTCCAACCCACTAAGGTTCAATATCGTATTATCGAATAGCAAACTGTCACTATAAGAGCAAGCTAGAATAAGACGTTACTTTCATATATCGCATGCATTTTTTTGTTTACTAGGCAACAGATTAATAAGATCGACGTGGAGTACTGAACTTTGGGATGTAAAGACATTTTGCCAACAATAGACGACTGCAGAGTCTATATTCATCTTTTTCGTTCTTGCAATATTCAAATGATAGTAACGCAAATAACAAAATTTCTTTAAAAAACTCACTAAGGAGCTGGAACCGCATTCAGATTTAGAAAAGAAAATGATAACTTTTCACAAAGAGGTTATCTGTAATATGCAATGACAGATAGTAAGTATTTCAGTCCTATTACTAAAATACAATTTTCGACCTTAAGGCATCGCGAATCTCTAACGACAATTCAATGATTGCCCATTTGGGCAGAAACTTAAATTCCGTGAAAAATATAATTTATAATAAATAATAAATCCTTTCCGCGGCCTCCGGGAAACTAGAATGATTATGACGAAAAGTTTACCAGCAGCACATTTATAGCGTAGGTATTTTCGTTTTTAAATAAAAACATATAAGAGGAATTGCTCGTTACTTGAACATAAAATTAATAGTTTACTTACTAGTAGAAATGTTGCATAACATTATCACCATTTTGTCACTCAGTATCATAAAGGCATAAGTCATTATAAAACTAGTATAGAGTTACGACATTTGGTTCAGCGTATTAGTCTATATATCAATATGTTACTTTAAATAATTGTTTATCTTCTTCAGGGTTAAACTTACACATTCCAATGGATCCCATAGACTTTCTTGTATTTTTGTGGAGTTGTTCAGGTACCATTTTACCGCAGAAGAAAGCATTTTATATGGTTTTTTAATTTAACAATTTTATATTAGCTGACATCTTATGTCATAGAAAGCTTCTGTACTACTAAAGCTGTCAAACTCCGCCGTGGCTCAGTCAATCGTTCGCGGCACACTAGCCGTGGGGTCATTTTTGAGCTCGAGTCAGGCTTCTATAGTATTACTAGTTCGTTGTTAATAATAGGGTCAAGGAGGGTACAGTCGCTAGGATTTTTTCAAGGGTTATAGCATGAAAAGTATAAGTGCCTGAAATATGTTTTTAGGCACAAAGCAGCGTTCATTTTTTTAGTTTTATATGTAGTAAATAGATTTCCAATAGCTTTCACCAAAAAAGAGATAACGACCTTTTCTTAAAAAAAATGGGAATCTAGCCACTGTTTACTAGGGAGACCGGGGTCAATTGAAACGTTTTCCAAAAAAACGGCCATAATGCCTACATTTTCGATCCATACTGGTTTGTGAAAGGTTTCAACCAGAGGTTCCCATACTTTTTTATCTCGTGGACCTCTTTCAAAATTTTACTGGTTTCGGTGGACCCCCTTGCTGCTACATTTCTACTACATACCCATAAGTCGTCAGCCAACATAGACCCCCATCGAGCGTCCAGTGGACCCCTGGGGGTCCACCTGGACCACTTTGGGAATCACTGGTCTAAACTATAGCTAGATTATCTGGCTTTTAAGTTACTATGTTGATTTTTATCCATAAGTATCAGATACGGAATCACAAGTGCTTTAGAAATTGTCGAAAATTGTTTAATTTGACCCTGGTTGCGGGTCAATTGAAACAACGAATGGGGTCTATTGAAACACCGAGAAATAAAACATTTATCTATTGTAATAACCATTTAAATTTTTTTTTGTTATATTTAAATAACATAATCTCTGTCTTTGATTAGAGCACAGTAAGAGGTATTTTCTACCATCAACATAACGAAAACAGCTAGCATTTATCATATAGCGCTTAATCATTTAGAATATTTAAATATTCATACGTAATAAGATCAACTATTAGTAATTCAGAAATATAATCTAGAAATATAAGAAACATAGAACACTGTTTTTAACATTAATGTAACGAAATAAAACGTAGCAATTATTGTTTTAATTTAACACAACATTCATAATATAGTAAATGAATGACTAACTTAAATACCTACTAACATATGTAGGAAACCAATATTTAATATATAGCTCTGTAGCGACGATTATAGATCTCAAAAAAATTACTTTGTAAAATCAGTCAAAGTCACAACGCAACTGTCCCGTTTTTTTTCTTGTAAGTATCTAACAATGCTGTTAAATTAACGTCAAACATTTCGACAGCTCGTCTAAGTATTCTCTTCGTAAGCTTTTTCATACAAAACTATACTGCTCATTCCGCGATTAGTAGTTTTTGGATGGTTTTGCGGCATCTAAAAACAAAAAATAAATATTACAGTAAGAAGAAAGCTTAAAACCACGTACAAGGTTCAATTAAAACATGTTTCAATTGACCCGAAAAATATTAACTAATATACAAAACAAAAACTAAAAAAATACTTACTTTTGGTGCCGGAAAAGCAATACACTCTCTTAATAACGCCCGAAGGTCACAGAGCCGCGACTGGCACTGTTCCACAGGTTCTGACACGAACGCAGATCCATCCCCCCTCAGGGACCGCCCCGCTATCGGTTTTCGTTTCGTAGTTATTGCACTTGTTTCTATTGGCCCGTGTTTCTATTGACCCCAGTCTCCCTACTATAGGTAGGTACACAGTGACTAGTACCCCACAGTTGCTCCCTGACCCTACATATTTTTATATTTTGTAATAAAAAAAGTCGGTTCTGGTGCTCGCCGGCCGCTACCGCGGAACGCTTGCTTCGCTCGCTCGGAATCGCGGGTAGGTCGCAGTTCACGTAACGCGCTCCTCCTCGTTTCGCTCGTCGTCGCACCTACATTTGGGCAAGGCTGATTTTTTTAGTTAAATGCATTTATTAAATGTACTTTAAGCATCTAAAAATCCTGGTTCCGTTGCTCTAAACTTCGAAGAAATAAAAAGCGATATCTTCTTGTTCTGCCTTTTAAATAGTTTATTAAATGTAGTCGTACCTAAGCATTTAAAAATCCTTGTACCGTTGTTCTTAATTGTTTTAATTATAGTATAATGAATAAAGATGAAGTTATAATACGCCAATAGATAATATTTAATCTAAATATTCTATGAATCGTTTTCGATGAAATTAAATTCGATAAAAGTTTGTCGAGATTTCAAGGGCTAAACACTTGCGAAGCATCGGAAGTACTAGTTGTGCTATTCACACTTGCGCGCTATTGCCATAATGTCATTACACTCACACTGTAGCATATACTCAGAAGACGGGCAAAATTCGCAACAACTCACTACTACATAGTACATCTCATGTTCTATTTTGTTAAATGGATTTCATCAACCTATAAACGTATTCCACAAATCGGCGTTTTCATTTAAAAATCCGCGTTCTGGCCCGGTACAGCGAATGTCGAAGTTCGTATATTACGGGCATCTTTCTCTTTTACTCCAATTAAGGGTGTCATGAGAGTGACGGAGACAATCGTCCAAAATCCACGAATATCGTTGTTCGCGGTAGCGCCGCTGGTAGCGCAGCTCCCGCTTTTTGTATTCCGGCATCTGAGCCGCTAACGCCAAAAACGATATTCTTAAATGTGGGACGATTGTCTCTGAAACTTTCAAAGAGGAAGATGCCAAATTTACGAATATCGTTTTTGGCGGTATAGCGCGACTGGCAACACTGTTAAGTGTGCCCCCCAGCCCCCCGGGCTTCGGGCTTGAGGCTTGAGTGTCAGTGTCAAAAGGTGTTATTATTGTGCAGAACCGTGTATTTATATCGATTGAAATTTGTATTTACATTAAGGTTAACTAAAAGAAACGTTTCGAGGCGTTTAGTGAATCCGGCAACAGAAACATGTCGTGTGAAGATCTCATACCGGTTAAGTCGAGAGACAAATATATTGCGGCTTATGAAAATTTTATCGCTTGGCAAAAAGATAGAAAAATAATATCGTTCTGTGAGGAAGTTTTACTACTATACTTTGAAGAGATCTCAGCTAAATATAAACCGTCTTCGTTGTGGGCTATTTATTCCATGGTGAAATGTGGTTTGAAGTGTAACCAAAACATTAATATGGAAAAATATTGGCAATTGACATCGTTTCTGAAGAAATTATCGAAAGGTTACGTGTGTAAGAAAGCAAAGGCGCTCACATTCGAGAATGTTGAGAGATTTATAGACGAGGCCCCGGATGATAAATATCTTGCTACTAAAGTAAGTCAATCTTTGTTTTTTTGTGAAAATAGTTTTTTTTTTTTTTTTTTTGTAATTTTTCTTTTGTTATATTAACTGTTTTTTTCTCTAAGAAACTAGTATTCTAGAAGTCTACATTAATGGTTATCAATTATCATTTAAATTAATCTTGTAATAAAAGAAGCCCAATTTATTTTTTTAGTAAATGTTTTGATTTGCTTTGATTTGATTTTTAAGTAATAATACTAGTATATAAATTGAAAATTTAAATAGATGAGATATACTTAAGAAAAGCTGAAGACGGGGACTGTGCTGCTCTTTAGGGGAGGGCTATGTCCATCAGTGGACTACTATATAGCCTGATGATGATGATGACTTAAGAAAAAGTGATGTGGACCTCCAGCATCCGAGACAGGATCCTTCTAATCTATATTATCAGATAGGGTTTAGGGTAGAATTTTTCTTAAGTATATATCATCTATTTCAATATTTAATCTTGTAATGTTAAATCATAATAAACTAATTATATTAAATTTATAAACAGAATCAATATTAATTTATAATTACAGGTAGCTGCAATATTTGCTGTTGTCGGTGGCCTCAAACAACTAGACCTCAGAGAGATAATAACCAGTGACGTAGAAAACCACGGAGAAGTGTTAGTAGTAAAAATACCTCACACTAGAACCCAGTCACGTGGCTCATTCGTCATCCAAGGAAAATACTACCATATAGTAAAAAAATATCAAAGTTTACGTGTAGAAAATGCAGAAACTAACCGGTTTTTCCTACAGTTTAGGAACGGTAAATGTTTCGGTCAAGTGATCGGTAAAAATAAGTTTGGCACAATGTCCAGAGAGATAGCGGAGTTTTTAAATTTGCCAGAAGCTAATAGCTACACGGGACATTCTTTTCACAAGGCATCTACGTCTGTGGATACTTTGAGGCTACTTGCAGAACGGTGTGCTGATGTTTCCGTAAATGGTAAAAATCTTTGTTTTCTTATTTCATTTAGAAATCAGGTGATCATATCATGCCTATTTAGTATTTATCACCTCCTCCTCCAGTTTTGTCTTATGCTTCTCCCCCTATGCAAATCACTTATAGATCTTATGCTATATATAAATTGTCATACACATATTGTGGTAAGCAAAATAATATACACTTTTTGGTTTCTGGGTGTATGGTACAGTCAGCAGCAAAAGTGGCTAAGCGTTTGAAGTGTTCAAAATGACCTACACGCGCACTTATTCTCTTGACAGTAGAGATGTGTTGACCTCATTTTGAACACTTCAAACGCTTAGCCACTTCTGCTGCTGACTGTACGTAAAATGGGTAATTTAACCCAAGTTATTACTTTTCATTTTGACTGAAATGAAAATAAATGAAGTTAAAATAATCAGACTGCAGAAACTTTTGATCAAAGTATTTACCTACTGTTTGAAATGTTCAGTGGTCTTTCGTGTTATATTAATGATATTGTGTACAAATATTTGAGTATAATATTAAATATACATAAATATAATGAAAATTATATTTACTTTATCCTCTAGCCACAGGGAGACTTATAAAAAGGTGCCATTTTGAATTTTTAGTGTGTAGAAACCATAATTGCATTTGGGGCAGGTTTTGATCTCTGGGCGGCTAGAAGATATATTGAAAGAACTATTGATAAGACTTAAGTTGCAGTGCTCCATCTCTGTGTGTGTCAGTAGGACTCTTCGTTCATTTATGTGGCTAGAAAAATACGTTAAGAGTCTGAAAGAAATTGAGCGATGGCGTTCTGCATTTGAATTTCGTCGTTAATTTAGTCACTACTTTGTGAACGGAATCGTGACGAGTGATTTTAATCTTTTCGTGATATTGTTAGCATATGGCGACGTATAATGATCGTTGTTATAATCCATTCAAATAACCTAAGACCATCTTTTTTTTTTTTTCTTGGACAGAATCATGTAGGCTATCCACAGGCTATCGAGGGTCATAGAGGATAGAACCCACGACATTGGGCATTTTCTGCCAAATTAAGGGTTAAAAAAAGTATGAAATTCTTATTAATTTTTTGTTTTATATTTTTATCTTGGTTTTTGGGAATTCAAATGCATTTCTACTCTAAGAGTCACTACATTAATCTCTGGATCGCTAACTATATATCGAAGTGTAAAAATATCATAGATATACCATTTAAATAAACGAGGCGTGCTACGATGAAAAGGGATGGTTTTATGTAACTTTCCGTAGGTGTGGCAGACACGGCGCTATTTTCGTCCGTCCTTGTCGTAGTCTCACATATTTTTGTTCCCTTTCAAACTTCGAAGTAAGTAATTAATACAGAATAAGCGTGTTTTTGTTAAAAAGAGTTCCCTGCAAAGTAAAATTATAGTGAACTGTTACATTTTGGGCTACAAAAGAGAGAGTATCTTTGTCCCTTACGGGCGTACGCGGATGCGTGCTCCAGTCATTATTCCTCCAACAAAAATATTGATTGGGTAAGTTGAGTTTGTGGACCTGGTACACGTACAGTATACTAAAATATTTATGATTTTATTGAAACAAACATTTTTTACCTTTGTAATGGTATGCCCATTAATCTAAATGAATGTTCCTCTCATGTTTCTGAACGAAACATTTACACTCTGTGGCGTGGAGTCAAACAAAACAATTGATCACTGTGAAACTCCCGAATTATTTCAGTTATTATTTATTTTAATTAGGTATATTGTTTTACGGCTGTATGGAATAAAAGTCGCTTGTTCGATAATTGAAAATTACAGTACACGAAACGGTTAGGTATTAGGTGTAGTAGAACAGTGATTTCTAAGTGCTAAAACGACGGAAAGATGTCATCCGACGATTCAGAATCTGACATGTTAAAAATCGGGTCTAAAAGAAGATACTTTGATACATACGAAAACTTTCTAACCTGGCAAAAAGATAAAAATATCCATTCCTTGAATGAAGCGGTATTATTGGCATATTTTAAAGAAATGGCCGTCAAATACAAGCCTTCATCCTTGTGGTCGAAATATTCCATGTTGAAATATGGTTTGAAGTGTAAACAGGACGTGAATATAGAAAATTATCAGCGAGTAAACACGTTGCTGAAAAAAATGTCTAAAGGATATGTTAGGAAGCCAGTGAACAGTCTCTCGATGGAGAATGTTGAGAAATTTATAGATGAGGCACCGGACGATAAATATCTTGCTACAAAGGTACCTATGTTTAATTATTTATTAGTTTAATTATAAAATATAGATAAAACGGGTCACTCACGTATCTTAAAGTCAAATAAGTCGAACATATATAGAGTGTTATTCAACTTTTATATATGTGAGTGACCCATTTTTATCTATATTTTAGTATGTCTGAGTCTCATGGGAGTTTTCTATTAAAAGTTTAATAATAATTGATTTCATTATTTAAAATGTTTATTTGACAACCTGTCTGGCCTAGTGGGTAGTGACCTTGCCTATGAAGCCAAAAAAGTATGTCCCTTATGACATTTGAAATTTCCACCGTTAATATGCATATATTGTCGTCTAGTACTTACAACACAAGCCTTACTGAGCTTACCGTAGGACTAAGTTGATATGTGTAAGATTGTACCTAAAATATTTATTTATTTCTTCAGTTAAATACAGTCATTTAATCAATATTTTGTATCTCTTAACAGTTATTCCTTGATTTCCCGTACTGTTCAAAATTTTTATAAATTATTTTGCCCACCAGGTTCATGGTGGTAAAAATGTTTAATATTGTCTAACTCCAAATAGTGCCTTTAGCACTAGCTGTACTGGATCAGAAACAAATTGTCATACATACAAGTCATATTTGTTAAATTGTTGGTTAAAAGTAGAGTATATTTATTTTATATTAACAGTTTTATACCATATCTAACACACCTGAATTTAATGGTTTAAATAAATATTTCAGGACAATTTTACACAAATCGACCTAGTCCTACAGTAAGCTCAGTAAGGCTTGTGTTGTAGCTACTAGACGTCAATATATATAATAGATAGATACATATAAATACTTAAATACATAGAAAACACCCATGACTCAGGAATAAATATTTGTGCTCATCACACAAATAAATGCCTCAACTGGGATTCGAATCCAGGACCATTGGCTTCATAGGCAGGGTCACTACCCACTAGGCCAGACCGGTTGTCAACCGGCCGGTTTATCACTTACAACTTATAAATACTCAATACAATTCTTCTGGTATGGCAACATCAGCCTATGCGCTGGTAGCAATACTTTCTTATATAGCATTTAATTTATGTGAATTGGTATAATTTCTCATAATAGCTTTAAATCTACATACAGAATAATTTATTTTTGGTTTTTACTGGATACGGAATCAATTAGTTGGCATAAATTTTTTATTGCAGGTAGCACTCATTTTTGGAGTCTTAGGGCATCTCAAGCAGCAGGATCTTACAGATATAACAACCGACCACATAGAGGAACATGGAAAAGTATTTGTAGTAAAAATGCCTCGCTCCTCATTACGCACGTTACGCAAACCATTTCTTGTCGAAGGCAAATATTACCAGATTGTTAAAAAGTATCAAAGTTTACGGACTAACATTGCGGCAACTAATCGCTTCTTTCAAAAATACAGTGATGGTAAATGCTGCGCACAAGTGGTTGGTAAGAACAAGTTTGGCAAGATGCCTAAAGATATAGCGAAGTTTTTAAATTTGCCGGATCCCAGCTCCTACATGGGCCTGTATTTACGGAAAGCTCCGCAATCTGTGAATTCTGCGAGGCTTGCAGTTCATGATACAATTGATTCAAGAAATGGTAAGAAAATGCAAATATTATAAAGTTACATATTTACGTGAAACCATTTTATTGGCTGATATGTTTCCCCACCTTTGCTGTTTGCCATATAAAACAGTATAAGATTTTTTTTAAGCGCGCGACTATAAATCGTGGTGCGCGCTTGGCTTAAGGAAGAAAATATTAAAATTGTGATTGATTGTGAACAACTGTCATTTTATTTCCGAACGAAACATTATTTACACTCTGTGGCGGGCGTGAGGTCAATGACACAAATGACATAATGAGTTACTGACATTTCTAGTGTAGTGCTCTGCTTGACTTGACACTTAACAGTACTTGACTTATTCGGACAGCGGAGTACTGTTATTTTATTAGACTATATAGTTTGAGTTTTCCGGCCGTATTGATTGAAATTTGCATGTTCAGCTATTGGGCATTAAGTTCAAATTACTTTACACTAAAAGTTTGTTTTGATGATTTAATTAATAGTAACAAAGTGCGGAAAGAATGTCATCCGACGAATCTGAGCCCGAATTTCACTCCGATTATACGATTAAAAATGATTTATTACCGATCAAATCTAAAGAACGATACATAGCTGTATATGAAAACTTTCTTATGTGGCGGAAATGTAGAAACACGCATTCCTTGAGTGAAGAAGTCTTATTAGAATATTTTGAAGAAATGTCAACGAAATATAAGCCTTCGACGTTGTGGGCCATGTATTCCATGGTCAAATGTGGTTTAAAATGTAACCATGATATTAACATGGAGCAGTATCTGCGAGTGTCAGCATTTCTGAAGAGAATATCCCTGGGATATGTTAGGAAGAAGGTGAAAGCTCTTTCTTTTGAGCATGTCGAACAATTTATAGATGAGGCTCCGGACGAGAGGTACCTTGCTACTAAGGTAAGTTCTACTCAATTATGTCTTACTTTGCATGTGTCTTAATCCCTATGGGAGTCGTGGGACGTACTTAAGGGGTTTGCTAAATACAGCTTCCAGTCTCAGAGTTAGTCTACATATTAATAAGACTGACCTTTATTACAAATGTTTTATTTATTTATTAATAGCCTAGATACAGACAGTTGTTATTTCTACACCCCGTTATCTAAGGCTCATTTTGGGGACAATCTAAAATAGTGATGTTGCTTCACATAATTAGTCAATTCACATTTATCTATAAAAGTTATGTGTCAAGCTAAAATTCTTCTTTAGTGAAAGCTATAGAGACACATTAATTCCTCTTTAGTCAAATCGGAGGGCGACAATTATAAATATTGAATATCGTCAATTTGGGGTTCGATTTTTGAAATAGTCACCGAGTAATCTTCATAGAGATTCTCATTCATTCTCTATGGAAATCACTTGGTGACTATTTCAAAAATCCGACCCAAGATCTTTTGACAAGTTATTGAGTAAGTAAGTCAACTTAATTTTTTATCGACTTTGATTATCGTAACTGCCCAATCACTTGCCCCTAAACTGAGCATAAGATAACAGGGTATAGTTATTTGATATAGCCATACTAATAATATATTAGGGGAGGCCTTTGCCTACAAAAGGCATACAGATAATAATTAGTTTTATATTACAAACATTTATAAACACAATTAACAAAATGTACTGTTATAAGGCTATTTTCTTTTCATTTTATTGTCATACTAATAATATACTTAACTGCGAAAGTAACTCTGTCTGTTCCCTCTTCACACTTTAACCACCTAACTTTTTCGGGTGAGCAATTTCCATAGACATTGTCTTATACTTCTTAACTATGACTTAATTGAGGTTGCTGACCTGAATAGGTTAACTTTTACCTGAAGCGTTGCTAACTTTTTCTCATTACTTTGTCGGCCGGCCATGCCCATCCTTAATGTATGGTTGCGGATACAAATTATCCTATGTCCTTTCTCGTAGCTCAAACTCTCTCCATACCTAATTTCATTTGTAACATTAGTATGGATTGTTGTTAATGTAGACATTGGATGAGAGACTAGTCTATGTGTCCTGTGGTTGTGTTACAGTATTTGTTACATTAGACAATATATAGATTATTAACTCGAATGTAAATAAGCTTGTTTACTGTTACTAATTTAATCCATTGTGGCATCAGGTCAATTCGACCCCATGCAAGTATGGTTAATTGCAATGTTAACTAATTGCCACAGCGAAGGTGTTAATAAATGGGTTAAACAAAGATTAAATAATTTTCCTTGCACTCCAAATGTGATCTAGAGTTGTAGAATTAATTTAATGAATAATAGAATCAGGGTTGGTGTGGGATGTTGATGGCATTTAGGGTTCTGACATCTACTACTTTTTCTTCTCAATAGTTCCCTCATGACTGAGGACATTATCTTCCAGTCAACCATTGTTTCTAATTATGTTCTTTGTTTTTTTAATTTGATCATTTTATCTACATACCAATTGAAATTGAAACTAAATTCTTTACAGGTAGCCCTGATATTCGGGGTCACCGGAGGCCTAGGACGGAAAGAATTGTGTGAACTCACAATGAACGACATAGAAAACCTCGGTGAAGTTTTCCTAGTAAAAATACCTCGCGGTCACACCAAAAACAAACTACGCGATTCATTTGTAATCCAAGGCAAATATTATAGCATAGTTGAAAAATATCAAAGTCTACGTACATCCAAAGCACCAAGTAATCGTTTCTTCCAGCAATTCAGAGATGGAAAATGTCGTGCTCAGGTGATCGGTATCAACAAATTTGGCAATATGCCTAAAGAGATTGCCCAGTTTTTAAAACTGCCAGACGCTAAATCCTATACCGGACATTCTTTTCGTTCGATATCAAGAGTGCCAGAGTCCAAGGCTTGCGACAGGACTGCTGGATGGGCGGAAGATAGGATTGGTAAGAAAGATGTGGTTGTTGCTACATTGAGTGCTGGTATTCAGGTGCCTAACCAGCCAGTATGTGACTGGCAACATGCTTGTAGTGTTCTATGACAGTTGACAGATTTTCATGTCTTTCTTTGAGGCTACTCCAAGTTGTCTGTGGTAGTCCTCTGCTCCGGGGTGAGATAGGATGATGCGGCGGCGGCCCTCCAGGAAGGCCACAGTTTTGGCTTGGTGACAACCGGCCATAAAACTTATATCCAAACACTCCATACTAAAAAACATTATTGATGAAAATAAATAATACAATATATTGAATTGACTTGTATTTTAATCCTGCCAAAGTATTTCCAGATTTAAGCATTATATGATATGATATATATATACCTTGCTTTTTTAGTTTTAAGTTATTTATTCCATATTACCATAGCTTATGGCAAAATGGAAAGTCAAGTGACTATAGTGGGTATTGCTGTAAGTCTTTACTTGTTCAAATCCCAGTAAGGACATTTTTGTGTAATGATCATTATTCATTATGAACACATTACTCTTGGGTGTGTTCTATGTATTCCAGTATTTGTATATTATATATACCTATGTGGTAGTCCACATGGGAAGGTACCTTATGGGGCTTGGCGCTTACGCTATTATTAATGACGCTTCAATACTAATGTGACATTTTGCAACGTAAGCGCCAAATGCCATAAGGTACCATTCCATGTGGACTACCACATATTGTTGGCTGAGTCACAACACGAGCCTTCTTTAGCTTGCCGTGGGGATTTGAGTCCCACGGTAAGCTTAAGAATGCTGTGTTTTTGGGCTTTGTGTAATTAGATTTTAATATTAAATTATATAAATAATATTTAACTCTGTTAGTCTTCAGAATATCTTAGATATGTGCAGCAACATGCGGCTCAAAATGGACTCAAAAATTTCTTACAATTTCAGTTTTAAAATATATATATTTTTAGTATTATTAACATTGTGCAGTATAAAACACCCGTATTTCACTTATATATAAATAATTAAATATAACCAAAGATACTACTTAACCTTTGTCTTAAGTTCTTTGTTTTTTTTTTTTCAGACTCTAAATCCAGCAGACTTCAGCCAAAACCACCACCAGCCCAAGAACACACGAGGGATTTTCCAGACTCTAAATCTAGCAGACTTCAGCCAAAACCACCATCAGTCCAAGAACACAGGAGGGAGAAGAGAGGCAACCAGCGTCAGCCGGCCACAGAGCAGTGCCGGTTCTGTGGGGTATTCAAGGAGTGCGCCCCCGTGGCTCAGAAGCCCTACCATATGGGGAACAAGGTTTCACTGGCGCTCAACCATTTGCGAGTCGGTATGTACCCTTACACTTCAGCCGTATGCAGTCCACTGCTGGACATAGGCCTCCCCAAAGATGACTTGTATGATCTTGAGGGGTAGTTGCGATAGTCGCCACGCTTGGCAGGCGGGTTAGCGACCGCAGTAGCTGTAGATTGGGTTGCGACGGACGCTGCTGCCCATCCGTCGGTTTTCTCCCTTTGTCGCCTCTTACGACACTCGCGGGAGTTTAGTTTTATTTATTGAACAAAAACGATACAATACAACCGACGTAGATCCGATACCCGTTGCGTAAAGCCACAGCGTAGGCAGACCCCCATAAGGTCGACCGACGACATGGTAATGATCGCGGGAGTCCAAAGGATCCGGTTGGCGTGAAACCGGTCACTGTGGGTCTCTTTGGGGAAGGCTTATGTCCAGCAGTGGACGTCCTTCGGCTGATACGATTATGACGACTAGGTTGGAAAGTTATCACGTCTCGGGCGCGGCTAGACGAGGGGTCTGTAATGGAATTCCATGCAAAGTTGCTGGCATAAGCCGGGAAGTGGCTCTTTTTAAATTTTCATTTGCTTTTGACACAGTAGTGTCATTCAGCCATAATACTGTGCGTTTTAATATCTGTTATTCATTATTTTTCATTGCATGTTTGAGAAAAGCACTATACACACAATGCGTGTAAAGAGGTTGTCGGCCTCATTAACAATCCTACCCGGCCAGCAATCACTTACTTATTTCCCGGCCTATGTAATAATGTTATGTTAATTACAGACCAGCATATGAGGTCTCTATCCTATATCCTACATAATATCCTGTGATCTAGACAGTAAACTTACTATTTTTACTTACATTTACAGACCTGGACTTCACCATTGAATCACTCCCGAAGACCGTCTGTCGAGACTGCGACACGAAGCTGCTAGAAACATTCGAATTCATCAAACAAGTGAACACCGCACAATTCTCTTTGGTCTCCGTCTCCCCACACGACAATGCTTCGAGTGCTAACAATCAGGCCCATACTTACACCACTAATGACGTAGAAATTAATATTTTCAAAGCAGAGTTTGAATCTGATGAAGAATATAATGATGAAACTAATGATATAGATAACTCTACCCTGGGTGAAACTATATATTTAAAAGAGAACCATAAGAGAAAAAATGAAGATAATACAACTAAAACGCAAAAGAAAAAGAAAGTTAAAGACAAAGGCACGAAGAAAATTGATGTTGATATTCATAGTGAGGAGTTTATAATGGATATAAAAGAGGAAATTGTTGAGTTAGATGATTCAAATGGAGAAGAATCAAGTGTTGAGTTAGATGATTTAGAAACTGATGTGAAACCTTGTGAATCCGAGCTTTCGGAGAGTGATTGTGATTATCAAATAGGAAATAAAACAGTTAGTGGTGGGAAAAGAAAAGGCAGAGCGTCTAGTGATGTACAGAGTGACAATGACTAACAGTGATGCTATTAGTATATTTTTTAATATATATTGTATTAATTTTTTAATAATATTGTGTGTGAATCTTATACGGGCGAATCTTACCGGAGGGTAGAATAGGACATAAGAAATATATTTAGATAACTTTTGCTTAGAAGTACAATTCAAATTTTATCCATATAAAAAAAATCGGCCCGCAATAATGCAACACACTCGAGTTAAACACACGTTGACAGTTAGTATCAAAAGCTCATATCGTGTAATGTTCGCAGTACATTACTGCTCAGAAATTTTACAAAAATTAATTACATTTGTATAATAGGTATAATTGAAGAAAAACCTTTTGGTTAATGATTATACTGGTAAATCCTATTTCATATTTAATGTTTCGCCCGTATTAGACTTATACACTGTATATTTCGATTTTTCAGTAAGATTACTGATGCTGTCAGATAAGTTTTAGGCTTGAATAATATTTGTTTTTGTCTTAGTCCAATTTGCGTTTTGAGCACTAAGCTCGCTCATGGTTGGTCCGATTCATTATTTTTGAACTGGGCTGTCAGCCGTTAGCTCTATGAGCAGTGTGAGCGTGATTCGGACCACAGCTTTTGCTGAGATTAAAAAATATATATCCATTAAGAATATTGTGAAATTACTTATAAAGAGAAAAGTGAACTTTGTCTTCTGTCTTTAGATATATATAATAGACAAACAAGCAATAAAATGCATGTGGTGCTTTATAGACCTGATGACGTACAGACAGGCAAATTTTTTTGTGTTGTATACTTACTACAAAACTCATAGCTTACACGCCATATGGTTTAGTTATTCTATTACCATGTTTTGTAGAGATGCAACCAATATCCGGCAACTATCTCGTATCTGGCCTGTCAGGCCACAATTTTACTATTTCACCAAATACCTAATAGTAAGTTTAGTACTAGGTGGCATAGTATTGGGCCAGGTACCGGATATTGACCTAGTATTGGTCTGGATACCGGATAGTGGCCTAGTAATCGACCAGATAGCGGATAGTGGTCTAGTATTGAACCGGATACCGGATAGACGCCTAGTGTTCGGCCGGATACCGGATAGTATGTTTATACATACATCGTTTTGTATGGCAAAAAGTAAGTTGTAAGAATTCATGATCTGCTAGGATAACTTTATTAATATACCTAGATATTTTTCTAGCACGAACGGTTTCTTGTAAGTGATTGACAAAATAAAAACATCGACAGTCCTGTTATCGATAAGTACCACTTCAACGTCATACAGGTCAACAAGACTAATATTAGGTAATAGGGTTAAAAGTAAATAAAAATAACAAAACTATCTATTTATTTATATTTTACATACTTCAGAAAACAATTTTGAACTATTAATTGCAAATAAAAAAATAAGTTGGATCAAGTGTACGGATTACGTTCAATTTGTTCAAGATCGATGTCACGCGGCGTCTAGGTATGCAGAATGTGTGTACGTATTGTTGTTGAATTACTATGTACTTACTTATCGATAACAGGATTGTCGATATTTTGATTGTGGCAAGCACAAAGCAAATGTCGTTCCTGCTAGAAAAATATCTAGGTATATTTATTAATGTCCTCAGTTCATTCAATATGTACTGCAGATTAAGCGCAATTTTGAATAAAGTAACTACAGCAAGAAACAAGTTGCAACTTGTACATCGTACAGCGCCTGTACAGTCAGCATCAATAATCGCTTATCAAACAGCGCACCAAAATTATCCAACGTTTTTTAATTGCTTCACAAAATCAGACAGATTTCTGCGTGATAATCAATTGAAATTCAATAAAAACTTTAATGAGAAAAGTGAGAGCTTTAGAAATTATTTCATTTGCATATAAAAATACACAGGATGGCAGATAGTTTTGGTGGTTTATTTCATACGTTACTATTGCTGACAGTACGCGCGTTCAATTTTACTTTATGTTAGGTAAAATACACCGGATATACGGCATATGACTCAGCCGGATATCCGGCATATGAGTCCGCCGGATATCCGGCGAAATCCTTCGTAATGTTTTATACTGCGTAGTGTGGCGTTTTATGTTCAAGACTTTAAACTGAAAGCAAATATAATTCAAGCTTAACAACTATTATAAAATTATTACATAATAAATACATATGTGTCTATATATTTATAAAATTTTAAGACTGAAATTACTTTATTTTTAGTTTAGTGTTATTTACATATAACCCGAGTTCGGACAAATTTGCGACATTGCTCGCAATAATCTGGACATGACTTTAAAATTAATCATATAAGTAATCATTTAATTAATTTCTTACTTGACGTATAATTTGATTCCTTGTCAGTAAATACATAAATTTGTTAAAGTATAGATTTTTTAACAGTACTTTGTCCAAATTCCACTTTACACATCAAAAATATATTTAAGTTCTGAAAAACTCCGCTCGCAATCCACTAATGTTAATGGGGCAAACTTAAATAGTTTAATAAGAATATCCACGGAGGCTCTACCTATAAAACTAAAAAACGTCTTCGTCAGAAATAAAAACCATAGCAGGATATTTATACTCGTGTCAGTTTAACATCGTATCTTATTTTTCTTCTAACGAAAATGCTAACCACGCTAAATAACATTCTCATAATAAATATAAATATTTTAGAAACAAAAATTGAAGCACGGGGAGGAGAGGAGCGAAGACTAAAAGCTCATGAAATTACATTGAACAGTCGTTAGCGCGTTGTAACTCGACCGCGACGCCATCTAGCTGTAAACGGTGGAACTAGCGCTAATGCATCCATGCGACGAACTGCACTTGCGTGTGCTGAGTGAATACGCTGGGTACGCATCGGGCCTGTGCGACGAGAGATATCGCACGTAGTACGGGTTATGGTGTTACAAAATTTTATTTCAAAGAGAATTAATTGAATAACATTTTGATTAATTTTGGAGTCATGTCCTCATTACTGCGAGCAATGACGCAAATTTATCCGATCTCTGTTTATAACACGGGGTTCGAACTGCCTTGTAAAAGTGAGGACCCCTGATTTGTAATAATAGCAATGATTCAATAAATAATGTACAGTCAGCGTCATATAGTTGGTAGCATCCAAAGTACTCAAAAAGTTCGGTACACCATAGAATTAGTATGGTGTACCGAACTATTTGAGCACTTTGAATGCTACAAACTATATGATGCTGACTGTACAGTGTACACAGTTGCCATCAGATATATCGGAGCTCTGGACGTCACAAATATCTGAACATGAACTTTATCACTATGACAGTAGAAGCGTTCAGATATTTATGACCACCTCCACAGCTTCGGTATATCTGATGGCGACTGTATAATAAAATAGTACAGTCAGCGTCATATAGTTGCCAGCATTTAAAGTAGTCAAATAGTTCGATACACCATATAAATTCTATGCCGTACCAAACTAAAAAAAAAATTCGGGACCATCTTACACAAATCGACCTAGTCCTACGTCCTACGGTAAGCTCAGTAAGGCTTGTGTTGTAGGTACTAGACGACGATATATATAATAGATAGATACATATAAATACTTAAATAAGGGAACAAATATCTGTGCTCATCACACAAATAAATACCCTGACTGGGAATTGAACGCAGGACCATCGGCATGGTCACTACCCACTAGGCCAGACTGGTCGTCAACTTTATAAGTACTTGGGTATGCTACTAACTATATGACGCTGACTGTACATATCTAATAATGTTATGAGTTACTTTTAATTAATATTATAAGAAAAAATATTTTTTTTGTTTAAAAATGATTTTTATTATTTAACACAGGAATGTTAAAACCTTTTTGTTGATTTCAAATATACGAGTATAATTGGTTTGACTTATAAACTTGAATTTGCGTTTACGTTTACCTTCGTCTGTGTTCCCGGAAAGATTTTGGGTCTTTTCAAGGCAAGAGTGAAGCTGTTACTGAACCAGCGTGCTGCACCCTCGACCTCGTCGTCACTTACCATCAGGTGCGACTAAGGCAATGAAATAAATAAATACACCATTTAAATAATAGATGTTTAATATGGTATAATTGAAATATGGTGCTGCCAAGTCATTTTTCCATGTATATACATATTTTTTCCATTATTTCTAAGAGTTATCGTTTTGTTAGCGGTCATTTCTGCTTAATAGTTCATTACTGCAGCCGCCGGGGAAGAGGGGGTTGCAGGCTGAGTATATATAGACCGGATAATATACGAAGCCAGCAAGCTCCTTTCACGGTTAGGCATGTATAGTGCTTTTCTCAAAGTAATGCAATGAAATAAATAAATACACCATTCAAATAATAAATGTTTAATACGGTATAATTTAAACACGGTGCTGCCAAGTCATATTTTCTTTGCCGCCGTAAACATACTGACAATTTTAGGCATGCTTAACACTTTGGCGTACAGTACGCCTATAGGCGTCGCGTATGTTTTTGTTTCCTATGGTCTGTGACAGATGACGTAATTTACTGTCCACCAACGTGTTAACTACATTTTCACACCATTTATAACATGGGTTGAACTTAATAGGCATTAACGCGAATATTCTTGGTAGGATAAAGTTTGGACCTATTATAAAAAAAAACACAAAACACAGACACAATGTTTATATTCAAAAAACAAAAAATCATGGCCTAGGCCTCTAACGACATATTTCCCAGCCGCGTATGACACACGTAAGGACGATATTTCATTACATGTTTGAGAAAAAAATATAAGTCTGTCCATTACTTTGGATGCTTTGGTCTAACACGGTCTAGATCACAAAATGACTACATCGACTCAAGGCTTGGTCACATAGGGCGCTTTTGTGGCGTGGCGCAGCGGGGCGCGACGCCGCCGTCCGAATGTGTGCCTTATTTCGTTACATTAGCCACACCGGTGTCACGCCCCGCTGCGCCACGCTCTCAAAACGCGCCTATCTGCCCAAGCCTTCATGGTCCATAACTCAAAGTGATCGAATTACAAAATGACCAACACAATTAGTCACATACAAAAAAACACCGGTACCCTTACCATGGTTTTCGATAACGAGTGTCGAGTTAACTACCTGTGCATCTCGCTTGTAATTTTTACTATTCTACTTATTCTACTTTGTACTATTTTAGTGCGAAGAGATGCACAGATAGTAAACTCGATACTCGCTATCGAAAACCTCAATGTCACAACTCATGGTAAGGGTACAGATCGGGAAAAGTAAGGGGTTGCCGGCCGAGCAGAAACTTACATGTTACACGTTACGAGGCCAACCACCTCTTTTCACTCCGACGTATGTAGTGTTTCTCAAACATGCAATGGAATAAATACTTGAAAAAAGTATTATGGCTGCATGCCATGATACAGCTGTTGAATCTAACAACAGCTAATATTAAAAGAGAAATCAGAATTATCTATACAGTATGAGCATCATTGAAGTGATTTGATTTCAGTGCGAACCTCATTGGTTATATGTGGGCCACAGACTTGTGAATATAGATCGGCCTGACCCACATATGGGGCCACTGGTCTGTGAAAGTGTTAAGTTTTACTTTAGTACAATATTTTGTATTAAATGCAAGACTTTAAACCATCCATATTTAGGTGACCACATTTTTTTGGTGGCAAACAAGCATACGGCCCGCCTGATGGTAAGCAGCTACCGTAGCCTATGGACGCCTGCAACTCCAGAGGATTCACAAGCGCGTTGGCTACCCTTTCAGAACCTATACACTTCTATTTTCAAGAACCTCATACTGTAGTCCCAAGGGAAAACCTCGGCAGGGAGTTCATTTCACAGCCGGAGCGTGGAGGGAATTCCTCTTAAACCGCTTAGTGCGCGACCATTTAGGCTCCAGGGTGTGAGGATGAATGCACTGCCGACGAGCGGTGCGGTGGTAGAAAGCGGCCGTTGGCATCATGTCGAACAGTTCTTCAGAGCACAACCCATTTTAGGTACAGTCGCCATCACATACATCGCAACGGACAACCTGCTCAAAAATATCTGAACACGACCTTATTGTCAAGGCGTTAGAGTACATGTTCAGATATTTTTGAGCAACCTGTAATGTACAGATGTTTCTGATGGCGACTGTACAAACCATAGAACACACAGGAAGTCTCCATATTCACACACAGTGTTGACCATCACGCTTGAATCTGGGGCAGCCCAACTGGGGAAGTACCTCCTCCTTACAGAAGACCACAGCCATAATAGCACTGCCACCTTTCAGGTATGTAGTGTTGTGTTCCTGATGGTGAGTAAGGTTCCCAGAGCTCCAACCCCCCTTAAAGGCCGGCAACGCGCTTGTGACTCCCCTGCTGTTGCGAGTGTCCATGGACGACGGTAATTGCTTAACACCAGGCAATCCGTCGGCTCGTTTGCCGCCTATGTCATAAAAAAAATCTCATTCTTTTCATTATTCAAGTTATCTTTTTCCTCTTCTTCCCTTGAACACTAAACGTCCCAGTCAACCCATCAATAGTTATATAATTTAAACTTTCCACTGCACTAGAAACACTAAAACTTGCACTAATTTCTGCAGCTTCATTATTATCATCATCATCAGCATCATCTCTTTCTACAACCTCCTCTTTTATATTCATACCAAGCGTAATGTTTTCAATCTCTACAGCTATCTTCTGTTCTACATCTACTTTGATTTCAGAGTCTTTAATTACATTTTCTTCTATCGTTATAGAATCTATTATGCCATCCTTATTGTCGTTATCATTATCATCAAATTCAGTTTTAATTTCATTTACATTTGCATCTATTTCAAATTCTTGGTCATTTTCATTTTCAGATGCATCCCTAGTACTTTCATCATCATAATACATAGTTTTATTATCATAATTTGTATCGTCACTATCATGTCTCACAACTTTTTTTTTCACATATTTCCTTTTCTTACTCTTAGTTATAATTTGAAATCTCTCTTGTGCTTCTTGTACTTTTATTATATAATTCCTGATCTCTTGTAGTTTGTTGTCACAATCGTCGCACACAAATTTTGGTAGAATCTTAATTCTGAAGTCGATATATGTGTTTATATTGTGGAAGGCTAGTGAAGTTCTTATTTTGTTCAGGTAGGGTATGTAGAATATGTCTGTGCATTCCTTGTCGGTTTCCCCGCAGAAGCGACACTGGGCGATGGTTCTGCGTGGTGGAAATTGCTCGCTGGGATCTGGAAAGGGATGAGAATAATTATAAAAAGTTGGGTTAAAGCAATCATTCTTCCTCGCGTTGTCCCGGCATTTTGCCATGGAGATCTGGAGTCTGCTTGGAAAGTAATCCCAGGATTTAGCGTAGGCACTAGTTTTACAAAACCTGACATTTCCAAAGCAAAGGGTACACTTGGTAGTGGGACTAGTAAATATGACTGTACAGGAACTTGCATGATATTTTCGTACAAAGTTCCGAAAAACTCATGGTACAGTCAGCGTCATATAGTGGCAACCAAAGTGTTCAAATATATCGATACCGAGCTTTATAGCAGTAGGGATGTGTTACGATATATTTGACTTTACTGACTGCAACTAACAAGCCGGGGTTTGAACCTGCGTCCTTCGGATTGCAACTCACTCGCTATTACCACTTGGCTACCAGGCTTTCAAACTTAGCAATACAGTGAACATAAACAGAGCCATTCGTTCTGCCGTAATTATCTAGAACTTCAGTAATATATAGAGAAAAGATTTGTTTGTATTGAGTTTTCGAAACTACAGAATTGATGTTTAAATCGAAAGAATAGAAAAATTTTGATTCGCAACGGGACTCGAACCCACGACCAGGTCAGTCCCGCTCAGTCGCTGCGAGTAAAATTTTTCTATTTTTCTTCCGATTTAAATATCGCAGATATTCGCTAACAGACGTAAAAAATAACTACAAAAATGAATCAAAAATATTGCGGGATAAAAATGATCCCATCTTTTCTCGTAGCTCGAACTCTCCATAACAAATTTCATCCCAATTGGTTCAGCGGTTTAAGCGTGAAGAGGTTATTGATATAGTGAACCTACCCGTGTTCTCTGGGTCCGGGGACTGCCCTCGTGTGGTCTCCGACGACGCTGGCTCGTTCACATCCTGCTCAGCCATCTGAAAATAAAGAGAGACAACATAATTTTTTTTTTTATGACAGGCGGCAAACGAGCAGACGGATTGCCTGGTGTTAATCAATTACCGTCGCCCATGGGCACTCGCAACACCAGGGGAGTCACAAGCGCGTTACCGGCCTTTAAAGGGGGTTGGAGCTCTGGGAACCTTACTCACCATCAGGCACACAACACTACATACCTGAAAGGTAGCAGTGCTATTATGGCTGTGGTCTTCTGTAAGGAGGAGGTACTTCCCCAGTCGGACTGCCCCAGATTCAAGCGTGATGGTCAACGCTGTGCCCTACCTCTCATTGTTAGACGTAGTTTAAGGACATACCCGGGTCCAGCTATACTTATACTTAAATACTTATACTTATAAATATAACCGACAGTAATATTATTACACACATGTAACATTATTTTGAATAGTTTTTCCACTATTACGTGCAAAAGCGTACCGCTTGAGACTCAACTACTATACTGTATTATGATTTATTCAATTCAATTCAATTCAATAGATTTATTTCAGACTATGTCCATAAAGTTAGTATACATTCTCTTAAGCCTATGTTAACTACAACTATACAAAATTAAAAATTAAAAATACATGTCAAAACAAAATTATAATAAATTATACACTAAGCCTCTGGATGCCATATGTACAGCGTCCCAGTGTTTCCAGAAGGCACAAGCAGGTGACTCCAACACTAGGCGTACGAGGCTGCTAGAACTGTCACGCACGCGACGCATCAGGGAGGCAGTTCTATTGCGTATTATCGCACCGAAACAGTCAGTGCGCGCCTCCGCGAACATACCTGACGCGCTGCAAAAACGGGGCAGTCCCAACAGCATCGTGAACCCTCATATATGATGACCCTCAACTACTATACAGTATTATGATTTATGATGACCGTCTGGCCTATTCGATGATATTTCATAAATATGTTTCCAAAAACTCATTGATCCACCAACTTACATGGTGAATTAATAATGTTGGTAATGCCTTCTTATCCAGCAATACTTTGTGTGCCGTCCTGCGTAACCAGTTCGGTTCAAAATGGCGGGAGCATATGCGGAGGTTCTTTGTCGGGAACCAGTTCATCCTTCCAGTTGCTGCGATCCACTTCCTGCGTTCCACCGTGCCGCCTGGTGGAAACCTGAAAAAAAAAAACAAAAATTATAATACGTAGCACTGTCCATTTAAGTAATAATTTATGTTTTAATGTATTTTTTTTTTTTTTTTAATTATGTTATGACATAAGGTGATGACACCAGTAATGGGCAAGGAACCAATCATGAACATTAGTGCTTATTACGAAGGAGTCAAGTGCTGTGCATTTGTTGGTACATATTCAATTTAATTTATTTAATATTATTCTGATTTTTAATTAAGAACTAAGTGTCCATCATTGGTGCCTGTCACCTTAAAGTCACACTAGTCTGGCCTAGTGGGTAGTGACCCTGCCTATGAAGCCGATGGTCCTGGGTTTGATTCCCAGTCGGCGCATTTATTTGTGTGATGAGCACATGTGTTCCTGAGTCATAGGTGTTTTCTATGTATTTAAGTATTTATATGTATCTATCTATTATATATATCATCGTCTAGTACCTACAACACAAGCCTTACTGAGCTTACCGTAGGACTAGGTCGACTTGTGTAAGCTTGTCCCGAAATATTTATTTATTTCAAAGGAGTCAAGTGTTGTGCATTTGTTGGTACATATTGAATTTATATTGTTATGGTTTTTTAATAAGAACTAAGTGTCCATCATTGGTGCCTGTCAGCCTAAAGTATCCAACATTGGTGCCATCACCCTATAATGAATAGGCTAGTTGACTGATTTCTTTTTATTCTATCAATCGATCTCTTTCCTTCTAGGGAAGAAATGTCTGTATGGGAGTAATGGTCTTAAAACTACACACAAGTCAGAAATGAGCGTAAAAGTCTGACTGAATTCGTATTCCCCGCGAAAAAAGGATGAGAACGTATGACGTCACTTATTCGTAGCTGCTCTGTCTAAAGTATGGAAAAATAATGAAATTGCTATCTGGACCGCGAAATATTGCGTTTATGTACCTACATAGTTGCCTTACAATTTATTTTGCAGTAAACCGCGAGAATATGATGGGTAGTGAAACACGGTTTTATGTAATTTCGCAAATTAAAAATGCTATTCTTTTTAAATTTTGTAAGCGTGATATCTTTAAATCAAATAAGTATTTTTATTCAAAATTAATTTTAATTGATTATATTCGGCATTGTGAACCAATTTCACTTAATTTTGTTGCAAAATGTAATATATGTCAACATCCCTATTGTAATACGACCAATTGAAATACGATTTTAACTTTTTAAGGTTGGCAGTAATGGCACTAATGGCAGCTACTAAACAAACCTAGGTAATTTAGTCGGATAATTTGACGTAATGTTTATTTATGTACATGTTAGTTCACACAAATCACACAACCGTATTTTACTATTTTGAATTATAAGACGCTATTACACTTTGAATTTAAAAAAAAATACTTGCCTGTGGAAAGATAAGTCTTTATATTGTTGCCGTGTGCTGCTTTGGCAGCCCAATACAGTACAAGTAACCATATTGATCAGACACTTCACAACATTTATATTTTTATAAGAAAACACTATACAAACGAAAACGCGATTTAATACACTCGCATTTTGGTTCACGAATTAAATTGGTTACCCACACTCTGTTGCCCACCAATGCCGTGACACTAAAAAAATTAAACTGACTGACGCGATGCCACCATAGATATACATACCATTTAACTAGACGGAGCGTGCTAATAATAATATCAATATCGAAGGGATGGTTTTATCTAACTTTGCGTAGGTATGGCAGAGACGGCGCTATTTTCGTCTGTCCTTGTTCTCACACATTTTTGTTCCCCTCCTAACGACCCTTCAGAACTGTCCAACTTTAACAGATGTGCAGGGTTTTTGAAGGGGAAAAAAAATATGCGAGACTATGAGGACTGACAAAAATAGCGCCGTCTCTGCCACACCTATGGAAAGTTACGTAAGAACTGTGATAAGAACATCCCTTTCGATCGTGGTACTATTATTAGCACGCCTCGTCTAATGCCCGGAATACACGAGGCTAGTTTTTCAAGCCAGTATAGTAAGCTAGTTAATAAGCTAGTAAGCTAGTAAAACTGTCCTGTCTTGAACCTAGGCTAGTGCTGGTTACATGATGCCAGTAATTTTAAGACAGTTCGAGTGCCAGAAACTTTGCAAAGTGTCGTAAAAAAATCGTCAATATGAACGTAATTCGTAAAAAATAACATAGCATGAATGAAACAATTACTTAAAAAACTATGTAAATGTGTACTAAATGAATTACTTGAAGATATATTTAAAAAAACGTGTATGGACAAATGGCACTAGCCGGACGGATACTAGCTTCACCGGCCGCACGAAGATAGTCCACAAGCCAGGCTAGCGAAATCGGTGGTGGGGGGCGCTACTAGCTCAAAAAATAGAACGGCAAGCTATTAAAACTATCCTGGCTTCAGCACTAGCTTACTAGCCTGAAAGTTAAGCTAGTTTTGTATACACGAAGATAGACGCACTAGCTTGCTAGCTTACTAGCACTAGCTTACTATACTGGCTTGAAAAACTAGCCTCGTGTATTCCGGGCATAATAAAATGGTATAGAATCACGCTCACACCGCTCACAGCTGGTCCAAGTCATGAAAATGGTGTTAATTAGGACCGGCATAAGATATAATATTTTTAAGATATAATTTGGCGTCACAGTGGTCCGTGAGCGGTGCTATCAGTGCTCAAAAACAGACTCGGACCACGGCTCATATTTTGATACGAGAGCTAACATGACTTTTTAATATGTAAACAAATAGATTTTTGTTAAAACTTTTGTTTGCATTAAGCCCGTCCTCGGCTTTTGTTTACCTTTTTAGTCCACTGAAAAACGGAAGGCACTACTCCCTTCTTTAAAATACGCCTGGTATTCGGTAGTACTGAAAATAACAAATTTTAGGTTATGGTCAACAAAAAATAATTTTAGAGAATGTAGATTTCGTTGACTTACCTGAAAACCTTCCAATCCTATTGATATCATCATATTTAAAATGTGCTGAGCATATTTTTGAGTGGTTTTTCGCTTTGAAGTCATTATCTATTGCCTCTTCCCATAATTTTCTTAACTCGTCTCTAGGAAATTTATGATTTCCTTCATTCTTACATCCGAATACAGAGTACGGAAACATTCTAAAATATTGAATAATGTTTCCGTTTTTTTGCAAATTTTAATTTTTTTAATCCTGCGACAAACTTGTCAAAAAATTGTAAATTCGTTGAGTTTTTGTGGTTTCTTAGTATATCTGTGGTTTCAATGGGTTTCAATCATTTTCGTTCATTGCAAATAATAAGGATGCGTTCTAATAATTCAGATTGCGTTTAGATCAATTTAGATCATAGTATATCTATATTATGGGCATGAGATTATTAGTCTTATTTATTTTTATTGTACGTTTTGTAACTTGTGCAAGAAAATTGTAAACTTACTTAGGTTTCTATATCTGATATCTTTGTATTTACATGTGATGCGTTTTGATATATCATTTGCCGTTGGTTTAGTATCTAAAGCACTAATAGAAAAAAAAAACTTGTTAGTTTTGTTTTCCTGTTAATATATTTTGAATCGCATTGAAAGTTTTCATCATAGGTTTTTAACGAAAGAATAGGTTTTTTTCGACTTTGTACATGTGTTGGTATTTCTTCGTAGAAAACAAACCTTTATTTACGTCTAGAATATAACATTGTGCTTTTATATTGGATAGCAACCAAATAAGTGCAATTTGAAATATAAGTGTTGTTAAAAGTGCAAAGAATTCTATCAAAATTTCACCATGAAAAGTAAGAAGAAAGGCACTAATTTGGCTCGCGTCAACCATGTTAAACAAGTAAGTAAACTTAGAATTTTTCTTATTACCTGCCTTGAGGTTGTTATTGTTAAAAAAGATGTCAAAGTAATGGAGACTGGTGTGAACAGGTTATAAAGATAAAATATATATTTAGATTGTTTTAGCCTTTTCTAAGTAGGTAAAATCCTCCCAGCCTCAGCTTCGGTGTTTTTCCACAACACAATCAAATATCCAGTCATATCAGATTGTTTATGCTTTGTGGTACCCAAAGGTTTTCTTTTAGAGATTGCCGGTTAGTGATAAGAATGCCTGTTCTTCACTTTAGTTTGCTGTCCAATATATGTAAACAATAAAATAAAAAAGCCCTTTATTCATTGATCATATTTTGTTAGCAAAAGTTTATATTATCTTCAAACCAATTATGAATCCCTATGGTGGGTAAAGGCCTCCTCCATTGCCGACATTGCCATCCATTTGTACCTGTCTTGTGCTGTTCAATATATAGTGTTGTAATGTTTTTAAGTAAAAAAAGGCTCTCAGCTACGGTCAGAGCACATATCCTCAAATATTTCAGGCATATAACTCGATGTGGGCATGTAACATGACATGGAGAGAATGCCATATAGAGACTTGTTGTTCAGGGACGGGTCAATGGCTGTAGATGAAGGCGTTGTTCCCCCATGCGTTGGATTGATTAGATAAAAGCCCTTACCAACACCACACTTAACACATGTGCCAGAGAAGCTACTGCCAGGGAGAACTGGTGTAGAATTGTATGTTGTTCTATGTTCCACCACCACAACTGCTCAAAAGTAATTTGACAAAGAAGATAATGTTTGTATTGTATTGTTTTTATTTATTCCAGGTATCAGAAGGGAAGACTAATAGTGAAATCATAAACTCTTTGAATCCTGACTGCTGGCGACTCATTCTAGACTATTTGACAGTTAAAGAGCTCCTGCAGTCGGAGGCAACATGCAAGGATTGGCAAAAGATGGTGCTGAACCACATTTCATGTAACAAACTTTACTTTTTTTTACAATTTACAATCTACAAATTACAATGTGGTCATAGAACTAAAATCTTTATTTGACTATGAGTACATAACTACTTACTACATTAAATCTAAAAAAGGTGGCTTTTCCTCGTTGTATTGCAATGCGGATATATTGTGCGAGGAAGCCGCCTGCTTCGTTCACCAGTTAATTACGTCAACACGCTATGTGATTTCATAAAAAAAAAAATGTGCATACTGGGACTAGCATTTCTACACCAAAGGGTACAAACGCCTACGCCAGTATACCTTACTTTCTTAGTTTCATAGATGGCAGCACCATCTCTCTAGCTATATCAGAATCCCGAAAGTTATTCATATAGTGTTACATCTTGTAGTTTTTAAAACCGTGCCAAAGACCTTTAAGATAAACAAGATTACATATATTTGATAAATTTCGACGGGATCCAGTGTGTGTGGGATCCAGGTGGCTCAATTGGTTAAGGCATCAGCCACAATAGCTGGAGATGCGGGTTCGAATCCTGCTTTGGACTCCGGAGGACCTTGTAAATTTTTCTTAAGTCATCTACGTTTAATTGATTATTTATTTATATTTACAGATCGTCCATTACTGGTTACTGAAGATGACAGCGATGTGGATGAAATGAATACCTTGATATTAAGAACGGGCAGCAAGAGTTGTGCCTCGTTCAGACGTTGGGTGAAGAAATGTGGCCATGCCGTTCAAGAGTTTGACATGGACTGCCTGTATTTCAGGGACGTCGTGGAGGTCCTTCGGGAGAACTGTCCTAATTTAAAATATATTAAGGTAATAACTAGATTTTTTTAGTAAATCAATCAGATTATAGGTACTTTATAGTTTAATAATTACAAATAAGTATAAAATCATAATCATGAGGAAGTGGATGCTATGTATGAGGACGTAAGTAGGGCCATACATACTTCGAAAACCTACTTCACTGTTGTTATGGGGGACTTCAACGCTAAGCTGGGCAGGAGAAGCGGTGATGAGCTGAGAGTGGGGCAATTTGGGTATGGGCAGCGGAACCCTAGGGGCCAGAGGCTGGCCGACTTTCTGGAGAGAGAGGAACTCTTCATGATGAACTCTTTCTTCCAGAAGCCGCCTCACAGGAAATGGACATGGATGAGTCCGGACGGTTCCACGAGAAATGAGATAGACTTCATCATGACCGACAGGAGACGGATATTCAGTGATGTCTCTGTGATCAACAAGGTAAAGACCGGTAGTGATCACCGAATCGTAAGAGCGTCACTGAATATCAATGTTAGACTTGAAAGGTCCAGCCTGATGAAGTCTACGCTCCGACCTACCCGAGCCCATATTCAAAACCCCGAGAGCTTTCAACTTGAGCTCTGTAATCGCTTTGCCTGCCTAGAGAACTTAGCTTCAGTTGACGAGATCAACAACGGGCTAGTGGAAACTGTCCACACAGTAGGGTCTAAGTTTTTTAGACCCCGCCGTAAGGATAGACCTCAGAAACTAACCGAGCGAACCTTAAACCTCATGGCTGAACGACGCTCTCTACAGCTGCAGTCTCCCGATGACGCGGAGTCATTTAGGCAGCTCAATAGACGTATATCTAAGTCCTTGCGACATGATCTGCGTCTCTTTAATACTAACCGTATTAAAGAGACTATTGAGCAAAACCAAGGCTCCAAAGTGTTCGTAAAGGATAAGTCTATTGGGCAAAGCCAGCTGACAAAGCTGAAACGGGAAGATGGCAGCATAGCGTCGACCAAAGCAGAGGTTTTAGGCGAGATTGAGAGGTTCTATGGACAGTTATACACTTCGGTTGCAAAGCCCGTTGACAGCTTGGTAGGAGATCCAAGAGCCAAGCTGTCCCGACATTATACCGAAGATATCCCGGACATCAGTCTGTACGAGATTAGGATGGCCCTAAAACAGCTTAAGAACAACAAGGCGCCGGGCGAAGACGGAATCACTTCAGAGCTTCTGAGAGCGGGTGGAATACCGGTACTTAAAATCCTCCAGAAGCTCTTTAGCTCCGTTTTGTCCGAGGGCAAAACGCCTGAAACATGGAACAGAGGCGAGGTGGTGCTGTTCTTCAAAAAAGGTGACAATAGCCTATTGAAGAACTACAGACCCATCACGCTTCTGAGCGCCTATAAGCTGTTTTCAAGGGTTATCACGAATCGTCTCGAACACAGACTCGATGACTTCCAGCCTCCCGAACAAGCCGGTTTCCGAAAAGGCTATAGTACCATAGACCACATCCATACGCTGCGGCAAGTTATACAGAAGACCGAAGAGTATAACTTGCCATTATGCCTAGCGTTTGTGGACTATGAGAAAGCCTTCGATTCGGTGGAAACATGGGCGGTGCTTGAGTCTCTTCAGCGATGCCATATTGACTATCGGTACATCGAAGTGTTGAAGTGTTTGTATAGTAACGCCACTATGTCAGTCCGAGTACAGGAGCAGAGCACGAAGGCGATTCCATTGCGAAGAGGCGTAAGGCTGGGAGACGTGATCTCTCCGAAACTGTTTACTGCCGTAATGGAAGACGCCTTCAAGCTCCTGGAATGGCAAGGGCGTGGCATCAACATCAACGGCGAATACATCACTCACCTTCGATTTGCCGACGATATCGTAGTCATGGCAAAGTCGATGGAGGAACTCAGCATGATGCTCGATGACCTCAACCGAGTTTCACAACGGGTGGGCTTGAAAATGAACATGGACAAGACGAAAATAATGTCAAATGCCAATGTTGTGCCCACCCCAGTCTTTGTTGGGAACTCGGTACTCGAAGTTGTTGACTCGTATATCTACCTAGGACAAGTAGTCCAATTAGGTAGGTCCAACTTCGAGAAAGAGGTAAACCGCCGAATCCAACTCGGTTGGGCAGCGTTCGGGAAACTACGTAATGTCTTTTCGTCCGACATACCTCAGTGCCTCAAGACGAAAGTCTTTAACCAATGTGTGTTACCAGTGATGACTTACGGCTCCGAAACGTGGTCTTTCACTATCGGCCTCATCTCAAGGCTCAAAGTCGCTCAACGAGCTATGGAGAGAGCTATGCTCGGAGTTTCACTACGAGATCGACTCAGAAATGAGGAGATCCGTAGGCGAACTAAAGTCACCGACATAGCCCACCGGGTTAGCAAGCTGAAGTGGCAATGGGCAGGCCACATTGCACGCAGAGAAGATGGCAGATGGGGTCGAAAAGTGCTCGAGTGGAGACCACGGAATAGCAAGCGCAGCGTAGGACGTCCACCCACAAGATGGGCAGACGACCTCATTAAAGTCGCCGGAAGACGCTGGATGCAGGTTGCTTCCAACCGGTACTTGTGGAGATCCAAGGGGGAGGCCTATGTTCAGCAGTGGACGTCTTATGGCTGAGATGATGATGATGATGATAAAATCATAATAAAGAAAATAAACCCTAAAGGCTTGGGCAGATAGGCGCGTTTTGAGAGCGTGGCGAAGCGGGGCGTGACAGCGGTGTGGCTAATGTAACGAAATAAGGCACACATTCAAACGGCAGCGTCGCGCCCCGCTGCGCCACGCCATAAAACGCGCCCTATGTGACCAAGCCTTAACAACTTAACTTACTTAAACGAAATTAGAGATTAATAATTGGGCCCCAATTGCTATGAAAGGGCAAGTTGCCCAGAACGCTGGCTAATAACAAGATTTATATATACATTATGCAACAATGACATGGTAAAGATAGAATTTACTGGGTGGTGGCGCAAATTCGGTCACTGTGGGTTGCTTTGGGGGAGGCTATTGTCCAGCAGTCGTCATTCGGCTGATATCATGATTCATGATGATATAGTCGTACGGAGTCTCAAGTCATATTGATTTTCCTTTATCCCTAAGAATTTTGAGAATAGTGTATCGTAAAATGGGTTGGGTAGGAAGCAAGGGCAGTTGGGTTATGATTAGAGGTATTAGATGGCAGGGGTGAGGTTTAATAGGTTACTGCTACCTGCAAACAAAAAATAAAAAATAAAAATAGTTACGACTTAAATCAAACGCTAATATTTCTTGTGTTGTTTCAGCTGAAGAGATTAAAAAATAAACTGCCGCCAACCAAAACACAGCACTTTCACAAACTAACCTGGCTAGTGTTTGAATGCTGCGACGTAAGTGGTTCAATCAACTATTATAGTCCCTCGTTGGGGTTCCCTTTATTTGGCATAATTTGTTTTGTCCGAATCTTAATACGCATCCCAAGTTTCGCATAATTTATTTACGCCGAATGTTAATTTAGCCAAATTTTCATTTAGCCTAATTCTGTAGTAGGCGAATACTACTTTGTCCGAAAATATATTGGCATACTATTATTGAGGCCGAATGTCCGAAGTGAGTATGTTTTGGGTATTTAGTTGCAATTTAACTGTGAAGAGTGACCCAGAGGAACGTAACCATGGCAACGAGGGGGTTCCCCTCTTTCACAGTTTAATTGCATCTAAATACACAAAACATAGATATTTGTAGAAGCTATATGTCCCTTCCATAATGGGTCACCTACCAAGCGCGTCAGTACGCAGGACGACATTTCTTGTAACAAACTATGCTTCAGTTGTCCCCTGGCTGATAGGACAGAACAACAACAAATAGTTGATTCACTCAAGTATATTATTAGAGATACCATACTAAGAGGAATTTTTAGAAGGTCAACTTCTAAAGGGCTTCTTTTTGGCTGCAATTCTGAATGGTAGTCATTAGTAGTCATTATCTTCCTCGCATCGGCATTATCGGCATTTAGCCTGGGGTCTGCTTGGCAGCTAATCCCAATATTTGGCGTAGACACTAGTTTTACGAAAGTGACTGCCATCACCTTCTAAACCAGAGGGTAATCTAGGCCTTATTGGGATTAGTCCGTTTCCTCACAATGTTTTTTCTTCACAAGCGTCTGGTAAATATCAAATGGTATTTCGTACATTATAAGAACATTAAAAGAAAAATTCATAGGTACAAGCCGGGGTTCGAACCTGCGTCCTCCGGATTGCAAGGCACATGTATTTGTTCCTGATTCATGGGTGTTTTCTATGTATTTAAGTGTTCGAAGGTATATTATATATATCATTGGCTGAGTCACAACACAAGCCATGTAAGGATGTCCTTTAATATTTATTCAATGTGTTTTTTTCTTTAACAAAACTTACCAGCGTTTGACCTTATAGTCTAAGAGCTAGCGACCAAATCGGTCAAGTGGCTTCATAATCCAGTAAGCAGGTATTTCTGCCGTGCAAAAGGTGGGGGTTAAAATGTTTTCATTGATATTGTTTAAGTATAGGCTAGTTATGAAAAATGCAATATCAATGAAAACATTTTAATTTAACCCCCACCTTATGTACGGCAAAGCCCCTCTTTTGCCCCCAATGATTGGATTATCAGATTTTTTGAGTGTACAGGGAGTATAGAGCAACTGTTTGACAAAAAAATTAAAGTAGCTGAGCCCACATTTTTTTTTATTCCCCACCCACTACACCCGCACCCACCACCCGCGGCCTGCCAGCACGAAGATTATAGGAAAAGGTTGTTCAGGGAAGTAGCTAACGGAGTTTCAATACAGCTGAAGCTACATAACTGATTTGGTCGCTAGCTCTCCGCCTATTAGTTACACAGATGACGGGAGCGAATTCATGCAATCCTGTGCACACTCTCCAAAATGTATCCTGTAAAACACAGACAAACTAGCAACCCTGTTATTTCATGTTATCCCAATTGTAGGTACAGTCAAGTGTAAAAATTCGTTCACTGCCGAATGTTTCAAAAATATGTACCGAGCAACTCTATTGTACAGTAAATAAGGTTGTAGGACGTATTTATGAAAGGATTCTTTCGGTACGTATTTTTGCACTTGACTGTACATCATTCTGATTGCGATTGCTTTTTCTATAAACGGTAGCCATTTTGTTTACACACTTGCCCCGTAGCCGCACTTACCCGTATTGATATTTTTTTTCTGAAATTCTTCATGTATCTATTGCAGGAGGTAACAGACGACTGTGTAAGTCAATTCTTGAACACCGACACCAAGGAATTAGTATTAATTTACAACAAACGAGTCACGGGCAGGTTTTTAAACAACTTAAAATCTGACGCCATGAAACGTCTAGTCATAAGACACTGCAGAGCGTTTAAGTTCCAGTTTTTACTGTCCTCGGACCGTTTGAGGAATCTAGGTTTACTAATTTTCTGGAAAAAAAATCGCAGTAAAATCGCGATTCGGGATAAACTCCATTTGTTATTAGATAAACTACCTAATTTACATGAAATAGGGTTGGAGGTTTACGATATGATGACATATGGGTATGAAGAAGATAGGGTTGCGGAGAGTAATGTTTTCTTCGAGTCGGTGTGTAGGCTTAAGAAGCTGTTCGCTTTGAAAGCTAACGTGGAAGTCTGGGATCATCATCTCGAGGCAGTTGCTAGTAGTTGCAAGGAGTTGGCGGCGATCGATTTGGTTTCCAATAGTAAGTATGTATAATATTTTTTAATGATTTAACTATACTACTTAGTTCCTAATGGATTAACTCAAGTGTAATTATATAAATAAATATTTCGGGTCGGGACAATCTTACACAAGTCGACCTAGTCCTACGGTAAGCTCAGTAAGGCTTGTGTTGTAGGTACTAGACGAAGATATATATAATAGATAGATATAAATACTTAAATACATGGAAAACACCCATGACTCAGGAACAAATATCTGTGCTCGTCACACAAATAAATGCTCTGACTGGGATTAGAACCCAGGACCATCGGCTTCATAGGCAGGGTCACTACCCACTAGGCCAGACCGGTCGTCGGTGAGGGTGAGAGCGATGTTCTGATTCTACTCGAAATATGTCGCCTAGTGCGATATAGGTACACGTGAGCTTACAACCTTCTTGACCTTACCGTTGGGCTGTAGATTTGTGTAAGGATATTATAGCAACATTTTTTTTATACAAGACTGACCAGCGTTTGACCTCAGTCACAACTGATGGTAAGTGACGACGAGGTCGAGGGTGTAGCACGCTGGTTCAGTAAGCCTATTCTTGCCTTAAAAAAACCCAAATTATATATTTCCGGGAATACAGACGAAGGGAGCGAATTCCATTCCTTAGCAGTCCGCATTAGGAAGGTAGAAGCGAATGACGAAGGTGGAATGGAATATTCACAACGTGGTGGAATTAAATCGTAAAATTCCTGTGCACTCTCCAAAATACACATATCTCTACATTATGCTAGGAGGATATAACCAATATGGAGTAGCCATTAACAGGCGTTCCCCTCTGCCAAAATTACTCGGCCGCCGGTCATAGTTCTTGAACTTGTGGGAATAGTTTATGCTAGTGTTTGATAATTTTGTCGTGTGCGTGTGTAGCGACGCACGTAAAAAATGCATAAGTGTTAACATTCTTTATGTGTGTTACCTCACCCCCGCGCCAAAAAGGCAGAATTTTTCCGACAGAAATTAGTGCGTGTGTCGTCTCCATATTGGTTATATCCTCCTAGCCTACAGACGAAGGGAGCGAATTCAATTCCTTAGCAGTCCGCATTAGGAAGGTAGAAGTGATTCGCTTCGTGCGAATGAATGGAATATTGACAACGTAATGAAACCGTTCCCCTCGCCTGGACGTCCGGAGATGTTGGAATTAAATCGTGTAATTCCTGTGTCCAAAATACACATATCTCTACAGTATGGGTTTCTTGTCAGATGTAACGAGGCGTGGCGTGGATGCCTTGTGCCGACACGCTGGGACTCGACTCTACCAGCTCCACCTCCCGGAGAGTCTGCTGACTGATGATGACGTGGTCGCCTGCGTCTACCAGTGCCCCAACCTGCTGGTGAGGACTTGGTGGAACCTTCACAGGCCAGAGCTGTTTCAACAGGCAGTGTCAGGTCGCTAGACCGCACGCGGCGCGGGGCTCTACCAGCTGCAACTCCCAGAGAGTCTGCTGACTGATGATGACGTGGTCACCTACTGGTGAGGACTCAGAGGTGGGACCTTCACTGATGGCTCAATGCCATAACGTCACGCGTGGCAGGTGGATTGGCGATGGCGATGCTGCCAGACCATATAACGTACGATCACACAGTTGACAGTTTTCCTTGGCCTCCTGAAGAAAACTCAAACCATCAATGGCTTCAAAAAAAAAACAATTTAAGAAATTTAGCATTATACAATGACAATATCTACAAAGTCGCGAGCCTCCGACATTACCGCTATTTCGCCATTTCACTATGTGGCGCAGCGCCATCTATGGATACATGTCGAGTTATATTGACAGCGAGACATCTTCGAAGAATTATTATAGCACTGAAACGTACTACTTTAAACATTATATAGGGTGGACCATAAGATTTTTTACATTTTAAACTAAATTAAATTTTTAATTAATTATGTCAGATGAAAACCGTTTTTTTTTTTTTTTATATATATAAATATATTTAACCGTTTATTAATTATGAAAACACACCAAAAGGGATTTTACTAAAAAAAAATTACATCATCCATATGTGATCCTTCATTATTTTGGCATTGCTGTAATCTGGAGCGAAATTGAGTGCAGTACGAGAAATTTTCGGCCAAAAAGTGTTAACCAAAAAAGGCGACATTGAGTGGCCTCCTCGCAGCCCGGATCTGTCTCCAATGGCTTTTTTCCTTTGGGGATATCTTAAAAGTAAAGTTTTTAAAACCAACTCAGTCTCTGTCGAGGAATTGAAGCGACGTATTAGCGAGGGAATGCGAAACATTTCCCGGAACACTTGTCAGGCCGTCACTGAACATTTCGCTCCAGGTTACAGCAATGCCAAAATAATGAAGGACCACATATGGAAGATGTAATTTTTTTTTAAATAAAATCCCTTTTAGTTTTTTTCATAATTAATAAACGGTTTTCATCTGGTAAAATTTGTTTTCATTTTAATTTGGTTTGAAATGTAATAAAACTTATGGTCCCCTGTAAATGTCGCTAATGTGGTCACCAGGGTGAAAAGAACGAGGTTGTGTATAGACATCAACATTCCAGGTGTTGTATTAAAAACAATATATATCTATTTCAGTACCTGGACTTGTACAACTGTCCCCTACTGACCAGATCAGCTGTGCACCGGATAGCGGTAGCCCGACGCGACTTGCGCGAGAACGCTACGTCCAAACAGCTGTTCCAGCGGCTGGGTCTTCGGCTGCAGCTCACCGTCAACCGACTGGACTTTGGCGGGGCTGGAGAAGACTACAAGGTATAATAAATAAATGTTTAGGGATAATCTTGGACCAGGGTATGTCTTTAAACTACGTCCAACAATGAGAGGTAGGGCACAGCGAAGTACCATCATGCTCTGGAGCCCAACTGGGGAAGTACCTCCTTACAGAAGACCACAGCCATAATAGCACTGCTACCTTTCAGGTAAGTAGTGTTGTGTTCCTGATGGTGAGTAAGATTCCCAGAGCTCCAACCCCCTTAAGGTCGGCAACGCGCTTGTGACTCCTCTGATGTTGCGGCCCATGGGCGACGGTAATTGCTTACCATCAGGCAATCCGTCTGCTCGTTTGCCACCTTATGTCATAAAAAAAAATCTAAATCTAAATCTAAATATCTTTATTTCATTAACAAAAATTACAAATCTTGCAGTGGCTGATGTCTCCTTGTAAGTTATTTACAAAATAACCTGTGCCAGGAGGTATCGCTCTTCCATATCTAGATTTTATTTTACATTAGGTATTGTGCTACTTTGACTTAAAACTATTTCTTGAAAATAGAATTATAAAAAATGCGTGCGTGCGAGTACTAAATAAATAATATACATTTATATTATTTATTGTAATAAATAAAATAAATAATATAATATTATGCGTGCTTATGGTATGAAGCGTTCGAATATGGAATATTACGTAAAACTTGTTTTTATATTAAGCAGAAGGGAGTTTTCAAAATTTGGTGCACCCATTTAGCGAAAGTTGTTAAGAAAAGTTAAATCACTGTCAGTAGTGTCAGTTTCGTGACGACAATTAAGCATTAAATCTTTATGAAGATCACTAATTGGGTGCACTATTTTTTGAAACCTCCTAGAAACGTCTGCTAGTGACTCGCAGCGGGTCAATTTTTTCAGACGTTTTTGCTTAATATAAAAACAATTTAGAAAGGGATAGCACATTGTTATCGATGAATTCTCAATCAAAATTTGAGACTTCGATGCCGTAAAAAGGGTTCAATGCTCTTTCGATAGATGACGCTACACGTAATGACGTATACCAGGAAGGATAAAATAGGAATAATAAAATTTGACAGGTCCAAGCGGTACTCGTATAGCACAGTAGGTAGTGCACTGGGCTGGTGATCCAGTGGTTGTGGGTTCGAGTCCCGCTGCGAGTAATTTTTTTCTATTTTTCTTTCGATTTAAATATCGATGTTAAGGATTATAGTTTGTATGAATAATTTAAAATGGCAACACTATTGTAAAATAAAAAAAAAAAAAAATATTGTCGAGTCATACATTGATTCAAATTCGAATGTCGTTGTCGCGTCGGTCGACGAGCTATACCGCTGAAACATTGTCGAAAATCCGAAATATCGTGTCGTTTGTACTCGGATAATTCTATCTAGTTTAAATCGCGTGTGATTGCTCAAGAAAGGCTGTGTCATTGGAGAGAGCACTCCTCAGGCTTCATTTCGGTGATAAGCTGGTCAAAGGTAACCTGGGTTCAAGGTGAGTTCGGACAAGCTGAGAGTCCTGGGAGCCTGCGCCAGCCCCCTGCAACCGAGAGCTGCACCATCAACAGCAGCTAAGCAAGGTGAGTGCCCTTTATCCACTGACTGGCCTATCTCAGACCGACAATATATCGTGTCGTAACTTTCGTTAATTTATCTTTTCGAATACAGTCCACATTAAATTATTATCGAAGTAAAACTCCCTAACATTTTTTGGTCCTTCGAACCGGATTTCTTGTAAGGTTGCCGTGGTTATTTTCGTATTTAAACGTCGATTTTTTGTTAATTTATCGAGATCGTTATTTGTTAGAACTTAATAAAAAAAAAATTGGAGGGTAAGATTGAAACACTTGGCTTGGGCGTTTTTCCATTACTTAAAATCGGTGTTAACTGGAGTAGCGTTTGGTTCATAGTTTGACATATCGTATCGAAGTAATTAAATTTCTGAACGCAACTATAACAGTCATCGTTGACAACTTGTCAAGTGTCAAATAAAATTTATTTCATAACCTCTAGGTTTTCAATACGATTGTTGTTTTGATTGAAGTTTTATTTAAAATAAAAAATAAAATATGTCTAAAACTGATGGAACTTCCGAATGTTTCGATAAAAACCGTGTCGGTCGTGATTATGCTTTTGCCCGTATTGAATTTATACAAAGTTCCGACCTGCAAGGTTATACTTTGCAAGATATAAATAAAGTCGAAAATGATTTTCATGCTTTTCAGGTTGAATTGCTTTCGTCTATGCCAAGTAGTAGTAGGAAGTGTGAATTAGGGATATCATCACAGTTCGAGGAAATCGTAAAATCAATTAAACTGCGTTTAATAGAAGTAAAGCCCATTGGTTGCAATACTAATGTGATTAATAAGTGTAGTTCAGGTGTTAAACTGCCAAAAATTAATATAGTTCCTTTCGATTCAAAAATTGAAAATTGGGTTTCGTCCATACAGATGTTTGATTCCTTAATTCATAGCAAAAACATACCATCAGTAGAGAAATTGCATTACTTGTTATCATGTGTTAGCGGGCATGCTTTTGACTTAATAAAAAATTACCCTTTGTGCGAAGAAAATTATTTAATTGCTTATAATACACTTAAGTCACATTTTGACAAGAAAAGGGTCATTGCCACTATGTTTTATGAAAAAATATTAACATGTGAGTCAGCAAAATCAAAAAGTGCAGTTGAATTAAATAGATTATGTCGGACTTTCAAAGAAAATTTAGAAATATTGTCTAAATACCAATTACCTGATAAAAATTTCATGTTGTTCCATTGTTTGTGGTCTAAACTAGATAGTAGTACCAAGGAGGCATTTGAACTGCAGCTTGAGTCTAACACTGAAATACCTCAATATGAGGAGTTAATTTCCTTCATTGAGAAGAGAAGTCAAGCGTTAGAGAACTCTTCAGTTAGGTTAAATTTAGTGCATAACAAGCCTGCGAACAAGACTAAGTCAGCGTTTATTGTGCCACCTGTTAACAACTGTGCTATTCGTGCCGGTTCGGGACACAAATTAGAAAATTGTTGTAAATTTCTAGAATTGACTCCTTTTGAAAGATTTAATCAGGTTAAAGAAAAGAAACTTTGTATACTATGTTGTCGTCCATCTCATTCAGTAAAAAAATGTAATTCTTCTCTGACTTGTAACATTTGTAACCAAAGACACCACACATTGTTGCACTTTGACAAAACAAATAAGCCTGTACCAGTAGCTAACCAGGTATCATTGGCTGTTCTAAGTTCAAATGCACCAAGTTTGTTTTCAACAGCGGTTGTGTTGATAAAAAATAAATTTAATAAATTGACACCAATTAGAATGCTGATGGATAATTGTTCAGCTTGCAACTTTGTCACGTTGGAATGTGTAAAGAAACTTGGTTTACAAATCAAAGCTAAGTCGCCATCGGTCAATGGGGTTGGTTTATCATCAACTGATACTCATGGTATTGTCGACTGTGAGATAGTCCCTTCGAATGGTGACTCCTCATGTAAGTTTTCGTTTGAAGCATTTGTGCTTCCTAAGATTTGTCCAGATATGCCTTCAGAATCGCTTAATAGTTCTTCTTGGAGGCATTTGAAGGACCTTGATCTCGCTGATCCATTATTCTATCAGTCTGGTCCAATTGACATGTTGGTTAATGTTAATCTTTTCGCTGCTGCTCTACTGGCTGGCGTTGTCAAGGGCAACGCTGACCAGCCCATTGCTGTCCGCACTGTATTCGGCTGGTTAGTGATGGGTGAGTGTCCCACCGACATTAACTGTTCTCGTTCTCGGTGTCAGAAAGGTTCCAGGGTTGATACGAAAGGGTGCTTTCTTGTCTCGGGTCTTTCATTAGACCATAATATAAAGCGCTCCTGGGAAGTGGAAAGTGTAGATCCTCCTAAAACTGTCGTTTTGTCGAAATCGAAAATGTCGTGTGAAAACCAAATGGAAAATTCGTATTGTCGTAACTCCGAGGGTAGAATGGTAGTACCATTGACTTTCGTGGACCCTCAGGAGAAACCAAGGTTTTCTAATTCTCGTGAGATTGCTCTCGAGCGTTTCTTAAATTTAGAGAGGAAGTTCAATCTGAACCCTCAATTTCGGACAGTTTATGTCAATTTTATCGATTATATCGTATCAGGCGCAGACACTACGGAAGACGCATTAGCGTTGTATAACCAGCTGGTGGACATATTTTCGTCTGCTCATCACCTGCGTAAATGGGCCTCTGATAGTCCTCATTTATTGGACAACATGTCTTGGCGGTCGGAGCTATACTCTGAGCAACTTGTCAAATTTGAAGATGCTTATGATTTCTCGTTAAAACTTGTCGATTTATCGTGCCTTCCCACGGAAGGCAATTTTACTTTCGAAACGTCGTTAAACGACTGTCGTTGTACGAAACGATCAATCCTTGCGGACATCGCTCGTATTCTTGACCCTCTGGAGTTATTATCGTCTGTCGTATTTTTTGAAAAGTATCTCGTACATCTTCCATGCGTATCTGGGGTCGACTGGGACTCTTACGTTGCCGTCGCCATCTCTCAACAATGGCGTAAATTCAAATCACAATTATCGGAGTTGAGTTTATTGGCTATACCCCGTGTCTCATTAGTTTTGTTACAGCTCCATGGATACTGCGACGCCTCGGAGAAAGTTTACTGTGCTGTCATCTATTGTCGCACCATTCAAAGTGACGGTTCTGCAGCAGTGCGGCTTTATTGCGCTATATCTAAATATAAAGTGGCACCTCTCCGTAGATGTTCAGTTCCAAGGTTAGAATTGTTATCTGCTGTCTTGTTAGCAGACTTGGTCTTCTCGTTCATAAAAGCCTTAAATGATATTTACAATTTCGATGTCATTCACGCTTGGTTGGACTCCACTGTGGCTGTAAATTGGATTAGCTCATGTTCGTCAAAAGGGAAAACATGTGTAGCTAATCGGGTTGCACACATCCAAGATTATATTCCCGCTGAAAATTTAAATCATGTTCCCGGTTCGGAGAATCCAGCGGATTGCAGATCTCGTGGTTTATTACCCGCCGCTTTAATCCAGAATACACTATGGTGGGCGGGGCCTGCCTGGTCGTCTAGTCCTCAAGAATCTTGGCCGCAATCTGACTGTTTCGTGGATAAATCCGTTTCGAGTGAGCAGGAAATCTATAGTCTGTTTACAGCCTCTAAGCTGTCGTCCATCGATATTATCATATTTCAATATATCGTTCTCGATTGCTGTTCTCGGTACATATATAATGTGCAAAACCCCTCAGTACGGAATGAGGGTTTCATTAACTTATCGTCGGAAGAAACCAACAAGGTGCTCCATTTCCTTGTGAAGCAGGTCCAGGAGAAATCTTTTACATCGGAAATTCGTTGTTTGTCAAAAGAAAATTCGACACACTCTTTTCCTAACCCTATGCGGAAATTGTCGCTATTTTTGGATGACCTTGGAAGGTTAAGGGTGGGCGGTCGCCTCTCTAAAGGTGATCTGCCATTCGATGTTAAACGTCCCTTGTTGTTGCCTCGCGATCATAGGTCGATGACGCTGATCATCGAGGATTATCATACGCAGTTTATTCTTCCTGGACTGCAAACGTTGCAAAATTTACTATCCCTAGCTTTTTGCATTATTTATTCAAAAATGGCTATTAATTATATTATTTCATTCTGTATGAAATGTTTTCGTGTCTGCCCCAATTTGGCTGCACCTGCTATTACGGGCAATTTACTGTCGCTGTGGTTTAGAATAAATCAAATTAATGGGTTTTCGTTTTCTGCCTTGGACTCTGCTAATCCTTTCGACATTATCCTAGCTCACGGTCGTGGTGTACGTATGTTCAAGGCGTATATCTTAGGTTTCATGTGTACCGCCAATAGGGCAGTGCGCCTTGGACTAACTTCTCGAGATTCGGCGGAGCTGCTCACCATACTACCAGATGGTAACATGGTTGATGCAAAATTAGGTCCTCCGCAGAGATGGAATCTGTTGCAACAGATACACCAAGTTTTCTGGCGCAGTTGGCACCTTGAATACTTGCGCTCATTGCAACAGGGCCACAATTGGTTCGTTGTTCAAAACAATATTGTCGTTGGGACGCTCGTGCTCATTGTAAATGAGCAATGTAGTCCCTTGAAATGGAAAATTGGCCGAGTGATACAACTTCATCCCGGGAGTGACGGAATTTGCCGTGTCGTCACACTCCATACTGAATCAGGCCAGCTTAAACGCCCGATTGTCAAGCTGTGTCCTTTAAAATCACAAAATTAAGATTAAATTCACTTACTTACTGTCGTAGCATACCAAGTTATCGTAGATTAAGATTAGTTTTAATATCGCATAGTTATAAAATGGTAAACATTTCCAAGCCAAAGTGTGTCACCTACTCTAAGTCATTATAAATCTAATTTATCTTGAAAATACGTTGCATTTTGGTGGGCGGAAATGTTAAGGATTATAGTTTGTATGAATAATTTAAAATGGCAACACTATTGTAAAATTAAAAAAAAAAAAAAATATTGTCGAGTCATACATTGATTCAAATTCGAATGTCGTTGTCGCGTCGGTCGACGAGCTATACCGCTGAAACATTGTCGAAAATCCGAAATATCGTGTCGTTTGTACTCGGATAATTCTATCTAGTTTAAATCGCGTGTGATTGCTCAAGAAAGGCTGTGTCATTGGAGAGAGCACTCCTCAGGCTTCATTTCGGTGATAAGCTGGTCAAAGGTAACCTGGATTCAAGGTGAGTTCGGACAAGCTGAGAGTCCTGGGAGCCTGCGCCAGCCCCCTGCAACCGAGAGCTGCACCATCAACAGCAGCTAAGCAAGGTGAGTGCCCTTTATCCACTGACTGGCCTATCTCAGACCGACAATATATCGTGTCGTAACTTTCGTTAATTTATCTTTTCGAATACAGTCCACATTAAATTATTATCGAAGTAAAACTCCCTAACAATCGATGATTACGTAAAACAAGCAAACCGCCATGACGCAGTATGTCATAGCTATATTATTAATTAATTAACTTTGCAAAAGCAGCCATGCCCGTCTTTAAAGTATGGTTGCGGGATAAAAATGTCCTTTCTCGTAAGTCAAAATCTCTCCATACCAAATTTCATTTCAATTGGTTCAGCGGTTTAAGCGTGAAGAGGTAACAGACAGAATTACTTTCGCATTTTTCGTTTTTAATCAAGGACTTATTGCAAAGAATTAGACAAATTCAGTCTCGCCTATTAAATTTATTGGTGGACAGTAACATACATCATTCATTTTCTATCCATGTCGCTTAATTTTTGTTACAAAATCTAACATAACACTGCCATATTGGTACTGGTAGTTTTTTTTAAACAAGGCTGACCAGCGTTTGACCTCAGTCACACCTGATGGTAAGTGTCGACGAGGTCGAGGGTGTAGCACGCTGGTTCAGTAACAGCCTTCACTCTTGCCTTGAAGATACCTAAATTATATGTTTCCGGGAATACAAACGAAGGGAGCGAATATCAATCCCTAGCAGTCCTCATTAGGAAGGTAGAAGCGAACCGCTTCGTGCGAATGAATGGAATATTCACAACGTAAGGATAAAACCGCTCCCCTGGCTTGGACGTCCGTTTCAGTTTTTTTTTGTTTTTTTTTGCAGGATGTCATCGATATACGGTTCCCGGGAGAAGTGGACAGCGATGAACATTTATATTGAAATTGTTAAACCTTGTTAAGAAGATAATTATCTATTTCCTTACGTCTTAGTATGAGGCGTAAGTGCACGCTCGGAGCGGAGCGTGGAGCGTAGCGTCGAGCTTCTAAGCGCGGCCGCTTCCATATGCTTGCATTTGTTTAATATGTACGTCACACGCCCCGCTACACGCTCAGCTCGAGCGTTTATTCTGGTCTTGAACTTAAATGAATTTGGACATTGTTATTTTAATATCTAAGAATAATAAAATATTTTTAAAAGATAAATGTTTTAATTATTGTATGTATTGATCGTTAATCCGATGTCGTCAAAGCTGTAACGTACAGCGGCAGATGATGTGGCAAAAACAGGGCATAAAGGATTCAGAAGAAATTTGAAATGTCTATCTCCATCTCTATCGCTCTCGCATATAAGAGCGATAAAGCGGCAAATAGACGTAACAGCTTGCGGTGCGACCGCGAAAATCGATCTACGTAAATTACGAACGAATGTCTCTGTCACTCTCATAACGCCTTAATTGGAGTAACAGAGAAAGATGCTTAAAATTTACGAACTTTGTTCACGGTACCTGTTGAAAGATGAACTCGGCCGAGACAATTTATATATCGTTGTCTTTGTTACGGTATCGTGGGGACATCTAGTGTTACTGAAAGATATAGATTTCACGATATCACGAATAATATTTTTCCACTTTTCGTTTGTTCGTTTGTCCGCAAACTCAAGGGTACTATCGTACAACAACGGTAGAATGGCTGATAAACTTAGTTGGTTGGTAGACTATTTTTGAATTTATATATTCGCGGTAATTTGATAAGTACTTGATGCCTTACCAACCTAGTATCTAAAGCAATTATTTAAAAAAAAACCTAGTTGTCATCTGTCAAAAAGTCAAAATATTTTGAAGTTTTCTTTGTGTTGTTTTGAATTGAACAACATAAAGGTTTTCCTCAAGGATTTATTGAATTAAAACGATTTACTGAACCTATTTTGTATAAATAACTGTAGAAACACATTATTATAAAGTTTATAATTTATCTCAATTTACACACATACTGAGCTACGCATAAGAAGTTTATTTCAGTGTAATACTTGTGACAAAAATGTCGTAAATTCAAATATCCAAAACTCTGAAATATAGAATAACGCGTGGTTCTAGAAAGTAGCCATGAGTGCTTAGAGTCTCTGTCAGAATATTGTCACAATAATTATGTTAAAGCTTGTAGTTGCACAAGAGTATTGAGGCAACTTTCATCATGGAGCATATGGAAGTAATAGACGGAGACTCTAGAATAAATAACGAGATTCAACAAGTAAGTATGGAAACAATGTTCATATACTGATTTAAACTTTCACGATTTTTACATAAATAACTGTAATAAATAGTAAATATATATTTCGGGACAATCTTAAACAAATCGACCTAGTCTGACGGTAAGCTCAGTAATGCTTGTGTTGTAGATACTAGACGACGATATATATATTAGATAGATACATATAAATACTTAAATACATAGAAAACACTCATTAATCAGGAATAAGTATCTGTGCTCATGGCACAAATAAATGCCCTGACTGTGATTCGCACCCAGGACCATCAGCTTCATAGGCATGGTCCCACTAGGTCAAACCGATCCTGAAATATTTTTTTTTTTTATTTATATGTAAAAAACGCAAAAATGTAAAGTGATACTTCTTCCTAAAAATCACATATTGACAATGGCATGATTTTTCTAATCCAAAAAAAAGAGCTAGAGTCTGATAAAAAAGAAATAAACTCGGCTTATGTCGAAACATAGTAGACCCAGTCCAACAGCGGCCTTGTGGGTAGTGACCCTGGCTATGAATTTTACAGTACTGCATTCAAATCCCAGTAATGCATTTGTTTGTGTGATGAGCACAGAAATTTGTTTTTGAGTAATTTGTTTTTACCATGTATTTAAGTAATTGTATATTTGTATTTATATCTTTGGCTGAGCCACAATATAAGTGGGTTACTGGGAGGAGTGGGAGGCTTAGTCAATTTATGTAAAAATGTCATGTAATATTTATTAATTTATAGTTATTTATTTATTTATTATTAGCAAGAGTTGTTAAGAAATGTTAAATCACAATCAGTTTCAATGATTCATCAAATAATGGTTTTACCACAACATAAGAATTATCAATTAAAAATTAAAATAAATTAAAATTACGTTAATTGTGATAACAATTAACCTTTAATAAAAAGATGGTTTAGTGTTCATTTCAAATTAAAAAAATAAAATAAAGTTTCCCTTAAGATTTACATTATTTGGGTAGGGTGATGGCACCAATATTGGACACTTTAAGCTGACAGGTACCAATGATGGACACTTAAATGCGCAACACTTTACTCTTTTGAAATAAGCACTAATGTTCATGATTGGTTCCATGTCCATTACTGGTCCCGTCATCCTACTCTATTTTTTTTTATAGCAAGCATTCCCGTTTTTTACTAAATCATTTTTTCAACAGGTATCAGAAGTACAGCACAATTGTAATGTGATAAACTCTCTTCTAAATGTGGATTGCTGGCATCTCGTCTTGGACTATTTGTCAGTTACGGAGCTCTTGCAGTCGGAGACAACATGCAAGACCTGGCAGAAGATGGTTCTAGACCACATAGCACGTAAGGACTTTTTTTTTATGATGAAGATGGCAAATGAGCAGACTGATTGCTTGATGGTAAGCAATTACCCTCCTTCCGTATCGCCTCCACCACAAGGATAGTGGAAAATCCTCTAATGTATGTTTCTCTAGAAAATTCCTGCCTCGCACATAAAAACTGTGGAATAATTTGCCGTTAGCGGTATTTCCGGACCGATTCAACCCTCATACCTTGAAGAAAAGAGCGTACTCTTAACTTAAAGGCCGGCAAAGCGCTCTGGTGTCCATGGGAGACGGTAATTGCCAGAGTCCGGAAAATCCATAGCATAACAAAAGACTGTCGCAATCAAACTAGTGTTAGAAACATTTTTTTATCGATATCGAGTTTATCGATGTCTCATGGAATACAAATTTTCTGAAGTCTATCATTTTCGATAAGGTTAATTACCTTTTTGTCACCCGACTACGGCCAAGCCAAAAGGGAAGGGTTATTACTTAACATGAAATATAAGTAACGTTGATAATATAAGTTACGTTGCGTTTTAGATGAAATAACACATATAAAACAAACCCTTAACTTACCACTTCTTTTGCGATTGGCGTGAATGATTAAAAAATAATGTACCTAAACATATCGGTATGATTTTTTTAGACAAAACTTACTCGATATCGATAAAAAAATGTTTCTATCACTAGTTTGATTGCGACAGTCTTTTGTTTTGCTATGGATTTTCATTCGACAGTCTTTTGTTTTGCTATGGGCTCTGGTAATTGTTTACCATCAGGCAATCCATCTGCTCGTATGCCAAATTTGTCATTAAAAAAAATACAGACGAAGGGAGCGAATTCCATTCCTTAGCAGTCCGTCTTATATTTATTTTCTAAGCATGATTACAGATCGCCGAATCAGTGTAATGGAAAATGGAGTACCTGGCAAAAATAGATTAGTCTTAAAAAAATCTGGTTGGCCCTCCTTCAAGCGTTGGGTCAGGAAGCATGGCCGCTCCATCACCGACTTTTATTTGGACCACTGCTTCAAAGATGTTGTGGAGATCCTCAGGGAATACTGCCCCAATTTGGAATGTTTAGAGGTGGGTCATTTAACTTTTTCGTTGCACTGTCATATTAACGGCGAAGATTAAGTTTTTTTATTTTTATTTATTTTATTTTATCGACCGCACAAGAAACATAATAGCAAAAGGTTTATACCTTTACTGAAGGCCAAATACATCCTATAAGTTATTATCCTCTTTCGCGTTGTCACGGCATTTTGCCACAACTCATGGCCTGGGGTCCGCTTGGCAACTAATACCAGGATTTAGCGTAGGCACTAGTTTTACGAAAGCGACTGCCACCTTCTAAACCAGAGGGTAAACTAGGCCTTATTGGGATTAGTCCGTTTTATTCACGATGTTTTTCCTTCACAAAAATTAAAATAACGTGAAAATTGTCCCAAATATTAAAAAAAAAAGATGGATTTTACTCGAGACAAATATTTATTTTTGATTTTAGACATATTACATACAATGAACGTAAAATAAAAATACATACCTACTAAAGATGTTTTTTTTTTCAGCTTAAAGGTTTAAAACGGAAGTTGTCGCCAACTAGTTTGAATCATTTCCGGAAGCTGACAATGCTTAGGTTCAGTAATTGTGATGTAAGTATACATATACCTTTGTCTGTAATATATATATAATGTTATTTACCACCGGAGACCGAAGAGCTGGCAGCTACCTCGTTCAACGTATCAGCCTAACGGTTCAGCAAGGAAATGCTGCCAGCGTCTTCAATACCATGGCGTAGGGGCTATTATTTGTATCGTTTTGTGCCATTATCATAAGCAGACATCGGATTCCGTGGGGCGAAACTTTTTGACAGCTAGGGACTTCCTATATCGATAAACTCATTTATCGATACTAGTTATTAAAAGCTAAAGAAGTTACATTACAACCGAAAAATAAACGAAATACCATCGATCACTTTATGAAGTTTTGCTATGCTCCTATAATCTCCACAGAAATTGAAAAGTCTTTTAGCCACCTGAAATGGATTTTTCAGCCAAGACGAAGACGTTTAACGCCCGAAAATATGGAAAAAATTCTGGTGGTTTACTTTAACAATAATAGATGAGACAGTGATGAAGAAATAAATTGTGACAAGTAAACTTTTCAAAACGTTTAAAACTTTCAAAAAAGAAGAAAATTGAGTTCTTATTTTATTATATAATACTCTTTTAATAAATAAATATTTTATAAGCAAACCTTTGTGTGATCACTAGTATTTAGAACTAGTATCGATAAATGAGTTTATCGACGTAGGAAGTCCCTAGCTGTTAAGAAGTTTCGCCCCACGGAATCCGATATCTGATCATAAGGTTGTATACTAATATGGTGGCTATACTAGTTCTGAAGATGTCTCGCTGTCAACATAATAGATGGTGCTGGGCTACATAGTACCGAAAATAGAGAAATAGCTTGTATGTCGGTGTAACTCGACTTTTTCCATGTTTTTTTTTATACAACGACGGTTCAACAAGCATACGGCCTGATGAAAATCAGTTTAGACCCGGGTATGTCCTTAAACTACGCCCAACAATGAGAGGTAGGGCACAGCGATGACCATCACGCTTGAATCTGGAGCAGCCCAACTGGGGAAGTACCTCCTCCTTACAGAAGACGACAGCCATAATAGCACAGCTACCTTTCAGGTATGTAGTGTTGTGTTCCTGATAGTGAGTAAAGGTTCCCAGAGCTCCAACACACTTATAGGTCGGCAACGCGCTTGTGACTGCCCATCCCTTCCCTTGGTGTTGCGAGTGCCCATGGGCGACGGTAATTGCTTACCATCAGGCAATCCGTCTGCTCGTTTGCCACCTTTGTCATTAAAAAAAAAGTTGCCGTACGCCTGAGGATTCACAAGTTCGTTGCCTACCTTTTAAGAACCTATACACTCCATTTTTGAAGAACCTCATACTGTAGTCCCTAGGGAAAACCATGTATAGTCGACGACAAAGATATGTTTACCTACACTTTTGCACTAAGTTGGCTTAAGAGTTACAAAGGATTAAGATGAGTTATGAGAGGTAGGGCACAGCGTTGACCATCACGCTTGAATCTGGGGCAGCCCAACTGGGGAAGTACCTCCTCCTTACAGAAGACCACAGCCATAATAGCACTGCTACCTTTCAGGTATGTAGTGCTGTGTTCCTGGTGGTGAGTAAGGTTCCCAGAGCTCCAACTCCCCTTAAAGGCCGGCGCTAGTGACTCCCCTGGTGTTGCGGGTGCCCATGGGCGACGGTAATTGGCTTAACACCAGGCAATCCGTCTGCTCGTTTGTCGTCTATGACAAAAAAAAAACATATTTGACGTCGAGTGTATATAGCTATGTTTCTCGTTTTTCAGGATATAATTGTTAATTTTTATTTCAGGAGCTAACAGATGATTGCATCAATCAATTCTTAACTAGCAACCTAGAGGAACTGCGCATCCGATTCAACAAGCGAATCACAGGGCGATTCTTAAACAACATCAAATCCGAACATCTCACAGTTCTCGAACTAAAACACTGCAGAACTTTCAAATTCCCTTATCTACTATCGGCGTCTAATCGTTTAACAAATTTGTCGAAATTTGTATTTTGGAAACGTAATCGGAGCAAAATCAAAATTCGGGAGCAACTTCATTTGCTATTAAATAAAATGCTTAAACTTAACAGTGTTAGTTTCTCTGTACATGATCTGCTAAATAAGTATGACGCGGAACGAAGTTTGGAGGAGAGTAATATTTTGTTCGAGTCGGTGTGTCGACTCCGAATGTTGAGCCACATTGATGCCAACTTCGAAGTGTGGGATCATCATTTGGAGGCTTTGGCGAGGAGCTGTGATGTCGCCGGGGTGCATTTATATTGCGATCGTGAGTATAAGTTTTTTATAAATATTTTGAGACTTAAACTAATCGATCTAATTCTGTAACTAAGTACAGGTCAATGGGGGTAAGACCGGCATGTTATATTTGTAAGGGAAGTCCGTCATATGACAGTAAGTACCTATGAGGTAATGTAGGAAATTGATTGGTAGACGGTCTTTCCAGATAGACGGTCTTACCCACATTGACTTAAATATGCAACTAAGAACAAATCTAATTATCTTTTTATTATTATTTTGATTTGCTTTGATTTTTAAGTAGTAATACTATATGAACCGGTAAAAATAAACAAGATTACATATAGCGTGATAAATAAATAAATAAAATAATAAATAAATATTTCGGGACAATCTGACACAAATGGACCTAGTCCTACGGTAAGCTCAGTAAGGCTTGTGTTGTAGGTACTAGACGACGATATATATAATAGATAGATACATATAAATACTTAAATACATAGAAAACAACCATGACTCAGAAACTAATATCTGTGCTCATCACACAAATAAATGCCCTGACTGGGAATCGAACCCAGGACCATCGGCTTCATTAGGCAGGGTCACTGCCCACTAGGCCAGACCGGTCGTCAAAATGTCGACGGGTTCCGCTGTGTACGGGTGGCCCAATCGGTTAAGGCGCCAGCCGCGACGGCTGCAGATGCAGGTTCAAATCCTGCCTCGAACGCCGCAAAACACCGCCTAGTCGCTTTTTCATTTTTTTTCGTGTGTGTACAGATGTGACCCGCCGGGGTCTGAACGCGCTGTGTCGCCTCCGTGGGCCGAGGTTGCACGAACTGAGCCTTCGCAAAACCCGCATCACTGTGGAAGACTTGGTCTCTGTGATATACTCCTGTCCTCAACTGGGAGTAAGTTTCTTACTATAGCTTTTGAACATTTCCATTTCAGCCGTATGCAGTCCACTGCTGGACACAGGCTTCCCACAAATATGACTTGTATCATCTTGGGGGTAGTTGGCGAACGCAGTAGCTGTAGATTGGGTTTCGACGGACGTTGCTACCCGTCCGTAGGATTTTTCCCTTTGTCGCCTCTTACGACACCCGCGGGAGGAGATAGGTGGTGCTTAGGGTTTCTTGTTTCTCGCCTCATTTTTTTTCTCGAGTTTCGAGAAATCCCGATTCCAATTTCTCGAGTTATCTCGACTCTCGAGTCTTTATTTCTTTAGTAAGAAATTGTAAATTAGAGCATGTTCACGAAAAAATGTAGCCACCTTTGTATGAGCTTCCACCGTTATCTGGTGGGTCCATGTAGTGGAAACAGTCATCGAATTACGAATTTGCTATCACACAAATAAATGCCCTGACCGGGATTCGAACATGATTTGATATTTAAGATGATTTTTGTTTCAGTGGCTTGACATCTCCGACTGTCCCCTGCTAGAGTCGGCGGTGGAGCGAGTCGCGGCCGCGCGTCGCGACATGAGGGCGAACTTGCCCCACCCTCCGCCACTGGGGCAATGCCGGCTGAGGCTGGTGGTGAAAAGATGGGATTTCAACGGGAACACGGACGAGCTAAAAGTAAGTTAATATTTCAGGACATTACACAAATGAATTGTAAACTATTACGACTAATATAAAAATATTACATACATATATAATAGTCTAGTTGACTGTTTTTTTTATTCAATCAATCAATCCTTTTCGTTCTAGGGAAGAAATGTCCCTAGAACGAAAGGGATTGATTGATAGAATAAAATGTCTTAAAACTACACAAAAGCCAGAAATTAGCGTCAAAGTCTGACATTCGTATTTCCCGCGAAGACGGGCCAGATTTCTGTAGAAATGATCACACAGTTTGGTGTTATTTTTGGTTTACTTTTAGACAGCTGGGCTGGCTAAAAGACAACCAAAACCTACTTAATATAATACAGGCACTTCTAGAGAAATCTGGACAGAGAAGAGCGGTTCAAACGCCCGAATAATAACCCAAACGCTCCTTACAAAATGATAACGTATGACGTCACTTATTCCTAGCCGCGCTCTCTAAAGTATGGAAAAATAATTAAATTGCTATTTGGACCGCGATATATTGCGTTTATGAATATAGATGCCGTACAATTTATTATGCAGTAAATCGTGAGAATTTGATAGGTACCACGGTTTATTGAAATTTCGCAAATTAAAAATGCTGATCTTTTTAAATTTTGTAAACGTGATACCTTTAAATCAAATAAGTATTTATATTCAATTTTATTTTTAATTGATTGTATTCGGTATTGTGAACCAATTTCACTTAATTTTGTTGCAAAATGTAATACGTGTCAACATCCCTATTATTACTGGACATTCTTACTCCGTTTAGACATGCTGGCTCGCCACTCGTCTAGCGAGCGAATAGCGTCGTCGAAACGTTCGACGAGGCATTTCCTATACAAAAACGCGATGCCATGCGAGGGACGAGAGGAATGGCGAGACGTCCGCGTACACATGCGTGCTCGTGTTTCGCCTCGCTACTCGTGCGAATGTGTGGCGGTAGCATTACATAAATTGACTGACAAGGAAGGGTACCCAACTGTCCGACTCCGGTTTGATTTATTTTGATATAATTATGTTATAAAGTAGTCTAAAATAACTGACACGTATTTTTTTAGCTTTTTGGAGAAAATGTCCTTCAAAGTACTGAAAATGTACCAAACCTTCCAACTCCTATAGAAAGTGATGCTCGAGTAACTTGCTAATTAATGGCTGATTTAAGTATATGTTTGAGAACAGGAATAAATAATAGGCACGTTTTTTTATATTAGCTTGGTCTCAAAATTTCCGAAAAATCACTTGTTTTATGTACGTATATTGATCTTAAAGGCCGGCAACGTACTTGTGACTCCTCTGGTGTTGCAAGTGTCCATGGGCGGCGGTAGTTGCTTACCATCAGGCAATCCGTCTGCTCGTTTGCCTCCTATATCATAAAAAAAACATCTTTAGCGATGAGTAATTCTAAAACATCAAATTTCAATTATTGTGAAAAAATTTGTTTTGCCCTATATAATAAAACACGTCATCGTCATCATCACCATCTCAGCCATAAGAGTCCATTGCTGAACATAGGCCTCCCCCTTGGGCCTCCACGTGTACAGGTTGGAAGCGGCCTGCATACAGCGTCTTCCGGCGACCTTAATGAGGTCTTCTGTCCATCTTGTGGGCGGACGTCCTACGCTGCGCTTGCTAATCCGTGGTCTCCACTCGAGCACTTTTCGACCCCATCTGCCGTCTTTGCGTGCAATGTGGCCTAAAATACTATGTGACCTATAAAGCACCTGCTCATTATTTTATCCTGTTCTCAAACGGGTGTCGTAAGGGGAAAACCCTTTTGGACCCGGGTATGTCCTTAAACTACGTCCAACAATGAGAGGTAGGGCACAGCGAAGTACCATCACGCTTGAATCTGGAGCAGCCCAACTGGGGAAGTACCTCCTCCTTACAGAAGACCACAGCCATAACAGCACTGCTACGATTCAGGTATGTAGTGTTGTGTTCCTGGTGGTGAGTAAGGTTCCCAGAGCTTCAACCCCCCTTAAAGGCCGGCAACGCGCTTGTGACTCCCCTGGTGTTGCGGGTGCCCATGGGCGGCGGTAATTGCTTACCATCAGGCAATCCGCCTGCTCGTTTGCCACCTTTGTCATAAAATAAATAAAATAAAAAATAAACCGGAAGGATGAGCATCCGACGGTTTTACCCCTTACGACACCCGCGGGAGATGACGTGGTGCTATTCTCACCACATCCCTGTTTTTTTTGTTATTTGTTGTATTTGATGTTCGCAGGATGTCGTGGAGGTGATGTACTCCAGTGACGTCTACTCCAGCATCAGTCGCCAGTACTAAGACGGTACTGCCTCGCATGGCCGAATACTTAAATATTAATTTTATGTTAAATATTTTTTTTAAGTGATAAGTTATGATATTTTTAAACGAAATATTCTGTAAATATTTCTATTTCTTTTTAGTATTTGTTGTTATAGCGGCAACAGAAATACATATTTTCTATAATATACATACTGAATAAAGGTTTTTTTTTTTTGTTTTCAACCCCGCTTGTTATCAAACCAATCGGTCGCTTTTATACTTACCGGCCTCGTCCACGACACGATTCCGTCACGACACGTCCACAATGGAGCCAGAATTGAACCTTACCACTCAGATTCGGTTGAAAGCGTAAACTCAATAGGAGTATTCCAGTACAAGTCAAGTCAGTTGCGGAAGGGTTCTGGATTTTCCCCAGGCTATACCTTCCCCCTACCAAGGCTCGGATACCGGTTAAATTTTAAAACTGTTATTATGTACCTACTTCCCGCAAAACCTTTTCATTTCGGTTTCACTCGCGAAACCGTTATTTTTAAACCGGTTTTTGTGAAACATTTTCATAAAGTTCTTGTCAAGTTAACCGGTTTGGAACTTTAAAAACCGGTTTATTAAAAAAGAAACATAGGTTGCTAGTAGCAATTTGGCACGTGTCTGTATTTACGCGGCACACGCGGCATACCGGCCATCGTCAAACGTCGAATAAACCGATTTATTTAGGTTTTAATAAAGTTCTTCAAACTTTTAACCGGTTTTAACCGCTATTTTTTAAACCGGGTCCGAGCCTTGCCCCCTACACAGTCTGCTCTAACATTCCGAATGGTTTATAGAAAATACATACTTCCTATTTTGTAATTTTTGAAGATTAGTACACAAGTACTAATCATCACATTTTTCACATATTTATGTTCTCCATGAAACTGAACCTTTTGTCAGAAATTGAAGGGGTTTAAACAAAGACAATTGGAGTTTTCTTGTATTTTCAACCGAAATTACGGTAACTAATACAGAATAAGCTTATATTTTTGTTATAAAGAGTGGCCTGTAAAGCAAAACTATAGTGAACTATAGTGATTTTATTGATTGGATTGAAATGTTACATTTTGGGCTGCAAAAGCGAGAGTATCTTTGTCCTTTACTGGCGTACGCGGATGCGTGCTCCAGTCATTATTCCTCCTAGCATTAGAGCGATAGACTGCGAACATCGAAATTCATATATTGCGAGCATTTTTCTCTTTTACTCTAATTAAGGCGTTATGAGAGTCACAGAAACAATCGTCTGAAATTTACAAATATCGTTTTTCGCGGTAGCACCGCGCCGCTGACATCCCGCCAAAACTAGCTGTCAACGTGCTAGTGATGGGCAATGTCACTAGAGATGTTCCGTATCGCCACATTACCGGTTAATACAATAAAACAATGACAAACTAACAACAATACCATTTATTGGTTATACAGGTTCTTACATATAGCAACAATCAGGATAATTGAATTTCGGCTAACGGGTACAGTGGGTACAGTAACCAACGGTAAGTTAGGTATATTGCTTCTAAACACTAAACTCGTCGAAACACTATAGTCTAGATTAAGTATTCGATGAACTTAAAATATCACAATAATTAATAAGTAGAGACACGTAAAGAGTAGACTGCTAATCGCCACAAGTAACGTTTCTAAAATTACAAAATTATTAGTATTGATTAGGTAAGAGTTAACTCATTCAAAATAATGTACATGGTAATAAAATATCCAGTTTAAAAAAATAGTTGAAATGGGAACGACCATGTTAGCTTAAAATCATATATAAATATGCATTGTTTATTAAGTAGTATAATAATTAAAAAAAAAAATTGGAATATTTATTACATTCAACCTAGCCTTGATAGCTTATTTTTAGGTAGATATATAAAATCAATTATAACTCATAATTATAAGATAGGATCAGATAACTATATCATCAGCTGCCAAGTAAAACTTACATCAGTGAAATTATTGAAAAACTAACCATGTTACAGATGTAATAAAGTGAATTGTTACTCCAATTTTGGAAGGAATTTAGTAACTTGACAAGATATTAATTTGTCTGGTTCTTTGACTGTATGTCATAATATTAACAGATGGCTTGAAACTACGACATTTACAAGGAATTGACTTACATAAAAATGAACAAAATACACTATTTTTACAGACGTAATTTTAAGGGGAGATCAGCAATCGTTTTTATTGACGTGTCTCTTTTTTTGACCGTTAGTAAATTCCCAGTGATTTAGTGCTCCCATCTGTTGGCGAGTAGCGGTACTTGTTAGGAGTTGTTGGCACAGAACGGTCGCTTAAACTAGCCTTAAATGGAAGACATTTAGGGAAGACTCTTGTATTTTGTCGCTGAATGCCATTTACGTTTTGACATTGAAAATATATTTTCTTTTACACATAAACATTTAGTCCCGTACATACTTCGAAACAGCAGAATAAGCCAAATATCAAGCAGAGGACATAAAAATCTTTGTTTAAAAAATTTAAAGTAATTAACATTAAATTCTTAATTAATTTGCACTAAATAAGTCGCTCTTTCTGTATTGTATTGTTAAACAATAAATTACAAGAATTTTTAAGCAGGTAACTCACGTTTAATAAGTAATAATTGCTGGAATTATTCTATAGATAGAATTATCATGATTGAATTTCGCGGTAGTTTTGTGTTTCAAAAATCAAGTAATGTTGTTTTTCCTTTGCTGTCCTGTCGGGGAAGAAAAATAGTTCAAAACGAATGTGTTTTATCTTAATAGTTCCAAAAAAGCATATATTATTTAGCAATAACTTATTTAAATACGATTCTCGCAAAAATAAATTCAAACTCTAGCATACTATATCCCTCGCAGTCGTCAGGCACACTACCTATTTACATTTAATTTATTTATAATTTGACAGATAGTTTCATCGTAACAATTGAAAATAAACGACTTTTAGTCGCAAACACTCTAAAACATTTATTTCAAAGATACGAAACGCTTAGTTCATCTACTCGCCACTAGGTGGCGCTATCAGTTGGAGAATACGAATTCTTATTTGTTAAAATCAAAACATCTTGTGTAGTTGAAATTCAATAAGTATAAAATAAAGTTATACCTTTAGGAAAATAATCTAGACATTAACAACTTTTAAATACATCAAGAAGTCAAAACTTGAGACAACATACATTATAATATAGCATTATCTCCTTCCCTCCTTTCTATTCTACGAGTACTATTGTCATCGTCACATTTCGTATTGTCTTATATGTACATATCCTTAAGTTAGAAAAAAAAAACATTTAAAAGGAAAAATAAATGTAGAAGATGCCATTAAGAGTTACTGGCCTTTGGATATGACCAAGAGTGCCTAAAAATCGTAAAGAGATTGCATATACTTGAGAAATTTGATGGGTTCCGCCGTGACCCGGAGGTCTAGTTAGTCATGGCACCAGCTAATGCTGAAGAGGCAGGTTCAAATCCTGACTCAGACACATTTTTTAAAGTATATGACATCTTTTTTAAATTATAAATTACAGAAGGCGCAAAATAAGTGCAGAGTAATAATGAAACAGAAATATTACAAGAAATATTAAAATAAAATAATACACAATTAACAGTTAATACATTTAGGAAACCGATTAATAATTATTGCTTATATCTATTTATTTATAATACTGGCGAATGACGGCGCAATTAATTATTATTATTTATTGCGTTTATACACAATAATATATTTTTACTATATATATTACTTACCTATAAGTACCTCAATATAGTGCCAATTAAATGAAAAAAAGACACTAATAGTACATTTCGATACTAGTGAAAAAAAAATTTTTTTTGTCGAGGGTGAACGTTGGAGCCCGAGTGAAACGAGGGTGACAATCACCCGAGTATTAAAGAAGTTTTTACACGCGTATCGAACCTAATTTTTCATAGCAAGTGCTTTAAAAAGTGAAATTTACGCACGCGTGCGAAAAGTGCACTTTTTAAGGCACTAGTTAGGAAAAGACATTTTTAGGGTAATCAAGACAAATAAAATTCATATTTTTTTCCACTCAATTTTAACAGTTTTTTCCGAAAAGCGACATTTACCACACAACATGTAAAATATACTTTTAATTGGCAAAATGGGAGATATGTTTTGTATATATGACTGATACATCATTACATTCATTTTATTTCTAAATATAATTTATCTAGGTACGCTACGCTACGCGTAATATTTCAACAATTATCAAACGATATTATTAAATATTTTTATTCAAAGCAATAAAATTCGCTTCCAGCTAGCACATTAATAAATATGCAAAAAATAATAATTTAGGCCTTATTATGGAAATTTCTTACTTATTACCAGAGCCCGGAATATTCACAGCATAAAAAAAACTGTCGCAATTTTATTAGTGTTTAAAACATTTATTTATCGATATCGATAGTGACACGATTTATATAATCATTAATTTATCGATATTCTCTAGGGATAGAGTTTCGTTTATCACTATAAAGCCTTTTATGTATATTTAACCATCGTTCAACTTTCGACGTCAAGCGGGCAAATTAATTACTAAAATAGCACATAAAGCAATCTGACTTACTAAGTACTTTCTTTGCATATTTTTTTCAAGTTTGAATATAATAGGTACTATTATTGACAAGTCTAAATGATAAACAAAAATGAAACAATAACATTATATAAAACAAACTAAAAACTTATAGTAAAACTGCCCTACGTCTCGATAAATAATACTCGATATCGATAATATAATAATAATGCGACAGTTTTTTGTTTTGCTGTTAAAACTCCGGGCTCCGCTCATTATAATATATTTGATTTACTTACAACTATAGAAAATATATTTCCATTGTCAAACATTCATATTTAGATTATAGGAAGACATTTAAAACATGTATAATATATGATTTATTCTAATATAATTTTATAGACGGTTCAGAATATATAGTCAGCCAAACATAGAACCTACTAATAGACAATCAATAAATACAAGTTTTTTTTAACAATTGTGTATTTTTTTGTAGATTCCCGCGTCTATATTTTTTGCCATTTTAATTTTCTACTTTTACTTTAGGCGTCATAGATTATTATAAAAGTATATTATTTTTTGTTTTAGGAAATGCTAGGCATTGTTTTCTAAATCTTGTTAATATAAAACATGTGATAGTGGACCTCTAGACATATCGACTATGAGCGTGGGCACACTAGCGGCGTTTCCATAGAAAATTGCACGCTGCGGATACGCAGCGTTCACGCGACGTGTCGACGATGGAATCGCTAGGAAAACGTCGAGTGACCGCCGCCAGTGTGGGCCCTATATCATTGCAATTCCTTCAACTTTAGCTTAAAATCCAATGTCAGTTGAGCATTATCTATCCAGCTAGTCTCCTAATAATTCTTTATCAGGCATTACTTTAATAATACGGTTTTATGCTTTAAAAGTCCAGGTAACTAAAATGTAGGGAGTTGTATGATTACGTGCTAGTGCGATATAATTAAACGTGAGTTTATCCGTTTGTAACTATTTAGTAGTAACATGCATGGCTCACAACAGTTTTAATTATATTAACCTACGATCTCATACATTCCAGCCACAATATTACGATTAAAGAAATGTCATATCTTAGTCGTACCATTATAACATATTTTAATATTTTAACAAATTAAAACAATATTTTAGTCGTAATATTAGATTTTTAATATTTCAACGATAAATATGAATAACAATCAACTTATAAAGTTGTTTTTGTTATTATTAAACAATAACAAATATCTGCCTGAATAGCGGGTCTATGCCATCCTTAGTCCATTAGTCTTTAGCCAGTCTCGTGCAAAACTATTTTCCATGTCTTCATAATCTTTAATAATAGCAAATGACATTTGACATTAAAAAAAAACATATTAATAGATAGGAAGATGTCATTCGTTTAATACAATGATTGCTTGACATTTCGATTATATTATTTATTATTTCGATCGAGAACCGAGATTTCCCGGTGGTAAATAGATATGCACTACATTGGCGGATCTGTCTGGACAAAACTATCAACAAATCCGGTGAGCGATCTTGTTAGCTCATACTGAATGTAATGATTCCTCTACATGATACTAGCGCTAGCGAGATGGCAATTAGATGGTTGAAACGCCATGATGGCTACAGTCAGTTGTGATCTAATATGGCCTACCTTTGATGTGCGGCCGAAATACAGATGTGGCCATACCATCGCCATCCAGCCTGTAAGTCATCCGACACAACCCTCTCTACATGCTGGCCGATCTTAGTGGACCATTATCTAGAGACTGCAAAGGAGCCATAATGATTGGTAAGTCTGCAGATACGAGGCGTGACCGGCGGATAAACTAACGAAGTTCTATTTTGACGATATAAATTCTACATTACACGTACTTAGTTCTGAAGACTACAGATACAGCAAAGACTCCGTGACCCATACACCAAAAGTTTACATAATCCCCAATTCGTTTTAAGTTTCGACTTTAAATTAATAATTTTTAAGCACTGCTTGCTATGATCATTACTTAACAGTTTCAAGGAATTAAAATCTATAAAATATGTAATTTTCATTCACCTACATCAAACAAGTTTAATAAAACTTGGAAATTGTGAGGCGCAGTTCCAAGTAGCTCATTTAGTAGACTAGAACCTTTATCTACATTTTACAACGAACGTTTGTGAGTAAAAGTTAAACGCTACTTATTCATTGAAAAGATACCAGTTCTGCAGAAAGGTGTGTCAAACGGATCGACCTTTAAATACAAATATTATTTATATATTTCCTATACCTTGATAAAATGTTCAGACACTGAGACAATTTTACTAAGCAGAATAAACTGGTAACTATTGTCGAGACGAGCTCCTTAATCCACGAGAATGTCATGTCCCAGCCGGTCCATCTCAGCCAGGAGGAAGTCCACGTCCTTCTCGGTGACGGCGGCCGAGCTGATGATGTTGCGGAAGAAGTTGGGGCGGCGGTCGTCCGGCTGGTAGCCCACCATGATGGTGCCGGCTTGCATCATACGGCCTTTAAGCTTGGCGCAGACCTGAAGTAAGACTTGAGTTTAAATCTTACACAAATCGAACTACGCTTGGCTTGTGTTGTGACTAGAGGCGGCAACATATTTTTTTTCTTGGAGAAGACAAGAGTTAAAAAAGGCTTTCCTTTTCTAAAGAGCCCAACAATATTAAACTAAAACTTCGGAAAAATTTGCTAAGCCGGCAGAAATCGGTAAGGAGTATTCCGTTATTATGTGAGTTTTTCGGAACTAAAGTACGAAATATCATTTGATATTTACTAGTCGCTTTTCGGTGCAGGAAAACACCGCGAGGAGACCGGACTACTCCCAATTACTTGTAGGTCTATATACCCTCTGGTTTGGTAGGTCAGATGGCAGTCGCTTTCTTTAAACTAATACCTAGGCCAAATCTTGGGATTAGTTGCCAAGATTAGAACCCAGGCTCTCGTGAGCCTTGGCAAAATGCCGGGAGAACGCGACCTTACACAAATCTTGCTATAACGAAATGCACGCTATATATAATGTCGATACCAGGAGTCAGTTTTTGATGCTTGCAATCGGATTGGCAGTCATTTATAGTTTGACACAAGTCGTATGCTAATGGTGTATTAAAATGATGCTGGTACAAAAAGCTGTTCAGCTAGGGCTCCTGGCACCATTAAACTTGTCTATAACACCTTGGTAAAAAAAATCCACTTCTTTTGACCATCCGACACTCCTCGCAGCTGACGCGGTAGACACTAAAAGCTAACGTTCACCTCGGGCTATAGGATCCATAGAACTGGTCTCCGACAATATACCTTGCCAAGAAGAATCTCCTTCTTCTGGTCATGCGGCACTCCTCGCAGCTGGCGCGGTAGGTACCAGAAGCTGACGTTCACCAGCTCAGGCTCCAAGATCAGGTGGAACTTGTCGCTCTGCTCCTTGATGCGGCGCACCATGTACTCGGAGAGCTCCATCAGACGGTCCATGTGGCGCTCGAAGCCAGACGTACCCTGGGGAGGCGAGGAAACAGTTGAGTTATGAGTTACAACTTGAGAAATTATGACAGGATAAGTCTTTATTGTCATGTAGCCACAGCTTGATGCTAATTTAGGATTTATTATTCTCTTTGTCTGTTGACTGTCTGTCTATTCGCCTGCCTATCTGTCTGTCATTGAGTCTTTGTGTCTATTCCTCGCCTATATTCCCGCGCCACTGAACCACAGCTTGATGCTAATTTGGGATTTATCAGTCTCTTTGTCTGTTCATCTGACTGTCTGTCTGTCTTGCGTCTTTCTGTCTATTCATCTGCCCGCCTACCTTCCCGCGTCACAACAGTTACAGCTTGATGCTAATTTGGGATTTATTAGTCTCTTTGTCTGTTCATCTGACTGTCTGTCTGTCTGTCCGCCTACCTTCCCGCGCCACTGCAACCACAGTTTGAAGATGTCGTTGTGGCGTCCACACTGGATGACCTTGTCCCCGGTGTCGAAGCGAGGGTCGTAGATCTTGTCCGTCATGAACAGGTACTCGGCCGCCATCTCGTTGCAACTCAGCAGGATGCCCTGCGGACAAATTATAACCTTATTATTGTAAATTAAACAAATATTTATTTGTCTTCCCGCAGTCAAACTGTTTATGCAGTTTTGTGGGGCAATGTTTTAAAGAATATTGTTATTACTGTACCACGCTCAGTGTAGTGGCCCGACATATATGGCTTGTCTTGGACAGTTTTTTTAGCTAGTTTTGAATGTTTTTAATGGAATGAGTTGTTAGGTTAGTATATTTTGTACTAGTATTATAATATATCTGTGCTCTCGTCTTGCTTATCCAAGGTGGCGCGTTTGTGTTGAATGTGCTCTCAATTAAAATATACAAAATAAAATCAATACTTTTATTCATCATCAAATATCACACGATTTAATAACGAAAAGTCTAAAATTGAGAGTATTCAGAAGTGTACTCAATTAGCAAGTAAAAAATTAAATTATATCAGTTTTGTAACGATAATTAAGTATTAAAATTCTATAAATAGGTACTTAGATTTAGTGATCGTTCACAAACTACAAATAATATCACAATCACGATTTAAAAAAAAAACAAAAGTTAAATTTCCATACAGGTTTCATGCTTAATTATATTCACTAAACTGAAATAATTTAATTTTTTACTTGTCACACCTATTGAGTAACCTAATTTCTGATAAGTGATAACTCCCTATTGTAGGTAGCGCCCTATATTTATTTATACGTCTGTGTTCGTAAAATTAGTCTTCTCTGTATGAAGGCATGCTAATCTGTCCCCCTCTAGGAGGAATAATGACTGGAGAACGCATCCGCGAGCGCCAGTAAGGGACAAAGATATTTTGGCTTTTGTGGCCCAAAATGTAACAATTTACTATAGTTTTGCTTTACATGACATTCTTTATAACATAGATATTAGCCTATTCTGTATTAATTACCGCAACTTTGGTTGAAACCCCAAGAAAACTCCAATTGTATTTGTTTGTTTCCCTCCAACTTTGACAGTTCTTAAGGGACCAGTTTGGAGGGAACAAAAACATGTGAGACTATGACAAGGACGTACGAAAATAGCGCCGTCTTTGCCATACCTATGGAAAGTTACATAAGACCATCCCTTTCATCGTGGTATTATTATTAGCACGCTTCGTCTAGGTTAATGGTATGTCTATGGTTCCCCCCATAAACATCTGTCCGTGACAGATAGCGCATTTGCATAATCTGTTTGGCGACGATGCACCCGCATATATTAGTCAATAATGTACATGTATTTTGAAAAATCAATTTTATTTTCCATTTTACAAAATTTGCGCCGGGCACAACTCAAAGGGGGCTTTTTTTGACTAGGCTTCAGTTAGTTTAAACTTGTAATAAATTTGTAATATTACAGAAATAAATGACCAATTAATAAAAAAAAGTTTTTTTTACAAAACATATATATGTATGTTCTGTAAAATGGAAAAATATAATTTATTTAGTTGTAAAATTGAAAATATTTGTGTAGTTAGTTAGAACGACACTACAAAACTTCGTCGTGTAGGTAAACTGATTTTGATATTCAACTTGTAACCTTGTGGGGGGTCGTGACTGTAGAACTTTTACGCCCCAACTCCAGTTTTGTATAAGACATTTTTTTAATCTATTGCAATGTGTAGAGCTTGATACTGAATAGAAATAACCTATTTTAGAAGAAATTTTGTTCAAAGCATTTCTTTCGGAAAATTCTCAAAACTTTAGCAAATTATTTAATACAAACAATTTATACGCCATTTATTCTACTCTATAATGAAACTAGCTTCCCTTCACTTTAAATTCCTCCCGAAATTCCTCTAAAGCATTCCATCACACACGTTAAAAGCCAAATATCAACCTTAAAGTAATGAAAATACGTTTCAAAATATGATGAAGGATGTTTTAAAGTAATTGCCAATAGATTTTCAACCGTATTTGAATGTGTTAAGGTGGTAATTAGTTTATAAGACACCAGAACTTGTAAATGTCAGAACAGTATGCCAAATAATAAATTCTTGCAACCCCGCCCCCACGAGTTATGAAGAAGGAAGGGCGGGGAAACGCTGTTGTCGATACTTTTGTAATTGTCGATAAATTTTTAGAAAATACCGACAGAGCGTATGAATCTACTTTATATGATGAAGAATGAGTCTTGCTAGCCTCATATAGTCCCGAACACTGTTTGATTATTTGTCACAATATCTGTCACGCTCTAACAAGTATGTAAGTGCGAAAGTGACAGATAACGTGATTGATGATAAAATGGCAACCATGTTATCAGTATTGGTGTACAAATTATTGGTTCTTATATCAATCACTGAACGCTAAACTTAAGTGGCAGTGGGTGAGATACATTGCACACAGAATTGATGGGCGTTGGGACGTCCTTACCTTCCTACCTTGCTAACCTATTGTTTTATTGAGGTTAATGTCGAACTTTTATTCATTACTGTCTATTTTAGTTTGTAAAATAATTACCTATCACACGCGCTCAACTATCACTGCATTCACTGCCAAGTCAACTCATGCCGACATGAATGTCGAATACGTGAACACATCGTTCGTCTCACTGCTCGTTTCCTTTCACTCGTGCTCGAAATATCGCCACCGACACGAGCGAGACGTCCGAGTACACAGGCATGCTCGAGTTTCGTCTCGTTATTTTCCTCGTTGTTCGTGCGAATGTATGGCCGTAGAACTAGAGTAATCTCAATATAGCAATCCAGGAACATAGTGAATTGTGATAAACACACATAAACGCCCTTAACAGGATTTGAACCCGAAGATCCTTAGACTCATTTCATATCTAATTAGCCTTTAATATTTGTAATTTAAAACAAAACGTAATTACCTCAACAGACGCAGTTCCCTGGCCGATCTTCAATCTTTTATCTTTTTTTTTCGCAACGATAAACTTTTTATCGATACTTCCGCACCTAGTGGCTGCCTTTAATGAAATTCCGCCGACACTTCGTAACATATGTTGCCAATTCACCCTTCTCTCCCCACCCAACCAGAATTCAACCTTATAATCACTGCACTAAGCTCAATTTTCTTTAAACTTAACGTGGCAGTTACGTCCAAAAGGTTTTAAGCATTTGTAACTCGCTTAAGGTTGAGTTTCATTTAGAAAATCATTTATTACATTATTTTCTTCATTTTCGTTTCAGTTGAAGCTTATGCGTTGGTGTTAAGGTTGGTTATCGCGTGTTCTAGATGTTTAGAAATGGACATTAGTTGCAGGCTTGCGTTTGTGACTTGAATAATCGTTGTTTAATGTCTCGAAGCTAATTTGGGATTTATTCGGCCATTGTCATAATAATTCTTGCTGAATATGACAGATTTAAGTAATTATAATAAATAATAAATAATATGACACAAATCAACCTAGTCCTACGGTAAGCACAGTAAGGCTTGTGTTGTAGGTACTAGACGACGATATATATAATAGATTTTTTATTTTAATTTTATTTTATAATACATAGAAAACACCCATGACTCAGGAACAAATATCTGTGATCATCACACAAATAAATGCTCTGAATGGGAATCGAACCTAGGACCAACGGCTTCATAGGCAGGGTCACTACCCACTAGGCCAGACCGGTCGTCAATTATATCACATTCGGTATCGACTCTTGGTCCGTGGAGTCAGAGCTAGGACGAATCCGTATTAGAAAACAGCGGCGCCGCAAACAACGATATTCGCAAATTTCGGACGATTGTCTCTGTCACTCTCATGACACATTAATTGGAGTAAAAGAGAAAGATGCCCGAAATATATGAACTTCGATGTTCGCGGTACCGCTGACTGGAGCACGCATCCGCGTACGCCAGTAAGGGACAAAGATACTCTCGCTTTTGTAGCACAAAATGTAACAGTTCACTATAGTTTGCTTTACACGACACTCTTTATAAAAAAATATAAGCTTATTTTGTATTAATAATCGCAAATTATTTCATTTTTTTTAGCCGTGTGATGCCGGCTGACTAGAATAGCACCACCGCATCTCCTCCCGCGGGCGTAAGAGGCGACAAAGGGAAAAATCCTACGGACGGGCAGCAGCGTCCGCCGAAACCCAATCTACAGCTGCGGTCGCCGACCCGCGTGCCAAGCGTGGCGACTATGGCAACTACCCCCAAGATGATATAAGTCATATTTGTGGGAGGATAAGTCATATGTCCAGCAGTGGACTGCATACGGCTGAAATGTATGTATGTAATGATGGACTCAAGTTCGAGTCTCGTCTGAGGCAGTGATGAAGTTACCGGGATCTTGAAGTGTACGGTGGAGCATTGCAGCAGGGTCCCCATCAGCTTGTGAGGGTTCCACGTCACGGAGTCAGCCCTGCACAGAACACATAAGTAATAAATAAATAATAATTTAAATAAAATTTGACTCGCAGTGGGACTCGAACCCACTAGCGCAGTGGACTACCAATTGTGCTATACGAGTACTCGGTACTCCAGTAGTAATTGGACTAATTGGTAGTGCACTGGGCTAGTGGCTGTGGGTTCGAGTCCCGCTGCGAGTCAAAAAAAATCTATTTTTCTTTCGATTTAAATATCGAAGATATTCGCTAGCAGACGTTTCTGCATAATGAAAAATAATTTAATATTATTGCAGAACATTCTTACACATATTGACTGAGCCCCACGGTAAGCTCAAGAAGGCTTGTGTTGTGATTCAGCCAACAATATATATAATATATAAATAATTAAATACATATATAAAACACCCATGACTTAGGCACAAATATCTGTGCTCACAAGTAAATACTAGGATTTGAACCCAGTCCCATCTGCTTCTTAGGCAGGGTCACTACCCACTAGGCCAAACCAGGCAAACCTGGTTTGGCCTAGTGGGTAGCAGTGGCCGCGCGACATTTTTTTTCTTAGGCAAGACGGAGCCGATATGTCTTAGCCTTTTTTTCTTGAGCCCAAGGAAAACCGTAGAACTGCAGTAAAGTTAGTCAAGCTGGCGGGAATCGGCTTGTATAAACACCCATGACTCAGGAACAAATATCTGTGCTCACAAATAAATACTGGGCTTTGAACCCAGGACCATCGGCTTCATAGGCAGGGTCACTATCCACTAGGCCAAACCTTTCGGCCAAACCAGGTTTGGCCTAGTAGTGACCCTGTATCGTTTACAAAGATTTTCCCACAATGTTTGTATTCCATCAGCCATTTTTTCGGCTTAATCATATTAATCTAAAGCACATTATCAGCATAAACCGCAAACCAAACACGATCAGGAATCAATTGGCACCCTTCCGCATTTACATGCACCCTCGACCCTCGACCCCAGGGTTGACTGGGATTATGGCGAGTTCGGGTTCGATTCCTGATAGTACATCTATTAGTTAGAGAATATTTTTTTTTAGTTTATAATTTTTATTTTATTTTTCTTTTAGCGGGGCAACGCAGCCAGCGTCTTTGGCATCATGCCGAAGGGACCTTTTCTAGATTAAGTATAGTTAGTTACTTTTTAGTCATATTATTGTGTTATTATTTGAGTTAATGTTTATAGAATGCTTTTTACTTATCACAAATAAATAAATTTCATTAGGCAAGAAAAAACGAGTGGATATATTCATGTTAATCACTGTGCAGACATAAAATGCTACAAAATTGAAAATATGATAAAATCGTCTTATAGGTAACGAGGAAATGCCGCTAGCATTCTAGGTACAATGCCTCAAGTGCTTGAATAGAATAAGTCTTTATTCGTTGGCACATACTATATAATGTAGTGAGTAGTTAAGTACTCGTAGTTATTATGATATTGTAATTATTGTAAATAAAGAAAATTATTTTGAAAAACATAAATAAAAAAAGCAAGTGTCATAAAATCGTATTAAAAAGTAAAAGTAAGTGTCATAAAAAGTAAAAAACTTAACTGAAGCACCATGTCTATGTAGTTGTGCGGAGAATTAATATGCAACTTACGTCAACATTTGAATATAGAACGCAGACATGCGTGTACACACGTTACTACTACATACCAGGTGCTTTAGCTAAGTTTTTCACCTATACAAATAAATATTTTAATATTTACTGTGGCTCCTTATATCATTTTGTCAAGTACATACTTGCCTATGAAGACTTTATAATACTGTATTAAAAAAATCATCCAGTAATCTTAGAATAACTTTTAAGTGTAACGTGTAATTTGTTTCACGTGGTGTTACATTTTGTCCGTAAAAGTCATCTTTGAAAAAATTGTAACTTTCCCGGGCTTAGAGAAAGAAATAATAACCTTATTTTTTTACGATTGGTGAAATTAACACAACTTAATCTACAGTTAACACAAAAAAAAACAGTCAACATTTTTGGAATTTACAAGTCATAGATTAAAATCTGTCATATGGAAACTTTTATTGTCTTAGATATGCGAGGTGCAGTAGGGTTGAACACACAGCTTTATCTGTGTTGACTCAGGGCGGCACCAACCCTATGCAGCCGAGGGTGCGTGTCACACCGAAAATATTAATCTTATAAAAGTTACATCATTTATCGTAGTTGCAGAATTCGTTATAAATGTGGAAAAAAGAAACAGCCAAGTGTAAGTTAGACTCGCGCACGAAGCTTTCCGTACCATTATCTATATCATCATCATTATCTTCCCCGCGTTGTTTTCTTATGTAATGTAATAATTGTAAATTCTCATGTATATTGTAGGTATATAAGCCCCACTTAATTTAATTTGAATTCTATTTAATAGTGATATATAAAGTGAAAATACAAGTAGGTATTCTGTAAATTCAAGCGTCTATTCGATGTTGTTATTTACGCCGAGCAAACAACGTTATGATAAATGTAAATAATGTTCGCGTTAATAAATACTATCAGAAAACTCCATGAAAAAGTTTTAAATCTAGCTTTAAAATTCTTTATTTATGTAAAGTCTACGTGCAAGAAATTATTGGCGTATTTTGTATATTTAACTCCGAATAACTTTGTCGACTTGCGTATTATTGAACAGTTTCTACGAAAACAAAGAGCTTTAAGTTGATACCAGCCATAAAAGCTAAACAAGAACAAAGAGCCGATTTTTGAAAGTCATGCTTCGAATTCATAAAGCTTGACGAAAATGATCGTACAGAAACGTCTCTTGTCATTATATTTCCATGAAATATATAATATCGATACTCACGATTAATTATTTCAGTGACTCATATTTGTAAAGGTGCGGTTAAACGGCGCGAGGTAGCACGATCCTACGCGAGCCGCGCCGTCCGTGGACGTAATCCAACAAACGTGGATTTTGCTTTGTATTACCCCCCTACACATATTAATTGCATCCTCGGAAAAATGCAACCCTAAATGTCACTTTTCAATTAACTAAACATAAAAGAGGAAAATTAAGTCAAGAAAGCGATAGCCGAGGTCAAAATACGCCAAAATAAGTAAATAATAAATGGGTGACCTGCGTTGCGCGCTCTGTACTATTTGTTTATATGGCGCGTATTAACTCAAAATTCAGCCCCCAGGCTCGAAAAGTCAAAAAAATGGGTCCGAATGTTCCTCACATAATGATGGAATGCTCCTGTTACGCCACGGTGTGAGCGCGGCGTGATGGATGAGAACTCTGCTTTGTTTTTTGCATAATAGGGCCTTAATGAACGCCGAGAGCTCCCAAGGGGGCTTTACTTAACTTTTAACGGATTCTCCAATGTTTGCACAAAGGGACTAATCTGCCGTGCATATGGACGTAATGGTATTGCCGTAAATTGAAAAATAATTTAGACAAACCCACCTGAAGAATTAACTAAAAATATTTACGATACGATATCCCAGCCACGGCTCAGCCTGTGCTGTGGTCCGCTTAGCAACTAATCCTATGATTTGGCGTAGGCACTAGTTTTACGAAAGCGACTGCCGTTGCGTTGTTGGAAGGTCAGTCCAATTAATTCATAGGGTAAACTAGGCCTTATTGGGATTACTCCGGTTTCCTCGCGATGTTTTCCTTCACCGAAAAGCGACTGGGAAATATCGAATGACATTTCATACATAACTTACGAAAACTCAATTGGTAGCCGCCATAAGATATATTGGAGCTGTCGAGGTGGTCATAAATATCTGAACATGCACTTTATCGCCTCGACAATAGAGGTGTAATGTAGGTTTGATTTTATACTGTAACTAGTTAAGTACTTGTAGTTATCGTAATACGATTGTAATTTCTGTAAATAAATATATCCGTCATTAATATACTAATATTATTTGTTTTTACATTAAGCAGAAACGTCTGCTAGCATATCAAAGATATTTAAATCGAAAGAAAAATAGAAAAATTTGACTCGCAGCGGGACTCGAACCCACAACCACTGGATCACTAACCCAGTGCACTACCAATTGTGCTATACGAATGCCAGTTATACCTACGTGTCAAATTTTTCTATTTTTCTTTCGATTTAAATATCTTATATTTATTTACAGAAATTACAATCGTATTAATAACTAGTAGCTAAGTTATAGTTGCGTTGCAATACAACGAGGAAATACCGCCAGCATCCTTGTTACAATGCCTCAAGGGCCTTCTTTAGATTTTATACTGTAACTAGTTAAGTACTTGTAGTTATCATTATACGATTGTAATTTCTGTAAATAAATGTACAGTTATAGAGGTGCTGTTCAGATATCTGTGACACAGATCCGATATTGATGACGACTGTACAAGTCGGGGTTCGAATCTGTAGCCATTAGCGCTTTTAGCGATTCGACAACGTTTCGCGAAATCTCCCAAAGATGTAGGCTGTCACTGGCGCAGGGTGCGAGGGGTACAGATTGACAGCTCCCGGTACACGGAGTCCCTATTCGGGATTGGCGTGACGTGTGAAAACGTCTGCTGTCGGCTTGATCCACGATAGGGTTGTCGATACATAAATAAATATTTCGGGACATCGACCTTGGCCTACGGTAAGCTCAGTAAGGCTTGTGTAGGTACTAGACGACGATATATATATAACAGATGGATATAAATACTTAAATACGTAGAAAACACCCATGACTCAGGAACAATTATCTGTGATCAGATCCTGCCTATGAAGCAGATGATTCTGGGTTCAAATCCCAGTAAGGGCATTTATTTGTGTGATGAGCTATTTGTTCTTCGGTTCAGTGTTTTATATATGTGTCACAATACAAGCCTTCTTGAGGTTACCGTAGGGCACAGTCAATTTGTGCAAGAATGTCCTGAATTTTTAAAAACGATCTGGAACGTTGCCTAAATATGACAAGAGGTCAAGAACTTATTTAATTATTCAATTAAGATGATATTTGTATTGACGATTGAATATAAAATAGAATATTAAAAACTGACTGTAGGTTCTATTAAATGGCCAGACAACAGGCCATTGCGGCAAAACTCCCATTAGCTCGACACCAGTCTATTGTCAAGGCAATAAAGTGCATGTTCAGATATTAGTGACCACCTCCACAGCTCCGATATATCTGATGCTACCGCTACACATTCGCACGAGTAGCGAGGCGAATGGCGAGGCGAAACGCGAGCACGCATGTGTACGCGGACATCTCGCTATTCCTCTCGTCCCTCGTATCGCGTTTTTGTATAGGCAAAGTTTCGTCGAACATTCCGACGAATAGCGAGGCGAGTGACGAGCCAGCATGTCTAAACGTGGTGTTATAGCGACTGTAGATCGCTGGCAACCCTGCTCGCTTGTCGCTCGCTCCGCTGCCCGCGGCTGTTAGCGGCTGATCGATGTGGGCTAATGCCGCGACTCGCAATTAATGGATCATTTTATTCAGATTCGAACTTTGTGAAGGGAAATAAGTAAATATACGTTACAACGTATACACTTTACCTACGGAAAATATTATATTTTTGTACAAAATGTACAGTTTCGATACCCACGATTATTAATCGAATCGAGTACTCGACGGTTAAAAATAGCAGTTATTGTTGGATCAGTACCCACAACACTTCTCGAGCTTATCGTTGCGGTTGAAGCTCTGCGAACCTTACTCACCATCAGGAAGACAACACTACATACCTGAAAGGTAGCAGTGCTATTATGGCTGTGGTCTTCTGTAAGGAGGTACTACCCCAGTTGGGCTGCTCCAGGCTCAAGCGTGGCGGTCATCGCTGTGCCCTACCTCTCATTGTTGGACGTAGTTTAAGGACATACCCGGGTCAGGGTTTCAGCAAGATTCTATTGTGGTTATAAAGTACTGACCTCTCGATGCCGGTGAGACGAGGATGACGGTACTTCTTGGAGAACAGCAAGCCACCGCCCCAGGCCGCCTGTGCAAAAAATAGTAGGTACACTGTATAGGTATAGTCAAAAGGTGCGATCAGGGTTAACCATAATGGCCACAGGAAAGACGGAAATATACCGGGTGCGGCCTGTAATAGGAGCAAAAATTTTAGGGATCGCTTCTACACAACGAACGTAACAACATTTGTTCTACAACTTTAAATAATTGGGTAATTTATTACTTGTGATTTTCTCGAACAAACTAAATAGTATTTTCAATGAACAGCATCCAATAGTCTAGTTGACGTTTAATGTCAGCCTACAAACTTCATAATTTTCGCAATACATTGCTACCTTGGAAAATCTTTTTTTATTAGTATTTATTAAACTATAAGTTATTTTCAAGAGTCGTAGAACAAATGTTGCTACGTTTGTGGTGTAGAAACGATACCTAACGTTAATGCTCCTATTACAGGCCACACCCGGTATGATGACCAGTGCTCGGGAAAAGTCATCGCAGAAACTGATATGGACAAGGAACAAAACTCTAGTCGAAACTTAAGATTATTATTATCAAAAGCGGATATTAACGTAATTTAACATTTGATGAACTTCTCAACTTATCAATTTGTAAAAGATAACATATACTTAAGAAAAAAGCGACGAGGACCTCCGGTGTTCGAGACGGGATTCGAACCCGCATCTCCTATCGCGGCTGACGCCTTAATCAATTCGGCCGCCCGTACAATTTAGTAATCAATTTAGTTTGATAAGCTATGAGTCGCTTCCGTAAACGAACTCAAACGTGTTCAGACATGTAATTTTACGATTTACGAAAGTAGTAAAAAATTACAGTAACCTACTTACGACTCGAACTCAAACGTTTATTCAGTAAGTAGGCCACAAGGGCACTTTTACACATCGAGTATACAAAAGTAAAAGAGAAAAATAAAAACTACACCGGTTCTAACCCTACACCTCTGACCCGAGAAGTATTTTGACTTTTATGACCGGCAAGAAACTCGGTGGGACTTATTTTTTCAAAACAGTATACAAAAAATCTTAAACATACATGCGTAATTCTGTAAGAAAACATATCAACAATTACAGTAATTAAATACCATAAGAAATAATAAAGACGAGTGTTTACACTTGAAAATTTATCGTAAGTCGGTCACGTAAGCGACTTACGCAAGTAAAACTTACTGTACCGCATGTAGACATACCATTTAACTAGACGGAGCGTGCTAATAATAATACCACGATCAAGGGGTGGTCATATGTAACTTTCCATAGGTATGGCAGAGACGGCACTATTTTCGTCCGTCCTTGTCATAGTTTCACACATTTTTGTTCCCCTCCAAACTGGACCCTTCAGAACTGTCAAAGTTGGAGGGGAACAAACAAATACAATTGGAGTTTACTTACATCAACATGCATCCACATATTGTACTTCTGGCAAATGTCAGCGATCTCGGGGAGCGGGTCGAAGGCGCCCAGCACGGTTGTACCCGACGTTGCGTTCACGAAAAACGGCACCTGTAGGGGAAGAGATACTTTGAATTATTCTAGAGGTTTAGGCTGGCTATGGCTAGCCACACTTACAGATCTGAAGCGCTGGTAGCTTAGCGGTAAGAGCTAGACTTGAAATCCGGAGGTCGCAGTTTTGATTCCCCGGGTTATACCAATGAGTGTTTCGGAACTTATGTACGAAATATCATTTTATATTTACCAGTCGCTTTTCGGTGAAGGAATACATCGTGAGAAAATGATAAAATTCAAATTTGACGCATTAAAAAAAAATGGTTATAAGTACGTATCTTTTAACCCTTTATAAGGCAGAGACGATTTGGAAACCACTTAATTAATAAACATTTACAAAGAAAGAACATCCTCTTTTTTATTTAACTATAATGGTTGTATATAGCAAATATATCAGGCTTTCTTTTCTTATTTATACTTTTTCGGTCATAATTTAATTTTAGTGTAATTAATTAATCTAAAGTTTGTGGTCAATGAATGCACTGTGCCCGTTAAGGGAAGCAATCATTTGTCACTGTTTCCATTATACTATTAAAAATACACAAGTCGCTGTATCTAATAATTTCAATTATAGCTCTTGTAATTGCGAGTGGCGAGACTGTTATTGGTATGATAATAAGGTCTAATTTTGATAAATCCACTCTCCATCGTGAATTGCAATATTTGCAATAACTGAACTACGTTGTTTGTAGTATCAGGAAAGTGTATCATTTGCCACTTAAGATTAATAAAATTATAAAAGGTTACATGCTATATCGATAAATATTGTAATTAAAACTATTTGCATGAAGAAGTATTGAGTATTGCATGTCACGTATCTGTCAATGAATAGGTGTATTGGAAACAGATCATCTGAAAACTCGAGTGCACTAACGGGCTGAGTGCATATAATGACCACATGTTTTTATTAATGATTTCGGTTTTTTTTTTGCCTTAGATGTGTTCCCCAGTGCATTACAAACATGGGAGTGTATTTAACTTTCACGTAGCATATCTGTATAACTGCGGCCTTATAAAGGGTTAAATTCGGCGGTAAATTGTGTCGCTAGCGATTTGCACGCGCGTGTTGTATAGAAATCGCTCGTAAACAAAACATATCAAACAGTTTATTACAAGATTTAACTGAAAATACTAAAATATAAAAGTAAAAATGTATAAACAAATTTGACTACACAAAATAGACATACTTTAATATGCTTTCAATACCTAAGCAGTAAGGTAGCTTATATAGTCCTCCACATCGATTTCGATGACGGCGACCATTAACAACTAAGATCATTGATTTTTCCTTTTGTGAGATCTTATGTGGCTGGCCAGACCAAACTTGGTTTTAAAAACTCTGTTACACGGATGGCAGTAGAGTTGACCGGCCGCGTTGTACGTATACACGTAGGAAGGCTTGGGTCTATCTTTGCGTAGTTGACGTTTTACGTCCAAAGTCTGAGGTAGCATTAAGTAATTGATCTTACATTGCCCTTGTCCTTATGCTCGCGCACGCGCCGCTCCAGCTCGGCCGGGATCATGCGCCCGCGCTCGTCGGACGGCACGGCGATGCAGTAGTCCGTGCCCAGACCGCACACCGACGCGCAGGACTTCACGGAGTAGTGGCACTATTGGTAGATAAAACTTAATTATACAAGTGACCAACACGAGGGCTGGTAGCCTAGCGGTAAGAGCGTGCGACTTGCAATCCGGATGTCGCAAGTTCAAACCCCGGCTCGTACCAATGCAGTGTTCGATTTTGTTAAATAAATCCCTATGCTGTTTATTGCAAAAAACAATCAAGAAATGCATTTTAAATGCAAGACTAGAACACCCGTAAGTCAATTTCAAATACTTTTTTTTTATAAAAAATGACGTTGATTTTGACGACCGACCGGTCTGGCCTAGTGGGTAGTGTCCCTGCCTGTGAAGCCGATGGTACTGGGTTCGATTCCCAGTCAGGGCATTTATTTGTGTGATGAACACAGATATTTGTTCCTGAGTCATGGATGTTTTCTATGTATTTAAGTATTTATATGTATCTATCTATTATATATACCGTTGTCTAGTACCTACAACACAAGCCTTACTGAGCTTACCGTAGGACTAGGTCGATTTATGTAAGATTGTCCCGAAATATTTTATTTTATTTAATATTTTTTATTTTGAAAAATTACTAAATAAATTATACAAGCGTCTCTGATGAGATAGTTTTATGAGCAAATATAGTTTTTCCTAACTTATGTGAGAATTCTTGGCGAACTGATAGAGTATATTAGGTCCGTCTTCCGCCCGTCCAGTTCTTGAACTAACCTGGTCAGAGGTGAACATGACGAGATGTCCAGGGATGCTGGTGAGGCCCTTCTCCTTGTACTGCGGGAACATGTTGTGCCGGGCTGCCAGGAAGGCGTACAGGTTGGACACGGAGCCACCTGGCAACAAGGAGGTGATTGATGAAAGATAGTCAGCGGTATTACGAGTAACGGCACCAAAAATGAACTATGACCCAATATGGACGTTCACTCTTGTTATAAAGAAATAAAGTCCATACATAAATGTTTCGTCCAACAACTGTCAACATCTTTGACTGAAGAATGAAGTGTACCACTGGCACCTGTCAATTTAAACCGTCCGTCATTGGTGCCTCTACTTTAAGGGTGATTATTCGGGCGTTTGAACCGTTCTTATTACTCTGTCCAAATTTCTGTAGAAGTGCCTGCATTATATTAAGTAGGTTTTGGTTGTCCTTTAGCCATCCCAGTTGTCTACTCATCATCATCATCATCTCAGCCATAAGACGTCCACTGCTGAACATAGGCCTCCCCCTTGGATCTCCACACGTACCGGTTGGAAGCAACCTGCATCCAGCGTCTTCCGGCGACTTTAATGAGGTCGTCTGCCCATCTTGTGGGTGGACGTCCTACGCTGCGCTTGCTATTCCGTGGTCTCCACTCGAGCACTTTTCGACCCCATCTGCCATCTTCTCTGCGTGCAATGTGGCCTGCCCATTGCCACTTCAGCTTGCTAACCCGGTGGGCTATGTCGGTGACTTTAGTTCGCCTACGGATCTCCTCATTTCTGAGTCGATCTCGTAGTGAAACTCCGAGCATAGCTCTCTCCATAGCTCGTTGAGCGACTTTGAGCCTTTAGATGAGGCCGATAGTGAAAGACCACGTTTCGGAGCCGTAAGTCATCACTGGTAACACACATTGGTTAAAGACTTTCGTCTTGAGGCACCGAGGTATGTCGGACGAAAAGACATTACGTAGTTTCCCGAACGCTGCCCAACCGAGTTGGATTCGGCGGTTTACCTCTTTCTCGAAGTTGGACCTACCTAATTGGACTACTTGTCCTAGGTAGATATACGAGTCAACAACTTCGAGTACCGAGTTCCCAACAAAGACTGGGGTGGGCACAACATTGGCATTTGACATTATTTTCGTCTTGTCCATGTTCATTTTCAAGCCCACCCGTTGTGAAACTCGGATGAGGTCATCGAGCATCATGCTGAGTTCCTCCATCGACTTTGCCATGACTACGATATCGTCGGCAAATCGAAGGTGAGTGATGTATTCGCCGTTGATGTTGATGCCACGCCCTTGCCATTCCAGGAGCTTGAAGGCGTCTTCCATTACGGCAGTAAACAGTTTCGGAGAGATCACGTCTCCCTGCCTTACGCCTCTTCGCAATGGAATCGCCTTCGTGCTCTGTTCCTGTACTCGGACTGACATAGTGGCGTTACTATACAAACACTTCAACACTTCGATGTACCGATAGTCAATATGGCATCGCTGAAGAGACTCAAGCACCGCCCATGTTTCCACCGAATCGAAGGCTTTCTCATAGTCCACAAACGCTAGGCATAATGGCAAGTTATACTCTTCGGTCTTCTGTATAACTTGCCGGAGCGTATGGATGTAGTTGTCTACTAATAAACCAAAAATAACACCAAATTGTGTGATAATTTCTACAGAAATCTGGACAGAGTAATAAGAACGGTTCAAACGCCCTTCACCCTTAAATGGACATATCCTTCCTTAATGCTATAGAAATAAAGGTTTCCTGATTTGGCCTGATGAACCCAACTTGTTTCCCTTGGGGTGCTTTGAGGTACCAAAGCTCCGACACTATTTTTTTACCGAAGAAAAAACCGAGGAGGTTCTCAAGAAAAGATAATTATTTTCATTGGAAAGAATACCCCGAAGTTCGTCCCATATCAATTTGGAAAAAAATCCGACTTCTTCAGACCGAATCTCTGAGTCTCTTTGAACTCTGAAACTCCTTAAAGAGACTCAGAGCGCCAGGGCACCGCGAACCGAGGGTCTCAGTGCCGAAATGTATATTTTTAAAAATCCTATATTGTTTATAACACTGGGTTAACGGCTAGGCCTAGATGGCGCCAGTAGTTCTCCGAGTTCTTCCCTAGATTTTTCTTTTTGTTATGACCTGCTGGATAGCTGTGACCTTCGCGGTTATTTGATCAATTACCTCTTTACGTCTAATCTACTATGTATATGTATGTATCAGCCATAATAGCACTGCTACCTGTCAGGTATGTAGTGTTGTGTTCCTGATGGTGAGTAAGGTTCCCAGAGCTCCCACCCTCCTTTAAGGCCGGCAACGCGCTTGACTCCCCTGGTGTTGCGGGTGCATGGGCGACGGCTTTTGCTTACCACCAGGCTATCCGTCTGCTCGTTTGCCGAACTATGTCATAAAAAATGTTCTGGAAGACCAGCAAACTCACCAGGAGCCAGGATGGAGTCGCCATCGCTCCAGCCGATCATGGACCTCATCTTCTCCAGCACGACGTTCTCCATCAGGATGAAGACCGGCGCGATCTCGTAGGTGAACATGTTGGTGTTGGCAGCCGCCGTCAGCCACTCGCCGGCCAGCGAGATGATGTCCAGCCCGCAGGACAGCTGGTTGAAGAAGTGGGGGTGGCCTGGAGACAGTAATTATATTTATTTTCACCTCACTAGTTCGGAAATACTCGGAAAGAACTGTCTTGTACTTTAAAAACAGATAGCAAATTGTATTCACAAGAGTGCAAAGTAATTTAATTTTTTTTTTATATTTAATCTTTCGTGAGACATATTATATAAATTAAAGATAAACACGTCGGTTCTACTCACGTTTATTTAACTAGTCACTCGCGCGACATGTTTCGGAGAACGCGATCGGCGAACCGAACGAATACTCAGCACTCGTAGTGCTTGATAATGGAGGCCTATGTTCTCCGAAACATGTCGCGCGAGTGACTAAATAAACGTGAGTAGAACCGTGTTAATCTTTAATTCATACAAATTGTTCGTTACTAGTAGTGTTTATTGATGTTAGCTGGTCGGATGTTCTTTTATTTAATGAGTTATTTGAGTTATTTTTTTCCTCGCAGTAATGAGGTCAAAAATTGTATTTATATTCACTCGGTAGCAAAGTGTGTTTACGTCTCGTGCTCTGTAACCCTCCTAATGGTCAAGGTTCCACTCTTTGAACCACTCCCTGTGCTCGTGGTTCAATTTTGGAATCTTTCGCAAGCTCGGGTCTCAATATTAGCACGAGAAGAACATTAACTTTGCCCCCTTGTATAACAAATGTGACATTATCAATGATAAGGGACCTTATTGTCGATGGCGCTTACGCCGTTGTTCAAGATGCCGCAATACAAACACGACGCGGTTCGACGTAAGCGCCATCGACAATAAGGTCCCTTTTGCTAGATAATGCCACAAATAACTTTTAATAAGCCCTTCAAAGATGTTTGATTTTGTTTTGTTATAATTTCTAATTAACTACTCAAAATGTATCTTGGAATATATTTGTACACCTCAATGAATATAATATTCGTTTCGGTTGCTGCGATAATTACTCATGAAATAAAACAACTAAAAACGGATTATATCGCGTATACTAATTTAAACATCATCCCGACGCGACGTTTCGAATCTTTTAGCACCGTATGTGGTCATCGGGTGGAGTTGTTTCATTTCTATAATTATGTATAAATAAAATAAATACCAAGTCCAAGTCAGATTAACGCACGAAGGGCGCACCTATGATTTGCAAGGATCGGACAAACGCCCGTCATTTCAAAAATATAACCCTGTTCCGTACAGAAGAGCCTTCCTTATTTTATGATATGATATAAAATATTTTGGAACAACAGTATGCCAATGTCAACGATTACATATGCCCCTATGACGTCCGTAGACTGTGAACGGATTTTTTCAACGCATAAATGGGTCCTAAATTCACATCGTTATAAGCTCACAACTGAAAATTAAGAAAAAAATTTGGTCATTCTATTTTATTGGCGAAACTAAATATCAGAATGTCAATCATAAATTTATTTGTCACTGGATATAAATCCAATAAATGTATAAAATACCATTTTTTTATTAACATAAGGAAGTCTCTGCTGTACGGAACAGGGTTATTATTTTCAAAATGACGGGCGTTTGTCCGATCCTTTATGATTTGACACAGGCTGGGAAGTCAGGCCCGGTACCGCGAACATCGAAGTTCGTAGGTATATTTCGAGCATCTTTCTCTTCTACTCCAAATAACGCGTCATGAGAGTGATAGACACAATCTTCTGAAATTTACAAATTTTCGCAGTTATCCGCGAAAAAGGCCGGCTCAACCCTCGTCCAAACCTCGGAACACAACTTCTATAGTTTTTTGTTAATATTTATGTGTAGAAAATGCGGAAGATGAAATTGTTTTATTCATTTGTAGTTCATACCTACCTAAAAAACGTATAAGGGTGTGATATCTACAATACATTTATCTGTCACTAGCTGTGCCCCGCGGTGTTACCCGCGGTTTATTAGGGAAAAAACTTAGCCTATGTGTTAATCCAGGGTGTCAGCTAACTCCATACCAAATTTTATTAAAATCGCTCCAACCGTTTAGACGTGAAGAAGTAACAAACATACACTCACAAACTTTCGTCTTTATAATATTAGTGTAGATGTAGATTAGTGTAGATTTACCCCACTAAGGAATCGTTCACAAAAAACAATCAGCTACGATTTCCTTCATTCCGTTTGAAGTCTCCAAACCGCACCATTTCGCGTACCGGAAGTAATATCTCGCGCCATTACACGTCGATTGTGTCTGGTACCGGGATGCCGGATGTAGTTTTGTGTCGAGACAATTTTTGCGGTAAAATGGATAAGAGGGAGAATTTAAGTTGCATACTATCATACTGTTTGGATGACTCAGAAAATGATTATTTTCACCTCACAAGCTCGGTAACTCCTTTTGCAAAATTGCATGTTATTTACAAGCTCAAAAAGTAACAGATAGATAGTAATAATTTGAAGTAATTTATAATTGTGTTACAGTTATTATATTTTTGCGGTAGGGAGGTGCCTTAAAACCCTTCCCACGCTTAAGATTCTTTGAACCACTCACTATGCTTGTGGGTCAAATTGTAGAATCATTCGCTAGCTCGAGAAGGTGTGTTTTCCCGAGGGATTACAGTATGGGGTTCTTCAAAAAACGAGTGTACAGATTTATATAGGGTCGGCAACGCACACGTGACACCTCTGGAGTTACAGGCGTCCATAGGCTGCGGTAACTGCCGGTATGCCCCCAGCCCGTATATTAACAGTTGAGATAATAAATAAAAGAAAAAAAACACTTAATCAACAAAAACGCACATTTATTTTACGTATATTTTAACAATCTGTCCAATTCCGTAAAGATAATACCCATTATGACGTTGTTATTTACAAGTTAAATCCAGCTAAGCCGCCATTAAGGTTCGGTCGGCCATCTTGCGCATTTTGGCGGGAAGCCATTACTGGGTGCTTTATCATGGCGCGTCTGCCGCGGACGGCTCTTTTATGGGCTAAATCAATTTTTATGACCGAATTTTTATGACTAAAACATAGTGATATTAATCTCAAGGGTTATCGTGGGGTCAGTATATTTTTAGTTATAAAATATGACTTATAAAAGTGTGTCTTTACTGAGAAAGTATCGTATTATTGGATGTATTGTTTAGTATAAAAATATGTAGGCAGTGGGCACTAGGACTTCCTTAAATCATTTTTTGCAGTTTTTAAGCCATAATAAAATATGGTCATATTTTTTTTTATGTTAATTGCACAATGATTAATAACATAAGTCCAACTTTAAAAAAGGGTCAAATAGCCTATTGAAGAGGGCGCTTGCAACAGTGCCGAAATATAGGAAACTTATAAAAATACCGTAACATACATGACACCTCTCTACCCATAGCCCCTTGCACCGGTGTTGCCCTTGAGCCATCTTTGATGTCACATTTTGTGAGGGCCCAGCTTCCGAGTCAAAGGTTTTTTATCCAATAGCCCAGCAGATAGTCCATCCTTTCCACCCAATAGCCTGGTACATTCTAGATTTTATTTAAACTCAATAGTCTTTACACCATGGCGAGTGGTGTCTCAGTGGGCGTCCCATGACACAGACAGGGGCAACATCCGCTTAGTGTACCCCTTACATTTCATTAAATTGTCGATCCGGCTCCGCGTACACCTCCCAAATGTCAGGAACACCATTGTTCCGTAAACGAAAAAAAAACATATTTGGTAACTATCCCGTTTTAGATAATAGTTGTGTGAACGGCCATGATTATATATATATATATATATATGTATAATAAAATGTATTAAATATGTAATGTATATATATATATATATATATATATATATATATATATATATATAATATATTTTACAATACGACTATATATATTTTTTATAACAGCAAAAGATAAACAATTTAATCCCTCCTGTAAGCTATTCAAACTATTTGAAATGAAAATGTTGAGGCATTTTTTAATCAGACAACCCCGAATTCCAGCATGGGACCCTCTCACTCCTACGATTAGGGTCACACACTAAGTTTAACAGAAAATTAATTTAACATCCCCCAGTTTAATTATTTTTTATTATTATGAAAAAACGTCTGCTAGCTGTATGAAAATTGACTTCGATGCCGTTAAGTGTTTAATACGCTGGCGGTACGAGTAGATGTGTTTACACGTTACCCATGATGACGTATACGACTAGGCATAAATAGAAAAATTTGACAAGTCTAAGCGGTACTTGTATAGCACAATTGGTAGTGCACTGGGCTAGTGATTCAGTGGTTGTGGGTTCGAGTCCCGCTGCGAGTAAAATTTTTCTATTTTTCTTTCGATTTAAATATCGAAGATCGCCTAGTTATTTTCTTATTTAAATTGATAAAGAAGTTATGACTGATTTGAAAGTAAATTTTGAAGACCATGGGCCCATTGCATAACAATTTACAACTGATATTATTAGCGGAATTCTCTTGCTAATAAAAGGCATTTGCCAATGTCAAGTAAAGTGACGTTGTTCGGTAGTAGGCCTTGTGTTTTGTAAAGTGGTAGCTGGACTTTACAGAAAGCTAAGAGGACGACGGATGTGACCCCGGGACTGCCGGGTGATGGCCAAAATAGTGATGAAACGCGATACGCGTTGATATCAATTCTTCATTAACTGCACAATTCTGCGTTAGGTCACTACATAATAAGCTATCAATATTACACACTAAACTGCGTTAATGAACAAATAACAAAAAATATATTCTAAAGACGACTTCGCCATTTTAAGGTTCAACCGGACAGTTCTAAAGAGATCTGATTTCTTATTTCGTAAAAGTGGTGGCAACCCTGCATTGCCCGCGGATTATTCCACTCTGGCAACACCTGCGTATTAATCGCGCATCTGCGGCCAACCGTGCAAATTAGTTTGACTATATCCCTCTCTATTGCTTCTTGTGCGAGCAATAAAGAGGCAAATACATGGTTGAACGGACTGCAGGCCTTCTGCGGCGGATTACCCGCGCTCGGAATATTTCGCTCTATTAGTTGTCTGGTGTTTGGGGCTCTGGATAATACTTTAATAGATGTTATGGTGGAGATTTTGAGTTTAGAATAGTAGTTTATGCAACCGGTGCATAATGAAGGGCCTTAAAGCATGAATGTGTTTTATTAACAATTTAATGTTTAATGATTTGTATTTTTTTAAATTATAATTTATCTATATTTAAACTTACGTGAGACATATTTAATAGCTAACGATTAATACGGTACTACAAGTGACTAAATAAACGTGAGTAGTACCGTATTAATCGTTAATTATAATTTATCATTAAAAAAATATTTTTTTAACATGAATGTTTTTTTAAAATAGCATCACGCGACTGTTTTAAGTCCTAATTATGTACAGTTTGATACACTATCTTATCTACACACACACATCAAAAGTATTCCAAGAAGGGTTCAGAAGCCGGGAAATGACCAGCATTACTATAACCAGTTTTACTATGCATTTTTTTATTATAGACAAACCCTCTGTAAACCTCTATTGTCACTCGAGATCTTATTTCGTGCAGTTAAAAAAAAACATTTTGAATTGACGTTTCGAATCGATAACTTTGAGAAATGTATGTCGACCCTCCGAATGATAAAATTGATAAAATAAACAGTCTTTCCACCTCTTGTATCATTGACGCATACCCTGACATGGCGCAGTCGGTAGGATATATCTTATCTGTACAAATGTTATAATTACATACATACATTTCAGCCGTATGCAATCCACTGTTGGAGATAGGCCTCCCACAAATATGACTTGGGGGGTAGTTGCCATAGTCGCCACGCTTGGCAGGCGGTTTGGCGACCGCAGTAGCTGTAGATTGGGTTTCAACGGACGCTGCTGCTCATCCGTAGGATTTTCCCTTTGTCGCCTCTTACGACCCGCGGGAGGAGATGGGGTGGTGATATTCTAGTCAGCCGGCGTCACACGGCTATGATTAATTATGTCACCGTTAATTATGGGATGATAATGTTATGATTGCTGTATTATTATATCAATACCGATATAATAATGAAAAACAAAGCACGTATTGTGCACGACATCTTTTTTATATAACTTCTAAATAAAATCTTATTTCCTAATGATTAAAATATAAAGTACCTAATGTTTTATGTAAGCGAAATGAAAGCAAAAAACGAGTACGAAATAAAGCGAGCTATTGTAAGTTTTTATAGAATTATTGTAAAACGTCATTAGTACTTTATTTTAAGATAATAGTTCCAAAATTTCTGTTACATTTCAATACTAAATTCGATATTTGTATGAATAATATAGAAGCGAATTATTTAAATAAATTAATAAATATTTCGGGACAATCTTACAGAAATCAGCTTACCGTAGGACTAGTCCTACGGTAAGCTCAGTAAGGCTTGTGTTGTAGGTACTAGACGACGATATATATAATAGATAGATACATATAAATACTTAAATACATAGAAAACACCCATGACTCAGGAACAAATATCTGTGCTCATCACACAAATAAATGCATTTACTGGTAAAGAACCCCCAGGATTGTAAGATTAGTTTGATTTGTAAGATTGAGCCAAATATATTTAACTTTATCCTTGTTAACAATTTTTAATATTAAAATCTAATTAAACTTAATTATTAAAAAGCTTAAGCAACCACAGATAACAAACATATGTTAATAAAACCTAAATCTGCCACAGAATATGCTATTTATCCCCTCTCGGGCTAAAAGTGTCAAACGATGAAGAGACCTGTCCCCTGGCTTGCCCGAGTCCCCTGGGTAACGTCGCCCAGGGGACGGTTTATCGCGCCGCACATGCGTCGAGTAAACAGAATTAAATCGAATTTGGTTTAGGAATTCAAATTAGTCGCGGAGGGGAGCGAGTGTGAATAAGATTCTGTTTAAATATTTTCGTTTGTGAATTTTGGGTTTCTGATTTATGAGTTAGTATTTTACATTAAGACTAGCCATAATATTGGTATTTTAAAATAATGTAAACTAATATTACAGCAACTGTACATATACTAAACTTGCTTAAATCTAAAAAGGGCCCTTGAGGCTCTGTACCAAGGATGCTGGCTGCATTTCCACATTGTATCGCAATGCAGATACGTTGTGCGAGGAAACCGCCAGGTCTTAAAGGTTAAGTACTTATTATAAATAAATATATTGTTACATATTAGTTTATTAGTAAAAAGGTTTTTATTTTTATTTTATTTTATAGATAATGTAGGTAGTAATTTTTTATGTTTCTTGTAATTGAATAGCTATATTGAAGTCGGTAATATAAATTATATTTAAATAAATATCTTGACTGTTAATACCTATATACTTGTAAAACATTGTACAACTATCGGTACTAAAACTGTGTTAAAATAAAGTGAAAAGACCTCCGACGTTTCGAAAACGACATTGCCCTTTTAGTTCCACCGAGAAATATACTCAAGGAATTCTATATCTAAAGAAAACTGATATCGATTTAAAATCAAACAAAAATCTTACAAGAAATTAATATTTCAATCGTAATGAGTAATGTCGTAAGAGGCGATAAATGGAAAAATCATAACGGACAGGAGCGTCCGTCGCCGCATCAACAGTTACTGCGGTCGCCAACCCGCCTACAAAGCGTGGCTACTATGGCTACTATTACCAAGACGATACCAGCCATTTTAGGGTTGACCTATGTTCATAAGTGGACGTAAAATATTAACATGGAAAAAAACTTGGTACAACATCATAAAACTTGTCTATGATAAGATAAGTATTCCATCGCACAAAAATGAGGGTCTTGCAAGTGTGAGTGAGCTAAAAGATAAATAATAAAAAGAACTTCCCACGGGAGTGCTTGAGAATGACGGCTCTATGGGTTTGGGGAAATTGATACGGAAAATAATGGAATGGCATTGTGTCATAATATTTATTATCTTCCTCACGTCCCGGCATTTTGCCACGGCTCATGGGAGCCTGGGGTCCGCTTGGCAACTAATCCCAGGATTTGGCGTAGGCACTGATTTCACGACTGCCATCATCCAACCTAGAGAGTAAACTAGGCTTAATACAATTAAAACTGTTGTGAGCCATGTTACTACTACTTAGTTACAAACGGATAAACTCACGTGTAATTATATCGCACTTGAAGATGCTATAGGCTTGAAAATGGATACCAAAGCTTACCCGAAACATGTCGCCTAGTGCGATATAATTACACGTGAGATTATCCGTTTGTAACTAAGTAAACTAGGCTTTATTGGGATTAGTCCGGTTTCCTCAAGATGTTTCTTTTACTGAAAAGCGACTGGTAAATATCAAATGATGTAAATAAAAAATAAATATTTCGGGACAATCTTACACAAATCGACCTAGTCCTACGGTAAGCTCAGTAAGGCTTTTGTTGTAGGTACTAGACGACGATATATATAATAGATATACACGTACTTAAATACATAGAAAACACTCATGACTCAGGAACATCTGTGCTTATCACACAAATAAATGCCCTGACTGGGATTCGAACCCAGGACCATCGGCTTCATAAGCAGGGTCACTACCACCATGCGGTACCGTGAACATCGAAGTTCAAATATTTCGAGCATCTTTCTCTTTTATTCCAATTAAGGCATCATGAGAGTGACAAGAGACAATAATCCGAAATTTACGAATATTTTTCTCGGTAGCGCCGCTGCTTATTATTTTACATCGTGTCTGTTCATCCGCAAAATCTCAACAGACAACCGACTGCCGAATCGGAGGGTAATGTGTTATCTCCAGTCAAAAAATCCTAACGGAAATGACGTCGGTTTTTGCCGCCAGATAAAGTCGGGCCCTCAATCAAACCCATACATTTCTGTGACACTACACAAGTACGCACAGAAGGCATGATTTTTGCGAAAGTATCTCTCTTTGTCAGTCTTTCTGTTAACTCTTCACGGTTAAACCGCTGAACCGATTAGGATGAAAATTGGTATGGAGAGTAATTGAGCTACAATAATTTGAGCCACATAGGATATTTTTTTACCCCGCTTCGTTTTCTTAAGGTGCTCTCTCCAAAATAGTTTTTAATCCGAAAGGTATAGTAAAGTGTAAAAATTCGTTCACTGCCAAAGTCTGAATAATATGTACAGTCACCGACTTTAATTGTTGAGCCACTTAATTATTTACATGTACAGTAAATAAGGTTGTAAGACGTATTTATGAAAGGATTCTTTCTGTACATATTTTTGCATTTGAACATCGTATTTACCTGCAGACACCGATCTTGTGCGATACTTGTTTGTAGCTCTATGTGTGATTTAAAAAAAACGCAACTAGCTTTTAGCAACTAAATCATGTATATCAATATTGTGACAGTAATTAAACATCAAATTTGAAAAAAAAAAGATTTTTTTCCATAATAATATGGCTTAAACGATCACCAAATCTAAGTATTTATATAAATTTTATGCTCAATTATCGCCACAAAACTAACATGATTTGAACTTTTCTATAAGTCACTCTAATTGGTTACAATATTTTATAAAAAAATATTTGTGATATATGTACACATCTTATTTCTACTAATCAATTAACATTTGTTGGAAACTGTTCCTACGAGCAGCCGAAAGAAAAAAATAGTGAACTTTTAGCCATTTATTCAATGAGTGAGTGACAATAAAAATATCAAAAAAATATTTATCAAAAAATACATTATCCATAAAAAACATTTAACTGCATATATGTCATGATGTAGGTATGAAAGAAGTTTGCAACAAACATTATTATAAGTTAAAAAAGACAAACGGAATGTTCACAACAACCAGAAAATGCCGGCCTACTGTATCTATGTATAGTGCGTCCCGCCCTCGTCCCCAGGGTATCAGGAAATATTTACAGATACTCCAAGTGGCATAGCTCTGGACCCAGGACCCTACGCAAGGCAACACAATAGTTCTTTATTACCTCCTTAAACCTTGCCTACTCAGTTACCTACAGCTAATTCCTTCATTATTCAGTTTTTAATACATATTATAACATTCTGGACCCGGGTGTGTCCTAAAACTAACTTTAAAGAGGTAGGGCACAGCGATGGCTATCCCGCTTGAATCTGGAGCAGCCCGACTGGGGAAGTACCTCCTTACAGAAGACCACAGCCATAATAGCACTGCTACCTTTCAGGTATGTAGTGTTGTGTTCCTGTTGGTGAGTAAGGTTCCCAAAGCTTCAACCCCCCTTAAAGGCCGGCAACGAGTTTGTCACCCGTCGATGTCACCCGAACTGTCAATAAATCGGTTTGATAGTGACATTTTCATATCTATTAACATGAAACTTTATTGTTGTCAAAGTGAAGAATGATATTTGACATTAAACAATAAAGTTCCATGTAAAAGAATATGAAAATGTCACTCATTTAACCGTTACGTCTTCCATTTTCAAAAACTTTTGTCTGTGGCGGCGAACACTTAATTGCCATTGTATTTCGATCGACTTGCGAGTTTTCCCGATGGAAAATAGTTCACACACGTACGCACATGTAGATGTGCACTTCACCTACATGTGCGTACGTACTTATATGGCTATAGTTAGCTTCTGATTTGCGTTCCACAAAAACGCCACTCATATCTCGTTGTGTTTCAAATAACCGACGTCATAATTTAATCAAATACACACCAAACATCCGAGCGGCGCTCGCTTCGTCCCACTCACCGCCATTGTGTGTTTAAACTAATTCCGAGGGCGTTGATGACGTTTTGAGGTTATGACACGTGCTCCAATCACCCGCCATTGTTGCGTTCAGAAACTTCGGGAAGCCACAGTGGACATGTTTGTAAATTCTTGAAATGCCTTTAAGTTTATTAAAGTTAAGATATTGTACATACCTTTATTGTTTATTTTAAATTACATCTAAAACTAACTACTATAATTAAATTGAAACTAAACAAAAATTAAACCTATTTAAAACTAAAATAAATTTAAAATATTGGGCCCCTTTGGCATAGTGCCAAGGATGCTGGCAGCATTTCCCCGCTGTGTAGCTAAGCTTATTCGTTGGGCGAGGAAGCTGCCAGCTCTTCGGTCATTTGTCGAGTCCTTTAGTTGTTTGGCGAGCTCTTTAAAAAGTTGGGGCGCGCTGGGTCCCTACGGGCCGAGAGTCTCGACACCGAATGGCATAAAAATGTATAAAGTTTTGATCTACCGTCTTCGGGTTTTATTCATAAACGTCTAAACTGTTGGAATCTAGGAGGAATAATGACTGGAGCACGCATTAGCGAGCGCCAGTAAGGGATAAAGCTATTCTGGCTTTTGCAGTCCAAAATGCAACAGTTCACTATAGTTTGCTTTACAGGATACTCTTTAGAACGAAGGTATAAGCTTATTCTGTATTAATTACCGCAACTTCGGTTGAAAACACATGAAAACGCGAATAGTATTTGTTTTTATCCCTCCAACTTTGACAGTTCTGAAAGGTTCAGTTTGAAGGGAAACAAAAATGTATGAGACTATGACAAGGATAGATGAAAATAGCGCCGTTTCTGCCACACCTATGGATAGTTTAATAAGAGGTTTTATTATTACGGCGGTATTATTAATTGAGGCGTCATGAGAGTGACAGAGACAATCACCCGAAATTTACGAATATCGTTTTTCGCGGTAGCTGCCTTGCGATACAATGAGGAAATACCGCTGTCGTGAGTATCCTCGGTACAATTCCTCAAGGGTCTTTTATTTCGATTTTAGCTAAGAATATATTTACACGCGAGTATATTTAATATTACCTGTAAGCAAACGTACGTTTTCGTACTATGAACAGATATTGCGAGGTAATTTTAAATTAGTCTTAACCACTTTTTTTAATTATTTTCGATTAACAATTATTGCGTAGGTACACTTGAAGTTACAGTTGTAAAGTCACGCCATCGCAAGTAAAACAACTTTGTAGCAATACATTGCTACTTTGTAAGGAAAAAAAAATATATTAAGAAAATTGTTTTCATGGAACATCGTTTCATCTTCATAGCACTAATGCTTACGTCTGGTTAAATGAGGTAATATTAAAAATACACGCTGTATATTGTACGGTAATTGTAATTATTAGGGTATTTAATTAAAAAAACGTTATGTTATAAAAGTTTTCATGTGTGTCAATTTTGCGTTACAAAATTCTTACTTTATCAAATCTTATTTTCCGAAACCACCCTTGACGTAACATCCCATCATCATTACGTAAATGAAAATCATCTCCCGGGCAATGACTGTCGGTCTGTGTGTTTAAAACAATAAATAAGCTAAAGCCTCTGAGCCCCCTTGATTTACAAGAGTGCCCAAATCGTGGGATTATGGCGCTATTGAATAGGGTGGCCACGTGTTGTGGGGTGGCAGGACAGTCTCTGGTCTCTTCAGTTTGGTTATAAATGCTAATTAGATCAGATAATACCGCTTTTACACTGGTTCAACGATAAATTACTTATTGTATATTTTAAATAGGAATACTATGGGTTTTAAAAATAACTGAATCACCATGTCTATGTAGTTGTGCAGAGAATTAACATGGAACTTACGTCAACATTTGAATGTAGAACGCCGACAAACGTGTACACATAAGCTACTACATCGGTCAGGTGCTGTAAGTGTAAATAAAACCAGAGACTTAACATTTTTTGACATATCAGTCTATGTGTAAAACGCTGGAGGTCAACGACTTGCCAGGATTTCATTTTCGGGCACCTCTTCGACGCTCCTCACATAATTAACAGATAACCATAACGACGGGTAAAATTGGGGTTTGCCCACGCCTTCCGATACATGGTAGCTAGTCGATAACTTTTACGCTCCAACAGTCATTGGTTCTACGCGCAATGCCACTTAAGTTTTTGGGATCCGGATACCTATATCGTTACTTTGGTGCTGCTGCAAATGACATCATTTCTGATGCGATAGCGCAGATATACTACTAGCATCGCCTTATAAGGCCCATAGTAAGTAATATCATTTTTTATATTCCTTAGTATCTTTTGTATCTACTCCTTATAGTATTGTTTGATATGTTTTCTTTTGGGACCACGCATAATTATGTACTTTAAGATTTTATGTATCACTGTTTTGAAAAAATAAGTCCCGCCGTAGTTTCTTTGCTGATCTCCTCTCGGGTCAGAGGTGTAGGGTTAGAACCGGTGTATATTTTTCTTTGACGTTCATAAGTTCATGTAATCTGCCTGAATTGAAAAATAAAGATCTTTTATCTTTTTTTTAGTCGCATTCATGGTAACCCTACTCAGCCATCTACCCAGTAGGATTACCATGATGGATCATTGCGGCGGATTGATTCTATGGACCCTTTGTGTCGGTATCTCAAGAGATATGGACACCCGAGCTCGTCTGCCTCTTTTCGCATTTTATTATGTTATCGCGTTTCTGATTTAAGTTTTTATTTAAAAGCCCGAAAATCACAATGATGATGAGATGAGGCCATTGTGGCACATTTAGTAACTATATCTCTTTTAATGTTATTAATATAAATAAATAAATATTTTCGGGACAATCTTACACAAATCGACCTATTCCTACGGTAAGCTCTGAGGCTCTAGTGTAAGTTTCTTATGTCGTAAAAAATCGTTTACGAACGCGTAAGTGATAATGTTATTTATATGGGAAACGCAAAGGCGTTCATGACGTAAAGTTACGTTAAAAACTTACACTTAGGGCTCAGTAAGGCTTGTGTTGTACGTACTAAACGACGATATATATAATAGGTAGATACATAGAAAATACCCATGACTCAGGAACAAATATCTACGCTCATCACACAAATAAATGGTCTGACTGGGAATTGAACTTTATTGTCATACAAGTTACAACTAGTCGGCAATTTTTAGAGTACTCGACTTTTTAAACTGTCAGAAACGAAGAAATGATAGTTTGGAAACATTAATATTAGAAATTAATAATCGTAGGCATTGAAACTATACAATCTGTGACAAAAAAATGGTGAAATACTTTCGTGTGGGATTTGCTGCGTACTCAGTTTTTTGGATTCGAGCACTGACATAAAGAAATAGACTCCTACACGCGAACAAATTATGTAGAAAAATATGGCACTAAATGACATTTCTATCACGTTCCAGTTTATGCAATGCTAATTATATTCTTCTTTTAGATAATATAATCAAACAAAAAAGAGCTCACTGTTCTAATTATTAAGTATCAAACTTCACTATTGATAAAGTAATAACTTTTTAATCATTGTTGACACTTGCACTGACAGCGGTTCAAAGAAGACTAACTAAATGTACCGCCCAAGTTGTTCGAGCGGTTGTTTTTTAGAGCCATTTTTTGGGGCTGATTGTGAATCCACGTTTATTATACATCGTAAAGGACCCGGCTATGTCCTTAAACTACGTCCGACAATGAGAGCTAGGGCACAGCGAAGTACCATCACGCTCGAGTCTGGAGAAGCCCAACTGGGGAAGTACCTCCTCCTTACAGAAGACCACAGCCAGTGTTGTGTTCCTGATGGTGAGTAAGGTTCCCAGAGCTCCAACCCCCCTTAAAGGTCGGCAACGCGCTTGTGACTCCCCTGGTGTTGCGGGTGCCCATGGGCGACGGTAATTGCTTACCATCAGGCAATCCGTCTGCTCGTTTGCCACCTTATGTCATAAAAAAAAATCGTAGATTCGACTACACGAATGCCGTCTCATAAAACAAAACTATCTCATGTCGCCGGTGTCAAACGTGACATGTTACATCGTGTCTCTATCGCGGCCCCCTATCGAATTACGGCGGTGTAATTGCCGCTATTCAAGTAGCAATCATGTGGCCAAACCGCCCGGAATCCCCTCGCAGAGATGACGGAATTAATAGCCGTTTGTTGCAAACAGACTTGTTTGAAACTAGCGATGTAGAAGTTGCAGGACATTTCCAAAAATCCATGAAAGTTCTTGGGAGATTCTGAGAAGTTACATTAATTTAATGCAAGTTTCTAGGCAGAAAGTTTCCTGTCATAACTTTTATTGTAATTCTCGTAAGTACTAAGAACAAGTACTATTCTATTCAATTAAAATATTGCATATACAGGTATGCAGCAATGTCAAAAAGTGATAAAGTCGATCATACTTAATAACTTTTCCCATGGATCAATATTGAAATCGAGAAAAACATTTGCTGCTCCATATAACTCGCAATTAACTCGTAATTAAGTCCCAGTATGTATGTCACCTTTTTTGAAGCCGATTAAAAATGGATGGCAACTGCCAGTTTTGAAGCTTGCCATCGGGTTGTCAGCAATTTATGACTTGGAATTCACAATTTTGAGCATGGTAATAAAGAACAGGTACTAGAAATTAAAAATACAAGTTCATTTACTAAAATTAATTATTATTAATATATGTAGTATAAACGCAATATTCGGAAGTATTGATTTTCACGTGACGTCTGTAGTATTGTGGACGGGTCTATATTTTTTTATCCATACCGATGTTTGTCATACTCGTTGGTAGCCATATTGTCATTAGTCATAACTAAAATTCAGAATTTTCTTTTACCCGTTATCATTAGTCATAACTATTGAATTTCATACCGTATATATTGGTTATAACGTTCAATATAGTAATTGTATTGAAAGGTAGAAAGTCAAAAGGCATACTAGTTGGATCTGTGGGAGTCGCAGTTCTAACCTAACCTAACCCATTTTTCTGGTAACAGTTCGTTTCTGTAGGATTATGAATTTTGATATTATGCTAATTAGTTTTATGACTTTTGTCTTACATGACGTGTAACATTATTGCATTTAATTATTATATTTATTTAGTTGTATGTCTGATAACTATTATGACTAATGATAGTTATGACTTAATAACAATATTATGGGAATCAAAGGGATCCCATTGTGGACTGATAGTATGCTTTTCAAATAGCTTGAGTTCTGTGCCACTGTCATTTCAATAGAAGTTATAACCTATTTCACGTTTTGAAGTTATAAATTGTATGGAAATGACAGATGTCAAAGAACTACTTGAAAAGGATTATAGTGATACAAATAACGAATTACTAAGCAGGCCCGGTACCGCCAACATCGAAGTAAGTATATTTCGAGCATGTTTCTCTTTTACTCCAATTAAGGCGTCATGAGTGACAAAGACAATCGTCAGAAATTTATAAGTGAAAAACTTAAGAAAGTCACCATGTCGATGTAGTTGTGCAGAGAATTAATATGGAACTTACGTCAAAATTTGAATATACATACATACATACATATCAGCCGTAATCAGTCCACTGCTGGACATAGGCCTCCCTCAAACATGACTTGTATCATCTTGGGGGGTAGTTGCCATAGTCACCACGCTTCGCAGGCGGGTTGGCGACCGCAGTAGCTGTAGATTAGGTTTCAACGAACGCTGCTGCACGTCCATTTCCCTTTTTCGCCTCTTACGACACCCGCGGGCGCCGGCATCACACGACATCTAAAATTTGAATATAGAACGCCGAAATGCGTGTAGACACGTTACTACTACATAGACCAGGTGCTTTAGCTAAGTTTTTCACCTATACGAATCGTTTTTCGCTGTAACACCGTAACAGATAAGGCATAGCAGTATTTTCGTTACGATTCCGTGTTCCAAAACGATTGCCGCTTCAGCTAGACCCCTGATCCCACGTCAGTCATATCGACCCGCCATCAAACAAGCGATGTTCGCCCACGCGCAACAACCAACGCCTTGGAAAATTGCTCGATGCGGGTCATGAGGGGCAGATCTTTGTCAAGAGCACCCTAAGAGCATCACGGGATTGCAATGCACCAAATAAAGTTGTATATATGTCATGGACCAAGTGATAACTTGGGTATTATTGAAAATGCCCGGGCATTATGAAAAACGCCCAATATCAGAGGGCAATTTGATTATAAATATTCAAATTATTAAGTTGACCGGGCATTATTAATAATGTTTATCACCTATTGGACAGAATACTAAGCTAACAATATCGACCAAATGACAGATGAGTTATTATACATAATGCTCAAGCATACATTTCTGAGAAAACCCCCGGTCCATAATTTTTTTCATACAATTAGTACTGAGCTTGGACAATCATATTAGGGCAAAACAGAAATTCAGTCCCAGAGTCACCGATAGGTACGACGAGCGAAGCGAGGAGGAGTGTTAGGTTTTTTGCGTTCACAACACAGCCGACTCGCTAAGGAAAAAAAAAAATCAGTTTAACACGTCGTGTCACGAGTTTGTTTCTCTCCCCGACCAAATTGCCCAACGACGATGTAGCAGTATTCATAATGACCAGACAATGTGGTAAATATTGAAGTTTAGCTTGTCACGTGCCACTTGGCCCAGTATAGCCAGTCATTATTCATAATGCCCGGGCATTACAAATAATGCCCGTCCTTATCACTTGGTCCATAACATATACACTAACAATAGAGTTAATTTACATTTTGTCATGAAATAAAACAACTAAAACGGATTATACCTACTAATTTAAACTTTGTAGGGGTAGCGGCGTGATGAGTAAAGACACCGTTGGCTGGTTGACTTAGACTACTTTATTCCTTACTCACTAGTGCATATATACATGTGTGCTTCCTTATTATTACGTTCTTAATCTACATATGTACAATCATAATCTCACAGAATCGGCGCGTGATAAAATACTATGAACCTATCGTCACGCGCCGAGATACTGCATACACTATTACGTGCGTACCGCCATAGTATTCCCCCCCAGTCAACCATTAATGGTTGACGACAGACGTCATAAACGCTGCTGATCACCATAAATGACACTGTACATATTCCACTGACTAATATTTATGACGCACGCTTGACCACGAACTTGACACTGAATTGCTGACCGCTTCTGATATGCTGCATCGGCAAATTCCTAGTGAGCTAAGTCGCGTTATTATGTGACAGCTGTTTTGCTGTTTATAGCGATATTAACGTGTATTAATGATTATTTATATTTACTTCCTTGATAACATAACGTTCCTTGTATTCAATAGATATGGTTTTTGTCATATGTTATGACCCAGAATTCCGTAATGCTCACAACTTGTTGTTTCTTGAATTGGGGCTCTTCTTATTCTTCTGATCCTTTCGACAGTTTATATTCCGATCCTTTGTGCCTTGAACTTGTCATTCTTGGGAGGAAACGGAGACATGTCAGACCTCTTCCTGGCCCGAAGACGCTGTAACCAAGTGGCGAGCGGAAATGCTCACAGCCGACAAGGCGAGCGTAAAAAAACTAACTTGCGTAGGAATATTTTCACCATTTTCTTCTTCAAAATTATAATGAGGCTCTTCATGCTTATTTTAATCTTCTTCATGCTCCTATCAAACTTCTTCTTCTTCCTCCAAGAATCCGGAAACCGGAATAAAATGGAGATCGCCGCTAACTCCCCACGTATGGCCGTTACTGTTGCACTTAGATGTTGATGGTTACATCTTATTGGAAGAGTGCTGGTAACATATCATGGTGAGATCACTTCTGCAGTCCTTCTCAGCCATCAGCTAGTTATCGCAGGCACTTACTTCCATATCTTGCTGGAGCTCCTTAGGCAGGCTTCCTTGCAGTCGCGTGTTCCTCTTGGCGGATGCCACTTGGCGGAAAAATGGCAACACAGACCCGTTGGAACACCACTGTAGGGCACCCCTACCCGGGTACATGGGTAGGGGTATCACGTCGGGTCACCAATGTCACCCGAGAACGTCGGGGTCACCACTGTAGTAGGGCACCCCTACCCGGGTTGGGTAGGGGATCACGTCGGGGTCACCAATGTAGGGGTAGCGGCGTGATGAGTAAAGACACCATTGGCTGGTTGACTTAGACTACTTTATTCCTTACTCACTAGTGCATATATACATGTGTGCTTCCTTATTATTACGTTCTTAATCTACATATGTACAATCATAATCTCACAGAATCGGCGCGTGATAAAATACTATGAACCTATCGTCACGCGCCGAGATACTGCATACACTATTACGTGCGTACCGCCATAAACTTCATCGAGTGGACTGACCACGAACGCTGCTAAAGGGTTCGAAAAGTCGGGATTTAATAAGTATATATGCGATAAAATCCATTAAATAAATAAATAAATATATCGGGACAATCTCACACAAATCAACCTAGTCCTACGGTAAGCGCAGTAAGGCTAGTGTTGTAGGTACTAGACGACGATATATATAATAGATAGATACATATAAATACTTAAATACATAGAAAATACCCATGACTCAGGAACAAATATCTGTGCTTATCACACAAATATATGCCCTGACTGGGAATCGAACCCAGGACCATCGGCTTCATAGGCAGGGTCACTACCCACTAGGCCAGACCAGTCGTCAAAATGATTAACACGGTTCTACTCATGTTTATTTAGTCCGTGACGTAACATGAGTAGGACTGTGTTAATCATTAATTAATTATGTCTCACGAAAGTTTAAATAGCGATATAATCCATTTTAATTGTTTTATTTCATGAGTAATTACCGCGGCAACCGAAGACAATGTTTTGTAATTTTGACAATTGTTGAATTTTAATAATTGTGTGCAGATGTAGTGCAAAAAGATTTATCATAGGGAAACTCGGGTCTCGACCGAAATACCACGGTACCCGAACTTTCAATGATTGTAAAATAAGTTATTTTTTCATACCCATTAATATGGAACTTTATTTGATATTTAAATCGAAAGAAAAATAGAAAAAATTTGACTCGCAGCGGGACTCGAACCCACAACCACTGGATCACAATCCCAGTGCACTACCAATTGTGCTATACGAGTACCGCTTAGACTTGTCAAATTGTTTCTATCTATCCCTCGTCGTATACGTCATCATGGGTGACGTGTAAACACATCTACCGCCAGCGTATTGAGCACTTAACGGCATCGAAGTCTCAATTTTCATCGAGAAGAAGATATTCGCTAGCAAACGTTTCTGCATAATAAAAAATAATATGGAACTTTATTGTTTAGTGTCAAATGTCAAAATGAAAAATCACATTTGACGTTCATTGACAATTAGTTCATTAATTGACAGTTCAGGTTGTCGTCGTATTTAGATAAAGATCCGAGTTTTCCCGAAGGAAAATAATTTCTCACTATATCTGTATCTGTCATTTTAACAGTGGTTTATTGACAATAAAAATATTGGCAAGCCCATAGTGCCCTTGGCTCTTCCAGCAGTCGTGTAGTTCAGTCCAGCAGTTCCAGTTCCAGCTGTTAAGAATAAGCCACTCACCAGTTTTGACCTGGTGCTTCAGCGTCGTCTTGCAGTCCTCGAGCAGCTGCTTCAGCGGCAGAGGCTCGTCGCGCAGCTCCAGGTCCAGTAGCTTCTGCATCTCCTCTGGCATCTTGAACTCGAGGATCTGGAACAAAATTGTGATCTTAATTTTGTTGTATTTTTGGTTTTTTCTTCTAAAATCAGCGAGGGATAGTTCTCGTTTCTGACCTTGACTTACACCGAAAATTAACTGGTTTATTATCTAACATGCGTCGCTTGGCAGGGCCGCCATGGAAGCATACAGAGTGAAACTGACAAAGAGACAAAATTTGTTACCGCCTCGTTATACCGTCCTTGACTTACTGACTTGCACCAGATACCTACGGGATTATTATCTTACATGCGTCGCTTGGCAGGCTAGTTTACTCTCTGGGTTGGAAGGTCAGATGGCAGTCGCTTTCGTAAAACTAGTGCCTACGCCCTGTTCCTGAATTAGTTGCCAAGCGAACCCCAGGCTCCCATGAGCCGTGGCAAATGCCGGGTCAACGTGAGGAAGATGATGATGATGCGTCGCTTGGCAGGGTCGCCATGGAAGCATATAAAGTAAACTGACGGAGACAGATTTATTTACCTTCTCGTTACGTGCCTTGACTTGCTGACTCGCAGGTTAGTCAAATCTTACCTCGGCAGGGTCGTCATGGGAGGATTTATCATCTACCACTATTCCCTTGGCAGAGTCGCTATGTATACAGAGTGAAATTAAGAGAGTGATATTTACCTTCTCGTTGCGGTCGTTGACCTGTTGCACGAAGTCGAGCAACACGTCGACGACTCGCGCCAAAAACTCGCGGGTTTGGGGCTGGGCGTCCTCGCGGTACGGCAGGATCGCTGGAAGAAAAAAAAAACAAAATTACAGGACATCCATTACACAAATTGACTGAGCCCCACGGTAAGCTCAGGAAGGCTTGTGTTGTGGTACTCGATCGACAAGTGATATAAAAATACTTAAATATATAGAAAACACCCATGAATCAGGAGAAAATTTTGTGTTTCGCACACAAAGAAATGCCCTACTGGGATTTGAACCCAGGAACTTCGGCTTTATACCTACTAGGCCAGACCTGTCGTCAGTCAATATACTTTAATATTCTAACTTCCTAATGCGGTCTGGTAAGGAATGGAATTCGCTCCCTTCGTCTGTATTCCCGGAAAGATATAATTTGGGTCTTTTCAAGAGTGAATAAGCTGTTACTGAACCAGCGTGCTGCACCCTCGACCTCGACACTTACCATCAGGTGTGACTGAGGTCAAACGCTGGTCAGTCTTATATAAGAAATGAAAAAACTGGAAATTAGTAAATTTCCCAGAAATTCGACTCATGCTCGCAAATATTTATCCCTAAAATGAAACTACAATACAAAATGCAAGTAATTTTATGACTTTTTTTAATAAGAACATTCCTGGCATCATGTTGCAGTGACTTCCGTCCACAGATGTTCGTGATTTGTGCTCCAAATTACACTCCACCCTGTATTGTAACCCAGGCGATCAAACCCAAGCTAATATAACACTTAACGTCCTACTCATAAAGTCCACACTAGCAAAAACCAACAGAATTATAATTTGGTTTTATTACAACATTAAAAAAATATTACAAGCGCCAGAGTTAAACAAAAATAGTCCTAAGCACATTGCGATAGAGTGGTCGTCTAAATAACTTAATGGTATATATAAAATGGTTCTAATATTATGAAGGTCCGCTCATAACAATGCGGACATTTTGATTTTCAATATAAGAGGCAACAATATTAGCAATGCTGTTAAGGCAACGATTGCTAAGCGAATTTCGACTTTAAGCTTAGCGCAGTACAGACATACGGTATGTTAGCCGCGGGTTTTAAATTAATTTGTATAAAATACTAAAGGATGAAGATGTTATTGTAATTTTAACTTTAACAGGGATGTGTTAAAGCTCAATTTAGATTTGGAAGCTCGTTATATATTGCTCGAACGTTTATTTATGAATTTGAACTTAATATCTAAGACCTTTAAGTTGAATTTTGTGTGTGAGTACTAAACAATTGTAAAATTTGTATTGTGTAGAGATAGTCAAAGTTCTGAAGGTTGCCCTTTTGACGGATTAAAACGAGATAGGAATAGCGGAGTTCTTGATTAACATTTTTTTTGTTTTTCTTTACGTCTGACGTAGCGGAAAATCTGTGTGTGTGTGCTGAAGTCTGTGTGCTTTGTTTTTTATACAATAGAGCTTTGTATATAGTGCTGTAGTAACTAAAATGTGTAGATTTTAAATACTTAAATAATAAATGGTAAATTAAGAAAGACATAAGGTTAAGTAGAGTGGCTGCGGGCATAGTCCTATTGTATAGTTATAAATTTATATATTATAAATATATTTTTTAATTCATTTGATTTTGATACGGACCAGGGTTATTAAATTATATCCATAAAAAAAATTAAGTTTAAATTTTCCCAGTGGATAAGTGAAAAAAAAATTGTCGTTAATAATAATTACCATTATCAAAAACATTTAATCTTTATCATACCATCCTCTTTAAATTTCGTAATTAAATTGTATATATCCAGCAACAAAATTGAGTCATAAATTAATATTTCAAATCAAAATTTCAAAGAAAAACCTCCGTCATTCCTGCCATGTTTATACGCAGGTGAAGTCGCAAGTGGATCCTAGTATTATATGATACTAGCTGTGCCCCGCGGTGTTACCCGTTTAGTAGAGAAAAAACGTAGCCTATGTATTAATCCAGGGTGTCAGCTAACTGCATACCAAATTTTATTAAAATCGCTCCAGCCGTATAGACGTGAAGAAGTAACAATCATACACACTCGCACACTCACAAACTTACGCCTTTATAATATTAGTGTAGATTAATGGAATCGTGAGAAAACATTAAAACTGAACTGACGTACTAATACAAGTTGAACTGTGCACTTATTTAAGTGCTAAAAGCCCTCAAATGTTTCGGCCCTAAGCCCTTAACCCGCTTACCGCCGAGGGCCGGGGGCTGTCAGACGCACGGCTAGACACAGCGAGGATGATGGAACAGATGTGGAAATTTCCAAATTGAAATACATTTTCTGTCAAGATATTTCCTTGTTATGATAAAATATTTTATACTAGTAATGATGACGTTCTTTTTTTTACACTTTTTTTTTTAATACAACGACGGTGGCAAACAAGCATACGGCCCACCTGATGGTATGCAATTACCGCAGCCTATCCACGCCTGCAACTCTAGAGGATTCACATGCGCGTTGCTTAATTATTAGTACGCAAGATTAGATTACGCTATTTTTATTGTCCCCAATTTTTTAAAGTTATAGCTTATGTCTTATTCTGACGTATGGGCGATGTTATATCTGTATGAACAACTTAACTGAAGCACCATGTCTATGTAGTTGTGCAGAGAATTAATATTGAACTTACGTCAACATTTGAATATAGAACGCCGACATGAGTGTACACGTTACTACTACATATAGGCCAGACTTTAGCTAAGTTTTTCACTAATAACAAACTTACTACAAGGGTTCCATAATATTACGAATCGGAACCCTAACACTAAAACTAATACTCAAGTAATGCGAAATCCAACAAGTTAAATACAGATTATAACCACAAACACATTTAGAACCTTACGCTACAAGCTTTAAGGTCCAATATCCTTTACACACAACAGAGCAAATAGCAGGAGCACTCTGACAGTATTTGTCAAGCATTACATCGCATTCCAGATGTTAAAGAACACCAAAATATATAACTATAAACTAAACAAAATCAAACCTTATATGTATTAGGATAAAAGTTACACTTGCCGCAAAACGAACTTGGCTTACCTCACCCATAACTCACTAAGATACATCGACATTTCAATTCCAACCTTAACACTTGAACATTAAGGTTGAATTCAATTTGTATGATATTTATACGGGATCTCACTTAGTGGCATTGGAACTAGGGTTGTCACGCTTTGTATTTAGGGTCGCGTTTTGTATTGATTGTGTTTCTGTAGTGTTTCAAAGTGTTTAAGCTGATTGTAAGTGAACTGTGCTTTTGGGGTGACAAGTGTGAGCAAATATCAACATGCGGGCCCTTCGTGTCTATTGCAATGCGATTCAAGTATGATATACGGACAAATATACTCGACTAGGGCACTTATTTTTAAAATGTCAAATTTTATTATTATAATTTGTGAAAACTACACGTCAGCTTAAAACTATACAGATTAGATTATAAATACAACGTACAGCTAATTACAACTAACAAAAACTTAATCTATACCCCACATCGGCCCTCACCCAGTCCAAAAGTCCCATAAATGCTCGCAGCATTGCCGGCTGGAATTTTTAATAGATATATACGTAGATATGTAGTTAAGTACTGTACAGTTATTGTAATTTAATAGAGTTAGTATCAAGTAAATTAATTAATTGGCGTAGACATGCTAAATCCACGGAGTCCCAGCGTACATAAACTTTTTGCAGAAATCGCGAAGCGTCTGATTGACGTAACTGGTGACCGAAGACCTGGCGGCTTCCGTTCACAACGCATCAGCATTGCTATACAACGAGGAAATGCCGTTAGCATCCTTAGTACCATACCTCAAGGATCTCTTTTGTATTTAAAATAAATGCTTAGTAAAAAAAAACCGTATTGTCACCAATTCACGAATTAAACTAATAATCAAAACCAACAATTTAAATTAAACCAATTGAAATTGATTTATATGCAAATTGAACATTCCGACAACAGAAGCCTGGCAGCCCTACGGTGTTGTTTTAATTACAGCTAACCCTCCCCCGGCCGATTAGTCACACTCCGGCGCGCCGCAGCAGTGCAACGGTTAGTTCACTTTTATCACTTATCTACACTAATATTATAAAGGCGAAAGTTTGTGAGTGTGTATGTTTGTTACTTCTTCACGTCTAAACGGCTGGAGCGATTTTAACAAAATTTGGTATGGACTTAGCTGAGACCCTGGATTAACACATAGGCTACGTTTTTCCCTAATAAACCGCGGGTAACAGCTAGTATTAAATAAATATGGAAATAATTACAGGGCATTCGTACACGGTTCGTACACAAATTAACTGAGCCCCACGGTAAGCTCAAGAAGGCTTATGTTGTGATTGTGATTGTGACTCAGCCGATATATATATAATAGATATGTTTAATATACTTAATTACATAGAAAACACCCATGACTCAGGAACAAACATCAGTGCTCATCACACAAATAAATGCCCTGACTGGGATTTGAACGCAGGACCATCGGCTTCATAGGCAGGGTCACTACCCACTAGACAAAACCTGTCGTCACACTTTATTACTTGTGAATTTTTCGAACAAACTAAATAGTATTTTCAATTAACAGCATCCAATAGTCTAGTTGACGTTTACTGTCAGCCTACAAAGTTCTCAGTTTTCACACATTGTTAGCTTGGAAAATCTATTTTTATACATATTTAGTAAACTACACGTTATACTAGCTAGACTATACTAGACGACGATATACATAATAGATAGATACATATAAATACTTAAATACATAGAAAACACCCATGATTCAGTAACAAATATCTGTGCTCATCACACAAATATTTGAACCTAGAACCATCGGCATCATAGGCACGTTCACTACCCACTAGGCCAGACCGGTCGTCAAACCCGGTACCGTAATACCGGTAACGATTTGCGGTTTAAACTTATCGTGTTCCGAAGTGAACAATCTGCATTATTCTGCAGTCTGTCGCGTGCAATATGGCCGTGATATATCGTAGTCGCAGCTGCATATGTAGAGGGTGGTGTTCATTCCGCACATTCTGACCCAGGACTTGACATACCATGGACTTCTCCAGAGGGTTGGGCTGAATGACTACAAGCGATCGACAGCCAGCCAAGCCTGGTACCGCCACATCATCATCTTCAACGCGTTAACCCGGCATTTGCGACGGCTCATTGGAACCTGGGGTCCGCTTGGCAACTAACCAGAATTTGGCGTAGGCACTAGTTTTACGAAAGCGATTGCCATCTGACCTTCCAACCCAGACGATGTTTCCTTCACCGAAAAGCGACTGGTAAATATCAAATGATAAGTTCCGAAATACTCATGGTACAGTCAACCAATTTGATTTCTAGGCCACTTCGAACCTTGTCACAGTGACGTTACTAAGAGATCTTTTGCGTCTTTCATGTAAATTTTCACTGTGACAAGGTACGAAGTGACCTATAAATCAAATTGGTTGACTGTACAAGGAACCTGCGATCTCCGGATTGCAAATCGCACGCTTTTACCGTTAGGCCACCAGCGCTCTTTTGCGTCACATTGTGTTGAAATATTATTATCATATTTTTTAAGCTAACACGGTCGCTCAGATTACAACTATTAAATACTCCAATTAATCTGTCATGAGAGTGACAGAGACAATCATAAGAAAATTACGAATTTCGTTTTTCGCGGTTGCACCGTTGATTCCGGGCGTACACTACATCTACAATGAGGGATTATTGTATGGGGTTGACCTTGACGCTTTTATTTCTCTATGTGGTAGTCACTAAAGTGGACTGTATCATTTTTTTTTTTAATAGACGACTAACCAGCGTTTGACCTCAGTCGCACCTGATGGTAAGTGTCGACGAGGTCGAGGGTGTGACACGCTGGTTCAGTAACAGCCTATTCACTGTTGTCTTGAAAAGACCTGCCTATGAAATTTATGGTCATCTCATGCTCAGAAAGTGGGTTTTTCTTATGACATAAGGTGGCAAACGAGCAGACGGATTGCCTGATGGTAAGCAATTACCGTCGCCTATGGGCACCCGCAATACCAGGGGAGTCACAAGCGCGTTGCCGGCCTTTAAGGGGGGTTGGAGCTCTGGGAATCTTATTCACCATCAGGAACACAACACTACATACCTGAAAGGTAGCAGTGCTATTATGGCTGTGGTCTTCTGTGGGTCATTGGTCATTGTTTAAGAGACCTATTAATTCGCCGAACACGTGTGCGAAAAAAAAAAAGATTCTGCGCGTTATGACAATTATGCTGCAAGAAAAAAGTTAGAAGCTAGATTCCGCCCAACTCTTAAAATACTTGGAAAGTAAAAAAAGTATAGTTAATATACCTACTTTGAAATTAATAATTACGGATTGCTCAAGCGATTCTAAAATGGACCTAATACCTCACGAAATTACTTCCTGTTCCACAAATATTTGTTCCTGAGTCATGGGTGTGTATTTTTGTATGTTTAGGTATTTTTATATTATTTATAATATTTATCGTTGGCTGACTACTACACAAGCCTTCTTGAGCTTGTCAGCCAATTTGTGTAAGGATGTCCATTGTCCAGTAATATCTATTCATTTCAGCCGATGGTCCTGGGTTCTATTCCCAGTCAGGGCATTTATTTGTGTGATGAGCACAGATATTTGTTCCTGGGTCATGGTTGTTTCCTATGTATTTAAGTATTTATAGGTATCAAACTTTTATGTATATCGTCGTCTAGTACCTACAACACAAGCCTTACTGAGCTTACCGTAGGACTAGGTCGATTTGTGTAAGATTGTCCCGAAATATTTATTTATTTATTTATTTCATTCCCTCCCAAGATGATATACCTAATCAATATTTAGGTGACACCTATGTCCAGCAATGAACGTCTTACGGTTGATATGATGATGATTCCAATAAAGACTAAATAAATAAAACTAAACCAAAACAAAACGAGAACAATCGTCTTACAGTAATTCGCGGCAATCTGTAACTTTTTCTAATTGCGCCGGGACCCGCGTCATTATTCTGAGGCATTAACATCGCCCCAGAACACTCGCCCTCGCTCGGGCTTCGCTTGATAGAGTGCCCCTCATGTGGGCTTACGGGCTTTTTATCAGAGTAGGGTGGAGATGGACTTTGTTTTTTTATGGAAACATTGTATGTCACTCTTTAGTAAGTGGATGTGTGTTATTTCAGCAGCACACTTAAAAATTAGCTAATAAAAAAAGTGTATGTCATCTGTTTCGTTTATTATGAATTTTGCACAATTGGAAGTGCACTAGGCTAGTGATCCAGTGGTTGTGGGTTCGAGTCCCGCTTCGAGTCAAATTTTTCTATTTTTATATCGATTTAAATATGGAAGATATTCGCTAGCAGACGTTTCTGCATAATAAAAAAGAAGTCTAAATTAAAACTAAATAATGATAAGAAAAAAAAAAGCCTAAAATAAGTCTAACTAAAAGTTATAAAAAGCTAAAGTTATGTAGCATGTATAGATCCGATATTTTTTTTCTTGATATGTCATCATCATCTTCCTCGCGTTATCCCGGCATTTTATTTCTTCATAATATATATTACTTAAAAGTTAAAAATTTTAATATTTTAAAATATAAATATTTTAAACTTTTACTGCGAGTCAACATGTAACTGTATGGACTATTGTCTGAAATACAGAAATTTTATTTTTATTTTATTTATATGTACATCGAGCAAAATGTAAAAATAAAACACGCCAGCTCAATCTATAATTAAAATGTTGTTATTTATTTGTTACTAAAACCAACGCTTATCAAAAACATATACAAAAAAATTAATTAATTCCTATTCGTAACAACAAAAAAGTCCGACTCCACATATTCCGGGATGAGCCCGCAAATGAGGCCCGGGTAAGCCCCGCCATTGCCCGGCTTACCCGGATCTGCGCTGCCGGGTAATTGATAAACGATACTGACTGGATTTGATAGACAAGAGAGTTTTTTCTTTTTTCCTTTTCTTATTTTTGGGCGAAGATTAATGGGAGTGTACCGAAAATGACGTGGTTTTAGAATTTACAAAGAAGTTTCGAATTGAACGTAATACCCGCTTATACATAAACGTATCTCAAATAAACTTTAGTTGAATAATTGTCAAATATCATGGCAAGAGGCCTGATGGAGTGTCGCAAACTCAAACTATTCACTAGGTTGGCCACAAGGGCACTTTTACACGTCGAGTTTACAAAAAGTAAATGAGGAACATAAAAACTACATCGGTTCTAACCCTACACCTCTGACCCAAGAAGACGAGAAAAGAGAAGAGGGACTTTTTTTCAAAAGAGTATTAAAAAAAAAAAAAATAAACATACATGCGTTATTTTTTAAGAAAACATATCAAACAATTACAAGAATTAAATACAATAAAAAATAGTCGACTTTTAGAAGGGCTTTTCTTTTTATAATTAGGGGTTTTCTTTTTTATTTTAGACTTAACGTAAGTAGTTTATTTTAGTTTTATTTAGGTTTAATGTAGTTTAGTTTAAATTTATATTTATATATATTAAAAAAGAACTGATGAGAAAGATTAACTGTTACCTTACGTTTTTCCTATTTTTTCAACTTTTTATGTTAAATTAAGCATTCTGTATCCTATAAAAAATATATAAAATTACTTACAATTAGAACGAAGTTAACATAACGGTTGATATCCTTTCTTATCTGAACTGTGTCCTTTACTCTAATTTCTAAATGTCTTTGGTTCTTAGGAGCTTGAGAGATGCTACCTGCGTAGACAGAAGTAACAAGAAGGTAAAAGCGGGTGCAGCGCCGATATTTTTAAACGTAACTATGTAAAATGCCAGAAATAAATGCTATTTTTCACACATAAAAATATTTGTGGATCAATTGTTGCTAGTTTCTCAGAGTTCACAACTTAATCAGTTCAAAAATAAAGCGGGATTTTTAACTTAATATAACCGCGTGAAGATAGGTAGTGCACTCGAATCCGCAATTCGACGTATATCTTTTACTAGCTGTGCCCCGCGGTGTTACCAGCGGTTTATTAGGGAAAAAACGTAGCCTATGTGTTAATCTAGGGTGTGAGCTAACTCCATAGCAAATTTTATTAAAATCGCTCCAGCCGTTTAGACGTGAAGAAGTAACAAACATGCACACTCACAAACTTTCGCCTAGTGTAGACTAGATTCAATAAATACCCCTATAAAATTGTACGTTATTGCCATCTTAAGTGATTTATTTTAAAAGTGTAATTAATTTCTATCTCACTGTTTAAGCTTAGCAATTATACTGGCTTAGTTACAATACCATTTTGTGGGTGTACGAGGAAAAGGGACCACGACAAGGGTTGGCGAATAGTCGAGGATCGCCCAAAGCCCTACTGCGTAAATCGTACTTCGCGAATTTCGATCGACTGTATGCTCTAATTATTCCTTAATTGGAGTAAAAGAGAAAGATGCGGGATGCTCAAAAATTCGGGAAGTTGTAGAAGTTAGAGATAACTTTTATGAGAATTTAAAGTAACTTTCTATAGCTATAGCATTTTCCTATTATTTTATCTATACTGGGTGTTAGGTATAAAAACGTGATACAAGATTATCAAACCAGCATCTGTTCATGATTTTGAGCATCTTTTACTATGGGGTCAAGCTTGTAAATTTAAAAAAAAATTAGCAGTTGCAAGTTGTTAGAAAATACGTTGACAAAAATTTATGAGAGAGTTGTTTTTTTTTTTTTTACAATTTACAAAATTGACCCCATAGTAAAAATTGTCTCAAAATCATGATCAGATGCCGGCTTGATAATCTAGTATCACGTTTTTTATAACACCAGGTATGTTAGGTAAATCCATACTAATCCATACTTAATATTATATATGCGAAAGTAACTTTGTTATCTCTTCCCTCTTAAACCGCTGAAAAAATTGCGAAGTTTGGTATGGAGAGAGTTTGAGCTACGAGAAATGACAGAACAATTTTTATCCCGCAACCATACTTTAAAGACGGGCATGGCTGGCCGACGTCGCGAGGAAAAGCTAGTATTTAATAAACTTAAATAGTGCAAACCCACAAACACTGGATCACTAGCCCAGTGCACTACCAATTGTGCTATCCGAGGACCGCTTAGTCTTGACAATTTTTTTTCTATCTATCCCTCGTCGTATACGTCATCATGGGTGATGTGTAAACATCTACCGTCAGCGTATTAAACACTTTAACGGTAGTGCAAAAAAATAATTAAATAGTGTATTACTCATGAAATAAAACAACTAAAACGGATTAAATGTCCACCCGATGACCACGAACGCTGCTAAAGGGTTCGAAACGTCGGGATGAAGTTTTGGGTGATTTTCTCAACGTAAAAAACTAGCGGCGGAGCTGAAAATGGCAGTGTGGACTAATTATTTCTGAATTATTTTATTTTTTCTGAAAACCTAACACTTACCCTTATATCAAGCCAAATCGAAAAGTGTCAAATAAGTTAATGATAGCTAATTAAAAAAATATTTTTGTCAAAATAATAATTTTGGTGTAGTGTCCAGTATCCCATGTTCTTGAATAATCTGTATTTTAGAACCATAAAACGCACCGTTTTTATAAAAACTTTTGCGTAAGTACATTTGTTATTAGTATACGTATATTATAAAAATACATTTTTAAACATTAGTACATGAATTGACACTCAAAACTAGGCATTAACAGTTGTCCGGGTAAAATAGTCAATTTTGGTGGTAAATATTCAACATGATTCTGTAGTCTAACGAAACGCAGCAAGAACAACAAACGTGTAGTAGCTCGTTCATCCAGTTCCGCTCCTACCCTGAGTGGTGACACTGGTGCCGTGTCTTGCCTAGATCAGTCACCAAGCGCGTAAGTATCTAATTTTGGTGTGTTAAAATACTTTCTATTGCAATTTCGGTGGGGTGTCTAAGTAAGGAATGCAAAGTAGTTGTTTTTGTGTGAGTTGTTTTATAAGCATGTTTATTGTTGCTCTTGTAAAATGTTAGCTTAAAATGAAAGTGAATGTTACAGTTAATTTTTAAATGAATTTTAATGCACTTTTTCTAATTTTGGTGGATCAATTTTGGTGGTTTTGGTGGTCATTTGAAAACCACCAAAATTGCTAAATTCCACCAAAATGGTTTATTCTATCCTGCAAATATTATAATAGCGAATTATATGAATGTATGTAGACTATGTAGGTATGAATGTTTGTTGTTCGTTCACGCCTAAACCGCTGAACCAATTTTTTAAAAGATTTAGTCCTGGATATCACGGAAATATCCTATGTCCTATGTGTATCCTATATCCTAATATGTGTCATACATAGGATATTTCCGTGACATGTATCATGGAGATACATAACAAATGTAGACAAAGTCACACAGAGTTTTCATCTGCGTTACAAGGAACTGCCGACAGTAAAATCATTAAAAGCTAAATTGTCTGAGGCTATTAATTACAATGGGTCTGAAAAGACATTGAGTTCAGTAAAATGAAAGACAACAGACAAAGTTCTGATGGAAAAACAAGATGTAGCTCTCAGACGAATTGAATATCTGGACAAAATACGCAAATTTCGCGAAACAGGAAAAAACATTATCTATATGGACGAGTCCTACATACATACAACCCACACTAAAGGAAAAACTTGGAGTGATGATAAGCAAAAAGGAGTAAAAAAGCCGATTTCAAAAGGTCAACTTTTGATAATTGTTCACGCAGGAAACGAAAAAGGCTGTGTACCAGGAGCCTTGTTAACGATACATCCACGGACACTAAAGATGATTATCACAACGAAATGAATAAAGATAACTACGAAAAATGGCTGGTTAATCAATTAATTCCCAATATTTTTTTTCCCCCAACTCAAACGCCAATAAACCGGAAATGATCAACTGGTTACAAAGACACGAAATTTGATCATAAATTGACAAAACCCCAGATATATGATATTATATGTCAGCACAAGGAAATATTTACAGAGTTTTCCGTGGACAAGATACTAGCCGAACACGGGCACACTGTGTTGCGATTGCCACCATACCATCTGGATTTTAATCCAATTGAAAATATATGGTCTCAACTGAAAGGCTATGTAGCCGCGAGAAACCTGGATATGAATTTAACTTCAATAAAAATATTATTAACTGAAAAAGTAAACATGATCGGGGCTGATGAGTGGGAAAAGGTTTGCGATTATGCGGTCAAATGCGAGAATGAATATCGAGGAATTCAACACGTTATGGACGACAGAATAGATAGATTAGTATTTAGTAATAAATATAGCTGATAGAGATAGTGACATAGGCCTCAATGAGAGCACAGATACCGAAATGGAAGGAATTGAATATATATGATTTTATTGCAATTTTATGTGGGCCTTGTACTTGTATTGTGGTGTGTACTTGTCGATCTTTAAACCCACATTTAAAACACATCATGCGCCAAACCTTAGAGGATTGGAGGGAGGTACTACAGTCGGAGGTCATAAAAACTCGAACCTTCGGTATGGCAAAGATACAACACTCTTTGCTCCGTCTGAAATCGAAATGAGAGCGCTGTTAGACCGCCTTGAGAAGATCAGTAGCGAGTATGGCCTCACTGTCAACAAGGCTAAAACCAAAATAATGATAGTTGACAGGTTCAATAATTTTCAGACAACGGACGCCCTTAATAACTACGAAATAGTGGACGAATTTATATACTTAGGCGCAGTTCTAAGCGACAAGGGTGGCTGTGAGGCTGAGATTCGACGAAGAACCGGTATGGCGAAATCAGCAATGCCCCAGCTACAAAAAATATGGAAGGACAGGAACAACAGGACGAAGATTAAAATAGTCCAGACCCTAGTCTTTCCCATATTTCTTTATGGCGCATAAACTTGAACCTTTAAGGCCGCTTTCCGGAAGAAAATTGATGCTTTCGAGATGTGGGTATGGCGAAGAATGCTCCGTATACCATGGACCGTACGCCGCACAAATGTCGATACTGACTGAACTTAAACTGGAAAATCAGCCGAGGCTGTTAACCGTCTGCCTCCAACGTGTGCTACAATACTTTGGTCACATAGCTCGCAGAGACCCTGGCAACTTGGAAGGACTGATGGTGGTGGGGATGGTTATTAGACAACGGGAGTAGACCACGGGGAAGAAGCCCAACACGATGGTGCGACCATATATCCGACCAACTGGGTACGACATTGAGTGACGCTCTCCACAGAGCAACCAACAGGGAGAAATAGAGAGCGGACGTTAAAAATATTAATCGGCGGAGTCACGATCCTCAGCAGTGAGGGACCGACTTAGAAGAAGAATAAAAGTGGTGACGAAATTATTTTCAATCTACATGTAAACAGCAGCAATCCATGCCATTTTAATTTATCACTGATGTCACTTTCTTGTTATAATTTTTTTTCTTAATCAAAGTAACAAAAAAGTTTGGTTAGCTATCAGATGTCAAAATTATTTTTCCATGTGACGTTTCTTGATTGTAAAAAAATTATACAAAATGTTATGAAATTATAAATTAAACTAATTATATTTTTTTGTATTTGAATTATTAATTCGATAAAAGTTTAATTTTATTTGTATCATTCATTGTATACAAATGAATGATACAATCTTATTCATCGCCTAGCCATGCTCGGATTAAAATAAATGGATTTAGTAACTTCACATACTATATTTATTACTGTTTTTAATTTCTTTTTTTTTTTTAAATCTTATAACGGATATGTCAGAATCGAGATTGTTGATTACAAGTAACATTGTTTGAATAGTTCTAATGAACAGGAATATATGTATTCCTTCGTTTTTGTTACCTATAATTAAGTATTGTTTAGTATAATTAAAACGAATCATAAAACTTTTGTTTCCGTTTCATTTTCAGTCAAATATTTGTTAAATTTTCAGTTAATTAGCATAAATTACTAATTTTGGTGCGGACATACAATTTTGGTGGGCAATAAATCTAATTTTGGTGGGTAGACGCAATTTTGGTGGCAACAAATTTATTAAAATCATAATATCTCTAAAACTACTATGTAGAATGTAAGGCCATTACTACACAATATTAATTATAATTAGTTACGTACAGTGGATACATAATTTAGTCAAAAAAGTCAAAAACGAAAAAATCCACCAAAATTAGACAAATTCTGGACCTGTTGAAATTCACCCTTAAATTAGTATACGCGATTTAATCCGTTTTAGTTGTTTTATTTCATGAGTAATTATCGCGGCAACCGAAGACAATATTATAGTGCATTACTCTTTACGTGTTTTAATAATTTGTTTTTAAATTCCGAGACCTATCCGGTTAGAAAATTTTGTAACCCTGGAAAGTGGAGACATCTCGGTGCATTGCCACTTGGAAGATATCACTAAAAACTATAAGCTCACCTTTTTCGTAATCTCCTCTCCAACTGTCTTGTAATTCAATTGGAAATTGATGTAGAATTTTAAACGCGCCCCCTGCTAATGAACGAGCCTCGGTCCGGACCCACGAGTGGGGTTCCTTGTACCCTAATTGATAAGTTTTTTAGGGCAGGCTTAGGGGTCTGAAGTTTGGTGATTAATTGATGAATTCCTAGCGTTTAAAATTTATGGCACGCTTTTTATTAGCCAAGTGGGAATTTCGGTTTAAATTATTTACAAGTTTTAGTGTTTTTTTATATATTTAAATTATTTAACTATTTGTTAACTGAACATAGATGAAATACTCGTATTTAAGAAAATGTGTTAAGAACCTCCGGCAATCGAGGCAGGATTTGAACCCGCATCTCCAGCTATCGCGACTGACACCATATCCAAAAAAAAAAATGATTTGATTTGTTCTTAGTTATTTAAATATTTATTTTAAGAGTGGCAGAGTGGCAGTCAAATATATAAAAAATATATTCATAAAGGAAAATCTTAAATCTTTACAGGTACATACCTTTAAGATTTTCGGCAAGACATTACATTTTATTTTTAAGAAATGTTACTATGGCTATGTAAACATACTATGCCGTCTAGTTAATTAGTGACATGTATCTATATATTTATTTATTTTTGATTTAGTTAGTAACTAAGATTTACGAATTGTAGTCCCCTTGCAGGGTTCATAGCTGAACTTTTTTGTTATAATATCTTGTGTACCTATGAAAGCAATAAACTAACGACTTGAAGTTTCGGTATGTACGCTAGATACATGCTCTTGTGACCGACTGGGACACCATGGATTATCTTGTCAGAAAAGTGCAGGCCGTTTTTCTAGACACGCAACGCTTAATGACATAATCCGTCGATCTCTTGCCACCATCATCTGCTCTTCTTGAGCCGACCGGCATTGTCAGAGATGATGCCAAGAAGCATTATGGAAAGTCTTTGGTTCCTTGGAGTTTGGGATGGATGCTGGTGTGGGATGCTACCTACGTAGACACGCTAGCGCCGTCCCGTCTCCGACGAACTAATGTAAAAGCGGGTGAACGGCGGAAAGCGCTGAAATTCTTAAACGTAACAAATATAAGAGCCTGGGTAGAGAGTACTATTTTGTAACGTTTGGCGTAGATACGCTAGGTCCATGGGGTCCTAGCAAACTTTTTGCAGAAATCGCGATACGTCTGGTTGATGTAACTGGTGACCTAAGAGCTGGCGGTATCCTCGCACAACGTCAGCGTTGCGATACCAGAAAAGCGGCTGGCAAATATCAAATAATATTACGTACATAAGTTACGAAAGACTGATTGGTACGAACCGAGGTTTGAACCAGCGACCTCTGGATTGCATAGTCACACGCTCTTACAACTAAGCCCCCAACGCTTTCTGAAAAACGCTCATGTAAAAATTTGTAAAGGGAATTTACATTATATTGCACAATGCACACTGGGTGACGATAATCTATGCTATTATGGAGCCCCCTCCGTGCGGCGCGGGCGCACGTTTCCGCTTCCTGCCGTTCAGCGCCATCTGACGGCGGAAACTGATAACACGCCTCTTGAGTTACCACTGATAACGAGTTTGAGTTATGACAGGCGGGGGATAAACGTGGGGACAATTTGGTGTTTGAGCTTAGCGTGGGTCTCACTCAAATGGACGGCTGTTTTTTTTTTTTATGACATAGGCGGCAAACGAGCAGACGGATTGCCTGGTGTTAAGCAATTACCGTCGCCCATGGGCACCCGCAACACCAGGGGAGTCACAAGCGCGTTGCCGGCCTTTAAGGGGGGTTGGAGCTCTGGGAAGCTCTCTCTCCTTATTCACCATCAGGAACACAACACTACATACCTGAAAGGTGGCAGTGCTATTATGGCTGTGGTCTTCTGTAAGGAGGAGGTACTTCCCCAGTTGGGCTGCTCCAGATTCAAGCGTGATGGTACTTCGCTGTGCCCTACCTCTCATTGTTGGACGTAGTTTAAGGACATACCCGGGTCCAGACCTTAAATCGAATTTATACTGAAAATTAAAACGATTTTGCCATGTCCATTATTTTTTTAAAATCATCCAGTCCATCATTATGCATGCATACAGGCCCGGTTCGTATATTTCGAGCATCTTTTTCTTTTACGCCAATTAAGGTGCCATCAGAGTGACAGAGACAATCGTCCGAAATTTACGAATATCGTTGTTCGCGGTAGCGCTGCAGAATTTTCTCAATACGCACTTTCGTGATAATTTTTACGATCTAAGTTGTACATGATTTTTTTTCATACTTTTGGACTTGTGGTTCAAACGTTATATATTTTTTTAAATATCCCGACTGATTATTTTCGTTAAATGTTATTTTAAAATTGTAAACGGATATTCTTAAATTTCTTAGAATTGTGTTCATTACTTTACTCTTATGACACTTTACATTTCAGCCGTATCCAGTCCACTGCTGGACATAGGCCTCCCACAAATATAACTTGTATCATATTGGGGGTAGTTGCCATAGTCGCCACGCTTGGCAGGCGGGTTGGCGACCGCAGTAGCTGTAGATTGGGGTTCGACGGACGCTGCTGCCCGTCCGTAGGTTTTTTCTTTTCCCTTTGTCGCTTCTTACGACTCGCGGGAGGAGATGGGTTGGTGCTATTCTAGTCAGCCGGCATCACACGGCAAACTTATGACACTTTAATTGAAGTAAAAGAGAAGAAGCTGAAAATGTATGAACTTCGATGTTCGCCAGCCAGCCATATTGTTGTTTTTTTTTTACTCAGTCTATTATATAAGACCCTAAATGCTAAGCTTTCCTTTGGTTTTACAGAATTGTCTGTAAAACTTTTCATTCATGTTTTTTTCTGTCAAAAAAATGACGCGATGAAAAATAAGATGTGATCGTGTACTATAGACAGAAATATCAACATCCCTCTCTAGTCTATGGCTATAATATATTCGGGGCTTACGGAGCATAGACACAGATTGTTTTTTTATTACCTCTGTTTGTCCCCGGCTAGGGATCAGTGGCTTTAGCTTTGTTAGCATTACTCATTTCGAATGGGTTCCGTTCGTTTATGGCGGGTTTAAGTTAAGTAATAATGCTTTTAGAATATAAAGATACGTATATTTACAGACTTTTAAATATGAAGAAGTGTATTGTCAGAGTGAAAAATTGATAGTAAAGAGAGAAAAATGGGCTGAAAACTTAAAAGGCCGACCGCGAGTAAAGATACAATGACAACTAAAAACAATTACAACATTAGGATTCAAAACAAAGGCATAAACAATCAGTAAAATTGTATAAAAATCTATACTCAATCCTCGGCAGTCAGTGTTCCGTCATTTTCTATACTGTGTGTAAGTCTTAGACGGGCGAAGAATTAAACCAGACATAGGATTTTAGCCTCGTAGTATACATATGTAATTAATTTTTGTAAAATTTCTGAGCAGTAATGTACTGCGAAAATTACGCGATATGTGCTTTTGAAATTTGAAACAACTGTCAACGAGTGTTTAACTCGAGTGTGTTGCATTACATTGCGGGCCTATTTTTTTTATATGGATAAAAATTTAATTGTACTTCTAAGCAAGAGTTATCTAAATATATTTCTTATGTCCTATTCTACCCTCCGTTAAGAGATTCGCCCGTATAAGATTTACACACCGTATATAAGCAGAAATTGCGTATTTGTGCCGCATGCAGTCCCGGCTGACTAGAATACTATTTGATATGTTTTCTTATGGGACTATGCATAATTATGTAGGTACTTTAAGATTTGAAGTCCCTATCACTGTTTTGAAAAAATAAGTCCCGCCGTAGTTTCTTGCCGGTATCTTCTCGGGTCAGAGGTGTAAGGTTAGAATAGATTAAAGCTAGGTGTAGATTTTTCTTTGACGTTCATAATTCATAAGTGCATTTAATGTGCCTAAATTTAAAAATTAAGATCTTTTATCTTTTTTAGCACCACCCTATATCCTACCTTCATGTGTTCTTAATTTGTGTGTTCATGAATAAATAATTTATACTTCTAATAATATAGGACTAGGTACGTACAATCGTAGTAGAGGTTGCCCACGGAGGAGGTCAGCCTTGGGGTCCCTTGTCCAGAAAGCGCCGCCATTCTTTCTCCCTGCACAAAAGAAACATATTTTTTAGCCATCTTCCATCACAAACAGCGATAGATAATATACACAGATGACGAATGAAGTCAATGACCACAAATTTTGTCCACAAAGGCGGAGTCTAAAAAGATAGTTCTTCGCATGAGGTTTGACGTATGACGGCAATCAATACTTTCATGACTCAATGACAATTTAATTTTATAGCGGCAATTCGCTAACTGGATAATATCTAAAGCAGAGGAACGGGTAAGGAAAAAACTCTCAGTAAAATATTGGGGTCATTTTAGTGATCCATTTTGTACTGCAAACTAAATCTATGTATATCCTCTAGCCGCCCAGAGGCCCAAAAAGGTCTCCCATTGAATGCCATTTTGAATTTTAATTATGACAAACCATAGTTGCATTTGTCCTAGCAAGTTTTGATTTCTGGGCGGCTACAGTATATTCAGCCCAGCTCCTTTCAAAATGATATTGAGTTAAGATTAAGTACAGCAATCGGTAAATTTTCAAAAAACTATATACAAATATTACAGTATTGCACAGAGGTTCGTCTGGAAAACTCCGACATCGGTCATTGGGATAAATGTTCCCTCTTTGCTTCAGTTCTGACACATTCCATTAAGAAGTGCTGCACATCCTCAACCGTTCCGCAGTCTTCGCAGTTCGGGGACTCTGAAGTTATCATGAGGTGTGCAAACTTGTTTAATGGAATGTGTTCGAACCGAAGTCTGTAGTCAGACAATATTCGTTCTGTCAACTTTAGCTTCCCACCACGGAAAGAATAAATGTAGTAGTATTAATCGAATCAATCTGTAACCAGTTCAATATTTTATCATCTATGGTGGGACACTTTACTGAAAAAATTAAGTCAGGTTCCGATACTTGCCGATTTTCTAAATATAATAACTATACAATTGAAAATAGCACATTTTAGACTTTACTTATAAGCAGGCAAAGATTGCTACATCCATGCAAACGTTTAAAATTAATAAATTAAAATGTCTAATACAAAACAAAGGAAAGATGTGTTAATCATACTGTAATTGGCTGAATGAGTCAATAAAAAAAAACATGCAGTGAAACAATAGAATGTCAAAAGTCATGCGAAGCGTAAATCAAAATGGCGCCTATAACAAGATGGTGGATAAAAATGGACGAACCAGTTGGATATGCTCAGCTATTGACTTGCAGTAGGAAAAAAAGCCGTCCAGAGATATTTTTGACATTTTATCTATTCTGTAAAAAGAAAAACGAAGGTTAATGATGCTATCTACGGCTTTGAGTTTTAAATAAAGGAAAGATTTAATTCATTTCAGAACTATTCAAGTTTCCATTTAAGCATTCCATTAGTAGTCCAGTAGTAGTTTTAAGTTATATGTAAAATAGTATATAGTAGTTTTCTTTGCATCAAGGTTAGAATTTAAATCAAGTATATGGACTAGGTATATAGTTGACTAATAGGTATATACAGCACACACGTACTGCGCATGCCCCAAAAAATCCATACTTAAAGGTCAAACGACTTTATATACATAAATGACATTCTATACAGTGATGAGAAATCAGAAAAACTACAACTACAATGACAAAATCTAACTCGAAAAATAAGTGAAACATACGAACCTTACTCGAAGTGTTGATATTAATTTAAATTGATTCTAATCTAATTTAAATTGAATTTACTATTTTAAACCGAGCACTATTTGTATGAAATGTTTTTAGTCGAGAAACAAATGACTATATGGCAAACAGGATCGTTCATATAATTGTAAATATGCAACGTATTCTCGCGCAATTTCGACTTTTTGTATATGTTTTTCATATATGTTTAATTTTTACTTCCTTTCAAAATCTCAGCTGTTCGTAGCTGGTGAGGTTTCCAGACTTGGTAAGGGTTGGCGACAGACTGGGGGTACGCTGGAGGTTTCCAGGGGTTGGTGCGGGCGCCTGCGCGCTGTGGGGGGGAGGAGGGTCAGATACAGGTCACCCCCCCCCTAGTTTCCGGATCGATACGGAAGGGGGTACGAATATGATGGGCGTTTGATAGTTACCTATTCAGCCTAAATCATACATTACTGTATACTATTATTATGTAAAATATATATTATAATAACATACTTTTTTTCTTGATTAAAAAATTACTAATGTACGAGTGGCCCAATTAGTTAAGGCATTAGCCGCGATAGCTGGAGATGCGGGTTCAAATCCCGTCTCGAGCGCTGGAGGTTCTCGTCGCTTTTTCTTAAGTAGGTAACTGTTATCTATTTTTTTATTTTATTTTTGCTAATTACAATATTAAATACGATTTTATACAAATAAATGAAAAATACTGTTTACTCACTTAAATAGGGCTAAGAAATAATTTTAAAAATAAATTTATTTTCTGGATTGGAATCCTGGCGAAGAGAATAAAAATATATATGTTCTTAATAACAAACTTTTATGATGAAGAAATTATTGCTAATTATAATATATTAAATAAGATTATATACAAAATAATTGAAATATATTATTAACTCACTTTAGTTTCAAAAATAACTTTTTTTTAAGGGTTCGAATCCTGGGAAAGAGAAGACAAAAAAACCCAAATAATAATTAGAAAATAACATACATTTGTCTTCTTCACTGGATACCTATACTATAATACTAAAATAAATCTAAAAATATGGGCTCCTTCGGTATCGTGCCAAGGATGCTGGCAGCATTTCCCCGCTGAATAGCTAAGCTTATTCGTTGGGCGAGGAACTGCCAGCTCTTCGGTCATTTGTCGAGTCCATGTCTCTTAGCGGGTTCTTTGAACTGGAAAACAATTTAGAATTTCGTAAAATAAAAAAAATGCTGGCTAAAAAGTCTGGCATTTCTGTACGAGTAAAAACTTAAAGGCTGTGAAGAAGCACTAGCTTTTCAATTAGGTAATTACGACCAGCTGTGCTTTGTATTTCCAATTCAGTGGCTCGAAAAAGCAAACTTAAGCTGCTTTGCAGAACAATATCTTACATCAGCATCAGAGACCGGGAAAATGAAAATTTCCGACCAATATTAATTTGTAATTTTTCTAAATATTCGGACAATATTAATTTGTAATTTTTCTAAATACGAGTAGTGAGGTAGGTACAGTCGCCATCAGATATATCGGAGCTGTGGAGGTGGTCACAAATATCTGAACAACGCCTCTATTGTCAAGGCGATAAAGTGACTGTTCATATATTTGTGACCACCTTCACCGCTCTGATATATCAGATGGCGACTGTACGTAACGGTCCGAATGTTTAATACTTTTAAGGAAACACATTCATTTATTATAAAGACAAAAATATAACATAAAAACATAATAAAGATACTAACTAAAACTAAACTATAAATAAAAATATTTGGCCATTAGCACTTTCCGTCCGGCAGGTCGCTACGCGCTACGCTCGTAGCCGAACGTAGTTTTTTCCGCTATGATGAAAATAAAGTTGCACGTTGTTGGCACCATTTCCTCGCTGAGTCGTGAGGCTAAAAGCCCCATTTAGACCATGCAAGAACTTGTATACGATTTTCATTACATTGCGGGCTATCGGCGTACGGCGAAATCAGTCGCTTTATATAACCGCGCAATGTAATGAAAATCGTATACAAGTTCTTGCATGGTGTAAATGGGGCTTAATACAGAGGCAAACGAGCAGACGGATTGCCTGATGGTAAGCAACTACCGCCGCCCATGGACACTCGCAACACCAGAGGAGTCATATGTACGTTGCCGACCTTTAAGATCTCTATACGCTCTTTTCTTGAAGGTTTGGTAAATGAGGGAATTTAATTGTATGGCAGATGAGAGTAGGTACCCCGCCCCAAAATGTGGCCGCATGGACTGAAGGGTTACAATCGTTCATCATTATCATCATCATGTCAGCCGAAAGACGTCCACTGCTGGACATAGGTCTCCCCCAGAACGCCCCAAGAAGACCGATCCTGCGCCTTCCACATCCAGCGGTATCCCGCGACTCTAATTAGTTCGTCGGTCCACCTTGTGGGAAGCCTACCTACGCTGCGTCTTCCAGTTCGTGGTCGCCACTCCAGAACCTTTCGTTCACAATCGTTCAGTAAATGTCATCCCCTACCCACTTCTCTCCTATACCACCACTTTCAATAAACCAGTATAATACTCAACCACAATCACATATACATGTTAAGGATCTAGAGGTCATTCTTCGCTGGTAATAACAAAACTACTTCATATCTACAACTGCACAGTCGACGTCAAAGATATGTATACACATTTCACCTTAATCCCTTGTAATAAGGTGCAAAACTGTAAACATATCTTTGACGTCCACTGTACAAGTATGCATCTATTTTTGGCAACGATCCAATGCTTTGTCCCTTTACAACCAGAAGCTGAATGAAACTTTAATGTCCCTGGTTCTAATTAAGGTTTAAGCTGAATCGTTTTAATCGGTTATATGGTAAATGGGAGTGTTCAAAATATATTGCCTCGCACAGTAAAACTCTGGAATAAATTGTCGTGTGCAGTATTTCCGGACCGATATGACATCCAAACCTTCAAGAAAAGAGCGTATAGGGATCTTAAATCTGTCTCGAATCTCTGTTCGTTTGCCGCCTATGTCATAAAAGAAAAACAAAAGAAACTGTAAACGTCCTATTTGAAACGCACTATAGGTTAGGCAGGTTACCCTATACTAAGCATAGCCCGGCTATTGGCCGGTTTTTAACCTTAACATAAAGGTCACGTAGATTTCAGAAAACAAGCATCTGTAATAAACAAGATGGCCGCACCGCCATTTTGTAAAGGTCAACTCAAATGGCGACCTCCCACGCCCGCGCACAGAATACATATAACGGTCTCCTAGCCTGATTTCCTGGCCACTGGCCAGGGTTTTATTTATGTATTTGTAACCTATTACGGCCAATCTGGCCTAGTGGAGTGACCCTGCCTATGAAGCCGATGGCCCTGGGTTCGAATAGAGGCATATATTTGTGCGATAAGATATTAGATTTGAGATATAAGATTCTGAGTCTTGGGTGTTTAATTATTTCTATATTATATATATATCGTTAACTGAGTACCCACAACACAAGTCTTTTTCAACTTAGCTTGTGAAGAAGGCTTGTGTTGTGTACTCAGCCAACGATATATATAATATACAAATACTTAAATACTCAGAAAACACCCATGACTGAGGAACAAAACTGTGCTCATCACACTAATAAATTAACTTATTGGGATTCGAACCTCGAACCATCGGCTTCATAGGCGGGCTACCCACTAGGGCAAACTTGTCTTTTTTTTTTTTTATGATATAAGGTGGCAAACGAGCAGACGGATTGCCTGATGGTAAGCAATTACCGTCGCCCATGGGCACCCGCAACACCAGGGGAGTCACAAGCGCGTTGCCGACCTTTAAGGGGGGTTGGAGCTCTGGGAACCTTACTCACCATCAGGAACACAACACTACATACCTGAAAGGTAGCAGTGCTATTATGCCTGTGGTCTTCTGTAAGGAGGAGGTACTTCCCCAGTTGGGCTTCTCCAGACTCGAGCGTGATGGTACTTCGCTGTGCCCTACCTCTCATTGTCGGACGTAGTTTAAAGACATACCCGGGTCTAAAATTTTGAAATATTTCGGAAAGAGGTTACTGTAACACTCTGTATTCTGTGGCCTAACAAAAATGGCCGCCGGAATGACGTCAGCGAAGCCACGCCCACACGCTCGATAGAACCTTACACACAAAGGTTGTACTACCTGAGATTTGGAGGGTTACTGCTTTTGTCACTTTTTACTTTAAAAGTTCAAATACTCTTTACTAACGTCATCTTGCTAAATGTTTCTGTAAACGTAATTTCACGTACAAGATTTCTTTGCCGACTGTACTTTTTTAGGCAATCAACTACTTATCGAAAGAAATGTAACGAGCTCAAACACGGCGGTTATTTTGTGAAATTTTGATGTTGCTTTTGGTACCTGTTGGCTCCAGCATCAGATCAGTGGCACAGTCGCCGTCAGATATAGAAATAGAAATGGAAAGCAT